>JANAVB010004800.1:18009969-18112236 GCA_029216955.1 Iris pallida
TCGGAGATTCGGTACAAATAGTACGCATAATGAAATCGGCATACCAAAGTAGGGCTTGGTCGGGAGTTTTGAAATAAAACTCGTCCGATGCACCGTCATCCGACTGGACGGAGAAAAGAGAAAATCCGTATGCGGATCCGAGACGATGCTCTTCACTGGCATGGGTCTTCTTCCTCTTGAAAGGATTGAATCCCTTAGGCATTCTATCCCAAAAACTAGAAACCCTAATAATTGAAAAGTGGAGGAAAGAAGGAATTATACCTCCCGAGAATTGGATATGCGTAGAGGAGGAAATTCTCTGCACGAATCCAAATTTTGGACGAAGATCTCACATGGAGAAGAAGGAAGGTGGAGACGAACTAGGGTTTAGGGGGCACGGCTGCTGCTGTTTTGATGAAGTTTGGAAGAATGAAGAAGAGATGACCTCGGGTTCTGACTGGTACATATATATACCCAGTCGAACTCTGGCCGAATTCGGACCGAACTCGGGCCGAATTTGCCAAGGGTTGCCTGGCTATATATATATATATATATATATATATATATATATATATATATATATATATATAAATTGTGGGGCCACATCTTTTTTATCAATTCGTTTCAAATGTTTAATTCAGAGTTTAGTAAATTTAGATTTCAAATAAGATAATTAATATTATTTTATAAATTTATATTTTTTACTCAGCATCTGTCTCAGATTAGCTGCAAGAGTACAGTCCCAGCTAACGGAGGCTCACCGGAAACTCTTAAATACCGCTTCGCTTTGACCATAGTCGTGGTGACAGACAGACTCTTTTTAGGCTTGTCTCGAAAACAGTTATTGAGTATCGAATATTAATTAATAAAACACAAATAATTAATATTATTGATCCTAATTCTCGACATAAGTAATTGAAACAATCTTCCGCTATAGATTTTGTGAGTATGTCAGCTAATTGATTTTGTGTGTCTATGTATACAAGGTCTATATCTCTATTTTGTTGATGATCTCTAAGAAAGTGATGTCTAATCTCGATATGTTTAGTATGAGAGTGACATACTAGATTCTTAGTCAAATTAATAGAACTAGTGTTGTCACAGAAAATGGGTATGTGTGTAAAATGCAATCCATAGTCTTCTAAAGTTTGTTTCATCCACAAAATTTGTGCTCAACAACGTCCTGCGGCGATATACTCAGCTTCAGTTGTTGATAATGCAACAGAATTTTGCTTCTTACTAAACTAAGAGACTAGAGCTTTTCCTAGAAAATAACATGTGCCGCTAGTACTTTTTCTATCTACTTTGTATCCGGTAAGATCAGTATCAGAATAACTGGTTAGGTCAAATGACGTAGTTTTGGGATACCATAAGCCGACATAAGAAGTGCCTTTAAGGTATCGGAAGATACACTTTACTGTGCACAGATGTGATTCCTTAGGATTAGCTTGAAAGCGTGCACATAAGCAAACACTAAACATATTGTCTGGTCGACCAGCAGTTAAATACAATAAGCTATCGATCATACCTCGATACTTACATATGTCGACAGGTTTGCCTTGTTCATCAATATCAAGCTTGCTTGAAGTAGCCATTGGAGTGCTAAGTGGCTTGACTGCTACCATGTCGAACTTCTTTAATAGATCCTTTGTGTACTTTGCTTGATTTATGAACGTTCCATTGTTGGTTGTTTTGATTTGTAGTCCAAGAAATAATTTTAGCTCTCCCATCATGCTCATCTCAAACTCATTCTACATACACTTTAAAATTTTTTGACAAAGAGATTCATCAGTAGATCCAAAAATAATATCATCTACATAGACTTGAATCAAAAGAATATTGTTATTCAAAGATTTTATAAACAATGTAGTGTCAACCTTTCCCTTTGAAAATTCGTTATCAAGTAGAAAAGAGCTCAGATGATCGTACCAAGCACGAGGGGCTTGTTTCAAACCGTATAAGGCTTTCTTCAACTTGAAAACATATTCAGGAAATTTGAAATCAGTAAAACCAGAAGGTTGAGCTACATAAACTTCTTTTTTTATAAAACCATTTAAAAAATGCGCTTTTGATATCCATTTGAAATAACTTAAAATTATGAAAACATGCAAATGTACATAACATGCGAATGGATTTTAATCTCGCAACTGGGGCATAAGTCTCATCGTGGTCGATACCTTCTTCTTGATTGTATCCTTGAGCTACGAGTCGAGCCTTATTACGAGTCACTAAACCATTCTCGTTCAGTTTATTTCGAAATATCCATCGGGTGCCAATGACCGGATGATCAATGGACTTGGGAACAAGTTCCCAAACTTGATTCCATTCGAATTGGTTAGCATCTAACCAAAAATTATCACTACATACTTCTTTAATATTTTTGGGTTCAAACTGCGAAACAAAAGCAATACAAGAAGCTATATCTTTATTAGAGGAGCGAGTACTTACACCCTTGGTAATCTCACCAATTACCAAGTCCTTTGGATGATTAGCCAAGAATCTCATCTCTTTTGGTGTAGTCTCAGGATTGCTAGTTCTGGCTTCTTTGCTTGAAGGTTCATCTGATGCTTAATGTGATGGTTCTGTATCTCTGTGTGAAGGTTTTGAAGTAGCTATACTTGGTGTGATTAAGTCTTCATTGTCATCATCGTCTAAGTGTTGATTTAGCTCATCAAACTTGACATTGATTGATTCTTCGATGATCATGGTTCTTTTGTTAAAGACTCTGTATCCTTTGCTCTTTGCTGCATAACCTAAAAATATACCTTCATCGACCTTTTCATCAAATTTACTCAAATTGTCTTTAGTATTAAGAATAAATATTTACAACCAAAAATCTTAAAATATGAAACATTTGGTGTTCTATCAAACCATAGTTTATAGGGAGTCTTCTTCGATATAGGTCGAATTAGAACCCTATTGAGAATATAGCATGCTGTATTTACAGCTTCAGCCCAAAAGTATCTAGGTAGACTAAACTGGTTTAACATTACTCTAGCCATTTCAGATAGAGTTCTGTTCTTAAGTTCTATAACTCTATTTTGTTGCAGAGTCCTAGGGCAAGAGAATTCATGCAAATAACCGTGTGTGTCATAAAATTGCTTGAATTCTGCATTCTCAAATTTGCCGCCATGATCACTACGAATTCGAGTAATCATGAACCCTTTTTCATTCTGTACTTTTTTGCAAAAGGTGACGAATTCTGATAATGCATCGTTCTTGCGTGCAAGAAAATAAATCCATATATATCTAGAGAAATCAACTACAATGACAAATGCATATAACTTACCACCTAGACTAGCAATTCTACTGGGTCCAAATAAGTCCATATGCAACAATTGTAAAGGTCTAGTGGTACTTACAACATTCTTGGATTTAAATGCAGATTTGGTAGCTTTGTTCTTTTCACATTTACTACATACCGTACCCTTCTTGAAAGATATGTCCGGTAAGCCGTGTACCAACTTCTTTGTAGATAGTCTTGAAATTGTATCCATATTTGCATGGCCGAGTCTCATATGCCATAGTTGACTCTCGTTTCTTTTGGCCATCAAACATTTACCTGCTTTGTTAGCATCTTCCAACAAATAGAAAACATATAGGTTGTCTTCCCTAATACCTTCAAATATAGTACTACCAGTTGAACTATCAACTATAGTACATTTATCTTTTACAAAGTTAATACCATAACCGTGATCAACTAAATGGCTTATGCTGAGCAGATTATGTTTTAACTCAGTAACTAGACATATATCTTTAATCACTGGATAGGGAGCCTTACCAATGTCACCGATACCGATTATGTACCATCTTAAATTATTACCGAAGGAGATGTATCCTTCTTTATTCTTCTTCGACAGTATTGCGAATATTGAAGCGTCACTGGTCATGTGTCGTGAGCAACCGCTGTCGAGGATCCATTTGCTCCTAGCATATGAAGGGCATCCCACCTACAAAACAATTTAAAGATAAAACTCTTGGTACCCATTTCTTATAGGGTCCTGACTGGTTAGTTTTTGGTATCCATGCATAAGCATTTAAATCTACAAACTTTTTGATTCTACATGCAGAAGATATATGACCAATGAGGCCATAATAATGACATTTAACATGTTGAGTGTTGAAAGTAGTGTGAGGTACAAGATTGGTAGGTTTTGGTTTTCTAGTATAGAAGAATGCATGCCTATTAGTCTTCTTGGGCATAGTTTTGGTATGGTTTGGTCTGACAGTATTGGGCGTGTTCCGATGATTCGGTAATTGACACGTGTTAGAATAGAAAGCAGCAACTTCAGGCCATTTTCCTAAACTAATTTCCAACTTTTTGGAAGTGTCATATAATCTAGTATAGTCAATGTGAGTGATTCTAATCTGATCTGTGCACACTGAAGACTCTTTCTCTCCTTAGATAGGTTTTTCTTTAACTGGATGATAATTTGGTCTTTTTCTTCGAATAGCTTAACAGTCTTATGTAACAACAAATTAATAGAAGAAAGCTCACCGGGCTCATTTGAAGAGTCATTATTTCTAACATGATCTAATTGGTCGGTAAGTCTTCCTAGTTCACCTTCGTACTCTTTGAGTACCTTCTTAGAGGTTGCATATTTATTATGTAGTTTCCTGTAATCATTTAGCAGGTCACTGAAAGCCTCTCCTAGTTGTTCGAAGGTAAAATCATCATAAGGATCAATAGAGGATTAGTGATTACCTGATCGCAAGCCATCAAGCATACATTTGTAGCGTCATCTGATTGTTCATCTTCTGAGTCGCTGACTTCGCTTTCATGCCATATGCTTGTGTTTGCATACTTCCTTGATGTAGATTTATTCAGGTAGCCTTTGTCATATTTGCTGCTTTTCTTTGATGATGATGTTGTTGAACAATCTTTCTTCATGTGTCCTTTCCTCTTGCATCCGTAGCAAATATGATCTTCCTCGTTGTTGTTTTTGCTGTCTTTTGTTCTTCTGTTAAATCTCATGAACTTCTTGAATTTTCTTACCAGAAGAGCATGGTCTTCAGAATCGGAGTCGCTGTCATCAGAGTCGTCTTCGACAGTTCTTCTATGTTGAGCCTTGAGAGCGATTGACTTCTCTGACTTCTCTTTTGGTGTAGCATCTTCAAAGTCTTGAAGTTATAACTCGTGAGTGAGTAGCTTACCCATGAGTGTTTCCAAAGACATTGTTGAGAGGTCGTTCCCTTCAATGATTGCTGTAGCCTTTGGAATCCAGTTCTTTGTAAGTGCTCGTAGAAGTTTGTGAATCTTCTCATGGTTACTGTAATCCTTGCCTAGTGAAGACAGAGGATTTACAATATCCAAGAATTTTATAAACATCTGAGTGACTGATTTACTTGGCTTCATTTTGAACGCCTCATACTCCTGAGTAAGTCTGCTGATCTTTGACTCCTTGACTTGTGTTGTTCTTTCATGGGTTACTTCGAGAAGTTTCCACACTTCGTTTGATGTTGTGCAGGTAGACACCCTGTTGAATTCAGTTCTGTCTAAAGCACAAAATAGAGCGTTAATAGCACGTACGTCGAGACTAGCCTTTTTCTTTTCATCCTCTGTATATTTACCATGGGGTTTTTTTTAACTAAAACACCATCAACATTAATACGAGGGAGCTTTTTATAGCCATCAATAACTACAGACCATAAGTCAAAATCAAGAGATTTCAGAAAAAAACTCATACGTGTTTTCCAATAAGTGTAATTTGTGCCGTCAAACAGTGGAGGTCTGTTTGTGGCTTGGCCTTCACTTCTGAATTTCACAGTTGCCATGTGTAATACTGTGATCTATATACCAATTGAATATAACAGCAATTTTACCTTGCTTTATCTGTATAACCCGCTCTGATACCAATTGTAGGAACGAAATCGTAAAGCAGAATACTCTAGAGGGGGGGGTGAATAGAGTAAGCAGCGGAATATTTCTAATTAAAAACTCGTTAGCAGTTAGATCACAAATATATTAATAATCATAAAATAAATGACAGGAATAAAAAGGTGATCAGAAGGCAAACGCAAACACCGAGATTTATACTGGTTTCCCTCTTGTGAGGACTAGTCCAGTCGGAAGAACTCTAGTTTCCAGTTGAATCCACTATCGAAAAATCTCGTAAGTTTTCATACGAAGTCCTTGCAACTTCTACAGACGCGAGCTTTAATACGAAGAACTCGACCAACTTCAATTATGAAGAGTTGTATCTTCAATCAAGCCTCTGATTACAATCCCTCTGAAACTTCTAGACTACACCGTACTGGCAAATCGACTAGAGGATTGTAACTGACTTAGAATTTGAAAATGAAAGCTTTTTAGAACTCTTTGGAAGAAATATAAGCTTTAGAAGAGAAGAGATTGAAAGTGAATTGGTGATTTGAAATGATCGAAATTCTTCTCTATTTATAGTTTTTCCAAAGACAGAACTCTGACAGAATTCGGGCAGAATTCGGACAGAACTCTTTATAACAAACCGTAACTGAAGGGTGACCAAGTTCAAAATCAAATGTTCACATAACATTCAACTTGGCCGAACTTTGGCCGAACTCTGGCCGAGTTTTGCTAGGGTTCTGCCAGTTGATTTTGAGAAAAATAATTTTGGCTTTTTGAAAAGTCCTTCAGAAGCTTTTTGCAAAAATGATGTTTTTCAAAAACATAGGTCATTTTTAAAAGGATAGGGTGATTTTGAAAAACGATTCCAGACAGCCTATTTGCCAGTACGACTTGGTGTACAATGTATTTCTAGACTCAATAAAATGAAAAATTATATTGCTTTGAAGGAAATACATTCTGAATGGCAAACAGCTTCGGTCTTAACATAGTAGATATCCATCATTGAGCAGTGTCCAAAACGTCGTAGGTAAACATCTGAATTGACTTGTATTTATATCGAGACAGAGTTTGATTAATTATTAAAATTAGGTTTGACCATGACCAATGGGCCAACAGTACATTCTCTGACCGTTTCATTCTTGCCTGGACATATTTACTTGTTATAGACTAGTTTACTTGTTGCTGTCACGATGTTATCACGGATTAGTACTATATGGATCTCTTCATACGATGTTATCCCCTCGGATACATCGGGTATATTATGCTCATGTACTTTATCATGTGCATCGTCTACTCTTTGTATTCATATTTATTCATGTATACTCATGTGACATTCATGTACACTCATGATTATGTGAGCCTTCATGTATAACCCAGCGTTCATGTGGACTAGCTATCCATGTGACACACTACTTTCATCTGCAATAACATAACCTGGACAGATCCTTGTGTACTGATTGGGGCAGAGAGAGTATTTATTTGGTTATGTGATCTACACCATTATCATGTACAACTCTAAATTAGATTTAAGTCATGTATAACCTAAGCCTGTTTACATAACCAAATATGTGCTCTAAATTACGTAGTTAGTTCAGTTTTCTTATCTATATCATGTATATCTATTTCCACTATATCATGTTCTTCTTTTTACGGTCTCTCTACTATTTTTTTGCAGCAGTTCATGTATATTATTCTATAGCTTATTTTATATTTCCTTTCATATTATGAACCGTATGAGAGATATGTATCCGTTCCTGTCCTGACTAGACCTGTTAAAAATATTACAGATGATGAGGATTGCTGCAATACTTACTATAGAGCAGGCCTAGTTAACACAGGTGACCTGGACCCTCAGTAGGATCTAGTAGTCGCTGAGGACTTGCTATTAGCTTAGTCTAGACTTTCTTATTATCTAGCTTTATGAGACATTTGTGATTGTATTGATATTGTTTATGGTGTGGTTTACACGGAGACTTATTTGTACTTGTGACTCTCTCTGTTGAGATTATCTTATCATCTTTTTCATCTTAGTTTGTGATTGAGATTACTTTATATATTATTCTCCTTTCGGAGCATATTCTAGATTGTGTTATATATTATGACCTAGGACAGCGTTCTACCACCGACACTGTGGCGTAGGCTGGACATACCCACCTCTTGTGCCCTTACATTGGATGCGAGTCGTGATACATTTTTAGTGGTGGCCCAAGCAGTTCCAGATTCGCATTAGTGCGATGTCGTGGTAGTACAGCGACTTAGTTGCACTGCTACGAGCCTGCTATAGAGTATAGGAAGTAAAGTGTTAGAATGAGAGGATACTCAATCGCTGTTAGGATTTCTGGATAGATTCCTGGGACGACCCTTGAGAATCTTATTTTAACTTCAATTTAAAATCTTTTCCCATGATTTGCTTTTCCCATGATTTGATTCACCCATTACTCATTCAATTCACCCATTACTCCTTGTTATTGAATTTGATTTTGATGGATTTATTGTTGAATTTTGAATCTTGATGATTAGTTGTTAACTTTAAGTTTGTATTTAAATATATATATTTATCTTTATTTTATTTTTTTTGGAATTTAGGGTATAACCTGATAACATACTTGATAAGGATAGTGAGAAAGGCAAATGTCTACTTTATTTGTGGAGTTAGAATTTATCGCAGTCATATTGGCTAGCATGACAAGGAAGTAGGGCCTGACTTAGATATACTTATCCTAGTTATAAAATCTAGATTTTCTTACAGCTATACCGGTTGGCGTGGTAAGAATTTTAAATAACATGATTATAGGGTGTATACCTTAGTTACAGACTCTATTGTTTATTGTAGCTATGCTTACTGGCGTGGCAAAATTCTAGTAACCTGATTTCAGGAAGACGTGTATGGTTATCAGATTATATCTTAAAATTGGTTCATTTCTTTTGAACAGATGAGCAAGAACAGATTTATCATTATTTCTTTCTTGCCATTATTTCTTGTATTACCATTTTTTCTTTATTTTAGTTAACTCGGTCCCAATTACATCAATCACCAATCTCGTATCAAATTCAGTCAGCTATACTTTAAAACCTTTGAATCTCTATACCTTTTTACCTTGGAAAGGTCGAGGAAGTGACGTAAATCATCTAGCTAGGAAAGGACGTAATTTGTTATCTCATGATAATCTAGTTAGGAATATAATATGATGGACCTTGATATAGAATTTTGAGTAGAGATGTGGTAAAGATTGGGAATGAAATCAAGAGATCAATAATCAATTGAAAACGATCACACATAGAGAAATATATTTGGATATAAATAATTCATAGATGTATTTCCTAACTGACGAGGATATTCGAGGTCGACATAGTTTGAAGACTTGGATAATTTTTGGTTATTGATGCTTGAGACGTTTTACTTTAACGCTATAATATTAAATTTAGGGATTTAGTAATGGAGAAGAGATTTTAACTGTATTCGATGGCAATACAAAATTGAATAAGATATTGCAAGAAAATGGTTAAGAACAGAAAGAACACAAGGATTTTTGAGTTATAGAAAATATAGAGATTTTTGAATTTTTTTTAAATTTAAGAACAATAATATTTGAAAGTATACGTTGAAGAAAATATGAAAGTTGATTTTATAATGGAGAATAAGTTTTGTAAGGCCTAGTGGTTTTAGATTGAATAATATGAGGAGAGTAATTTGAACAAGTTCAAGGATTTCATAAAACTTGATTTAGAGGTTTCGGATCTAATTTAAGACAAGTGGAAGAATTTGGATCTAAAGATAATTAAGTGGTTAGTATTGAGTGCTAATAAATAAAAGGATATGCTTCATGAGTAATGTTTTGGAATTTAGTAATTGAGCCTATGATGACCATGACAAGGTCCAATCTTCATAACGAAAGAGGATAAATTTATGGTGGTAGTCATATAAAGGTTAATTTTCATATTTGGACTTATGAGATAAAGATATGATTGGCAAATGATGATTAGATAAGCTTGATGGTATCATAGAGAGATGATTAATTTGACTTTCCTATGAAACCTAGTCTTTTGTTTTCCCTATCAAAAGGAGGAAATTGAGTTATTCCATATCTTTGAATTATCCTTTAAAGGTTTTCAATATCATTGAATCCTAACTCCCTTGATCATGACCAATCGACTTTGGTCATCTTTTCTTATCATATTAATATTCCGGGTCATACTCAATTAAATTAAATTTAAGTGTGACCTAGATCTCCATCCTTGGAAGCTCGTGCTCAGACTTCGATGACCTTGTTCTCCATCTTGCCCAAATCTTGATTTATCCAGAGATTGATCAACTTAGATCATGTCGAGACTAATTTTTTTTTATATATATCGTGATTGGATTTTAATGCTATTGACAGTCGTACTTTAAACTTTTGATTTTGATCACCTTTAGAATAGTAACGATTTATAGTAAATTCTAGTTGATTTTTTGATAATTATCAGTTTTCATATAGGATGATAGACTGCCTTACAGCCCGATGATTTATTTTTTCCTTATATTTTCCAGTATGACACCTATGCCAGAGTCTGTCCCCAGTGCACAGCTGTAATTTCGGATGAGACCGAGATTGCACTTTCCCCTTCCATTGCTCAGGAGGTGTTAGCAGCTTCATCGGAGAGTTTTTCTCCATCTCTATCCTTCAGGAGAGGGTTACAATTCAGCCGAAGACTGAGGGCCTCCCTTTGCCTCCTGGAGTGGTACCCCATGCCATTTCTGATGGGGTCAGATTTACAAACTTCTTCAGGATGTGTGAGAGGTACAGAGACTTCAAGCTGAGCTTATGAGAGAGCAGAGTCTTAGTATCCAATTATTGTGGGATTACATGCATTCGAGGGGAGAGCCTAGCCCCAAGAAGGCGAGGAGCAGTATATACCTAGAACCTCAGGAGTACCCCAGCTTCCAGCCTAGACCAGCCTATCTAGTTTAGATTCCTGTCCAGCAGAGGCCGGTTGAGCGAGTGTCTACTTGTGCCTTCTTTAAGAAGCCTGGGCACGTACAGAAGGACTTAGGAAGAGACTAGGATTGTGCCTATTATGTGGGTCAGCTGGACACAGGATGCTATATTATCCTACTGCACCTGCCCCTAGTCGAGGCCTATCTCCAGGAGAGAGTTCCAGCTACCAGACCTAGTAGAGGTGAGTTCTTGACCTATACCTTATCCTGTCATGATGATTACTGTACCCTACCATATTATTTATATGTTTTGATACCTTATGACTGTTATGACCTAATATGACTAGTATACCTAGATGAGACCCCAGCCTGATATTACCTGCCATAACCCTGTACGATATCTTACCAACTGCATGATTAAGATTTCTTGAGACTATGATTGTTGGGGGTTTTGACCTAAAAGGAGTACGACCACTTTAATTTCGAGGACGAAATTATTTTAAGGAGGGTAGATTTGTCACACTTATTTTTCTAATTAAGGGTATTCTAGTCATTATGTGCTAATTTGATTATTTATTTATTTTTATTAATTAAATTGATTGGTGTGTGGCTTTGATTGGTGTTTTGGTAGTAGAAGATGGTATAACCTTAGTCAACCTTGATTAGAAGCCTAATAATGTAATTAGATTTATTATTGTATTTTTAGATTTAATTTAGAATTATTGTCTATTTTTAAGAATTATGTCATTCATTTTTAGCTATTTTTCATTAAGCCTTTAAAGCCTTTTGTCAATGGGCCTTTTTAGCAATTTAAGAGTGCTTGGTCCATGACTAAACCCTAACCCTAATATACCTCATGCATGGACGACCAACACAGTAGCCCCCTTCTCATTGTGTAGAAACCTAGTTGCCTTCACAAATCCAAAACCCTAGTTTTTTTTCCTTTTCTTCCAAAGGCTCCGTTCTCTCGTTTCTCAACCAAATCCTTCCAAACGAAGTGTGTTACGACTGTTGGGAGAAGAGGAACCTGCTGGGGACTTGCTAGCAAGGGATCGGAAGCGTTTGACCAGAGGAAAGCGACATCGACGAGTTTTGGAGGCTTGCTTCATTGAGTTTTGACACTCAATAGGTAAATCTCCTTAAACACCTATTAAATTCCATTTTTTCTTCGTAGATGCATCCATATAGGTACCCAGCCCTGTGCATGAAGTTTGGTAGGTTTGTGATTTCGTATGATAATCGTATCGGACACGTGTTGGCCCTATGGAACACGTGTTCGACGAAATACCACTTAGAACTGAAAAGTATTATTTTTTGATTCTATTTTCACAAATTATTTCCTAATATTATTTGTAACAACTTTCATGAAGACTGATCTGGAATCGACATGATTTCAGTGTCCGAATCGGACATGGACACGCGTGCACGAGGCCCGTGCACGGCCCTGTGCATGCCCTGCTGTCTGTGCGTCATAACTCGATGCACAGGGCTCTATTTCACGTGAAATTTTATGGGCGTATGGGGACAACCTCTGCCCACATGCTCCTAAAATTTCACGATATTTTGTGGAGCGTGCGCGGAGAAATCTCATGCGCACGGTTCAACCCGCACTGTGCACGCGGCTGAAAAGTGCCGATGATACGACCTTCGTACGCGAATGCGAAGCATCGAAGAACCGTTCTAGGAGCACGAGCACGTAGACCTATACCTGGACTACCCAGGGACTCGATCCCGAGACACGGCGTGGCCTGTGTCGCGAGCCACGTGGCTCGGTACGGGCCCACGGGTACGCATACGCGCGCGCGCACAGGTCGCACGGGATCCGCGTATCTGTGTCATATAGACACGACGTGGTATCATGTCAGTGTATCCTAGACCTAGCCCGGGACCCTACCTAGCTACGTGCATGAGCAAGAGGCTTCTCACGTTGTGTGCGACGTCCAATCGGGCGAAACGCACGTACACAACGTGCGTATCCGGTTTTCCGATACGCACTCCGTGGACACGATACGGACACGAGTTCGATCCCATGAGTACCCAAGCACGTCACACACATAAACACCTTCGTGTTTGCCAAGATTCACGGGTTCTAGTTGTGTATATTGTGATTTGGGTCTCGAGTTGGATTTTGGATTTTTCGACACTTAATAGTTTGAACCGATTTGTGATTTTTTGATTTCTTGAGTTTTAAACGATAAATTCTGAGTCTATAGAATGAATATGAGATTCTGGACTTGTGGGTAGTAGTCCCTAGACTTATATCCTAATATTCTATCATATATGTATATATATCCCCTTTTTGCCTTATATATATATATATATATATATATATATATATATATATATATATATATATATATATATATATATATTTTATATATATATATATATATATATATATATATAAATATTATATATATATATATATAAATATATATATATATATATATATATATAAATATTTATATATATATATATATATATATATATATATATATATATATATATATATATATATATATATATATATATATATATATATATATAGTCGAGATATTTTGTTCTCAGATCTGAGTTTTTTCATTCCCCCTTCTTAAACCCAACATTTCTTTCTCCCCTATACATATATGTATATATATTAGTATATGTCTATATATATATATATATATAAAGTTTCCTTTTAAATAGACTTGTGTATATATGTATATATATGGTATATTCATATAATTGTATATATAACAAATTTGTCTCAGTTTTGAACCCCAGTAGCAGCCCTTCATCGACACACACACACACAATCTCTTTTTCACTAGCTTAAGTATATGTATACTTTTGTACGAGTGTATATATATATATATATATATATATATATATATATATATATATATATATATATATATATATATATATATATATATATATACTTGAATGAATGAATATATATCTATATGTAACTGTCTGCTTGTGAATGTAACCTAGGGAGTATTGAGTCAGTTTAGGATAGACCCAATGAGCCTGGTATGGCCGAGTCGACCGACAAGTTGACCAAGTTGACAAAAGTCAACTTTGGGTCAAACTTGATCTAAATCGACTCAAACGAACTTAGAATGACTTGAAAACTTGTGCTTGACCTAAAAATTATTAAACAGACTAGTTGACTTATAGTTGACCAGGTTTGACTAGAGTTGACCAGGTTTGACCAGAGTTGACCAAGGTTGACTTTGACCTAGAAGGACCTAAAATCATGAAGAATTGCATTATAGACCTTTCTTATGATATTTTAGACCTTATTGTGACTTATGGTTATTTTAAATAGGATTACATCACTCCAGTTCAGTTACACTTCCTCATCAGCAGCTTAGATTATCGGATGAGTATATTCTCTATCCGTTTCATTCTTGCTTGGACATATTTACTTGTTATAGACTAGTCTACTTGTTGCTGTCATGATGTTATCACGGATTAGTACTATATCGATCTCTTCATGCGATGTTATCCCCTCGAATATATTGGGTATATTGTACTCATGTACTTTATCATGTGCATTGTCTACTCTTTGTATTCGTATTTATTCATGTATACTCATGTGACATTCATGTACACTCATGATCATGTGAGCCTTCTTGTATAACCCAATGTTCATGTGGACTAGCTATCCATGTGACACACTACTTTCATGTGCAATAACATAACCTGGATAGATCCTTGTGTACTGATTGGGGCAGGAGAAGTATTTATTTGGATATGTGATCTACACCATTATCATAGACAACTCCAAATTAGATTTAAGTCATGTATAACATAAGCCTGTTTACATAACCAAACATGTGCTCTAAATCACGTAGTTAGTTTAGTTTTCTTATCTATATTATGTATATCTATTTCCACTATATCATGTTCTTCTTTTTACGATCTCTCTACTATTTCTTTATAGCAGTTAATGTATATTATTCTATAGCTTGTTTTATATTTTCTTTCATGTTATGAACTGTGTGAGAGATATATATTCCTTCCTATCCTGACTGGACCAGTTGAAAATATTACAGATGATGAGGATTGCTGCGATACTTACTATGGAGCAGGCCTAGTTGACACAGGTGACCTGGACCCTCAGCAGGATCTAGTAGTCGCTGAGGAATTGCCATTAGCTTAGTCTAGACTTTCTTATTATCTAGCTTTATGAGACATTTGTGATTGTATTGAGATATTTATTTATGGTGTGGTTTACACCGAGACTTATTTATACTTGTGACTCTCTCTCTCTGTTGAGATTATCTTATCATCTTTTTCATCTTAGTTTGTGATTGAGATTACTTTATATATTGTTCTCCTTTCGGAGCATATTCTAGATTGTGTTAGATATTGTGACCTAGGACAACGTTCTACCGTCGATACTGCGGCGTAGGCTGGACGTATCCACTTCTCGTGCCTTTACACTGGGTGCAGTCGTGACAACTATCGTTTTGTCTTACACAACATGTGAATATGTAATTGATAGTTGGAAATGAGCCTCCATTAATTAATTTTTCCAAATAAACCCCTCTTTTTTCTATATGTTTGTACAACACATATACACAACAACACACACTATTCACATAAGTAATGCTTACATGAGCAATGGATCCAACTAAAGTTGGTAGCATAATTGCGTATAGCCCTTTCTGTCATGCCCCGGTCCTGTCGGACCGATCGTCCTCGCTAAGGCGTAATGTCGTGTGAGCCTTAGATTATGCTTACGCAATACGGGTTCCATAACGATCGATTATAGGCTAAACGACGAGGTCGTTGCATAGAAGTCCCAAGAAGAAACATTGAATAAACAAAATCAACACAAGTATTGAAACAAAATTAGAGTCTTTTATTGATAATGAACAAAATATTACAAAGGCGCAAAGCCGAAAGTCGTTCATGCTCACTTTTCTCTCTGTTTACAATCACTCAGCTCTCTCTTATCTCTTAATACAATTTGACGAGTCAACGGATGCTTTAGATAGGCGATGTGCATATATTATGTCCCATATAAGTCCATAGCATGCGGCTACATGCCTCGAAAAGCCCAGGGACTTCGTGCCTTGACTCATCCAAGCGGGCTCCGCGCCAATGAACTTTTACCTGTGCCTGCACATGGAAACTGTATGGTGTTAGTACTCAATTGTACTGGTGGAGTGAGCTCTTCGTCCACCCATACAAAACTAACACGTTTATTTAATTTGTACAACATAAGCCCTTTATGATTGTCTTTCTATTCTTGTCTTAGGATCAATTTTAGGATATAGATGCCTCGCCTACTTGTGTCTCGAGACCATCACCTGTCATCGTACGGATAACTTACTTATACTTGCCTCTAGACCATTCTCGTGCCAACAACGTCAACTTATCGACTCATGCTTACCTTTCGGCCCATACTTTAAGACTCGGTCATACAGTCGTGCTATCAACTCTATTCGTACATCCACAATGAGGCCGTACCTCGCAACTCAGTACCACTTGACCAACTTTGCCTTAAGGCCCTTCCTGACTTAAACTCGAAATGACTTGATCCAACTTACTTACACTTTTGTGTCAACGAATCACCAACCGATGCTATACTTCGTGCCGTAGCACGGTGTCTTTGTTGCAGCCAAATCTTAGGCCCAAATATCGTGTTACAAATTGTGCACACATTCAAATTGACTCATTAGTACCGTACACACAAATCTTGACTCAATCTAAAGGCATACACATGGATCGCCGCTAATATACGGAATCATATATATGAAATGGTCACTAGTACCACAAACTATACTTGGACTTATAGCTTTGCTATTCAGCAACCCTTTCAGCATAAGTAGCGAGCCCCACTGAAAGTTCTCGAATAATCTGAGCGGTACTCCAAACTCAGTTATACCATATTTCCTCCTAGGCCGGAATGATCTTGTGGTCCCAGGTTGGTCGTTTCGAGAAAACGTTTCCTTATCGACAAGTTATCTAATGACCATGCAAGATTTGACTCAAACTACCATCTTACATAGTCATTATCTTTCCAGTGTTATCATCTTTTTAGTACTATATTAGAGACTACTAGTATTTGAGATCGCTTCGATGACCCATGGTTGCGAGTATTCTTCCACGTTGTCATATCATTTACTCAACTTAGGAACGACTATTTGATAGTCCTTTTTGCCAAACTCAATTTGAATCAACTGTGGATCGTGCCTTAAATTAATTTGTGTTCTGTGCGACACTACCACCTAAGTCATACTCTATATGGCAAGCTTTAAGACCGTAGGACTGTGTGGCTATAACCAGCCATAGAAATCGTGGGACCGTGCTTGCTACTACTTTGATATCCCTTGACATAACTTTTTCCTAACTCCATCGTGCGATACAACTTAACCCATGGGACGAACAAGGCTATGCCAAGCCCTTATACCGTAGAAACGTGTATTAAGACATGTGGGACACTATTGCTATGCTATGCATTAAAATGTGGGACTGTGCCTGCTTTTTCAAGAATTTATATGTGCGACGCCTATGACTCTGCTAAGTTCATAGCTTCGTAGAGACATAGACTAGCTTTCCTTCTCCTAAGCTTTGGGACGAAGGACCGAATGTCATTTTGAAAGCATATCGTGCAACACTTCTAAGACGACCATGGGACCTTTCCATATTCTAACTCCTTTTGACCCAACTTGGGATTATTTCCTTAGCTATGTGGATTTTCCTCTTTTATTATCAAGCCTACTTGTGCATTTGAAAACTTTTGTTTTATTATTGTGAAGGCCAAACTGAGGCAAGTTCACCAAAGCCACCCACCTGAGCGAGGAATTGCCTCGACCGAGCAGAACTTCGAGCAAGCCATTGCATGGCTAAGTCTGAACACTGTTGGCATTTTGATTCTTTCGTTTGAACTGAGCAGGATAGGGCACTACACCTTCCACTTCTAATTAAAGTTCATAACTACATACTATCTTTAATTCACATAAATCTTATTTACTCTATGGTAACTAGTATACAAACCACAAGTATTAATTATCTACCTTTATAATAAATGTATGTATATATATATATATATATATATATATATATATATATATATATATATATATATATATATATAATATTATATGCCTAGGTAGCATTAATAATAATTTTTTTTTATATATAATAAACTTAATGAATTATATAGGCTAGTTGGACTTGGAGTTGGGACCATATCCTCGACTTTAGCATGGGAAGCAGGCAAGTATATCTTGCCAACTTGTACAGTATATCTTATATGCATGTTCTCTACTTTTCTATTGTTCTTTTCCTTATATTGTTATATTCATGTTGCTTTACCCTATTTCTAGTTTTACTTTATCATGTTTCTAGTTTTACATGCTCGTACAAATTTTTTTTTATACTTCTTTACCTGTTTTATTGGTCTTCGGGTTCATCTATGTCCTATGATAGAGATGCCTAGTCCTACACCACTTTTTCTTTGACTCGACTTGACCTTTGTATTCCTGTCGAAGATTGATACTAGGATTGGCTACATTCTCGACTAAGAGTCGCTTGCCTTGGATTACAATTGAGACTATAGATTGGGAGTGCTTGCCTTGACTACAATCTATAGGTTTGACTTGTTAGCTACGTCTAGTATGGCATGCCACCGTCTTAGTTTTCTGGTGTCATAGTTAATTCTTTCGTGACAATTTATTATTTTTCCTACATATTTTATACTGTTACATTTGGCATGTTTTTATATATCTTGCTAGTCCCCTGAGGACCTAGTGATCTCTCCGGGTCTTAGATGAGGTTATCACGATTAGTAAATTGATGGGTGATGGTTGATTCACCATGACTATATGTATATTTAGTTGATGCTATTATCATTATCTTTTGTCCTCTATTACTCATGCTGTTATTATAGCCTAGTCTTTTACAAGCTTTATTTTTTTTTGTAGCTTGTTCATGATGAATGTATTATTGGGGATCTACTCTAATACCTTTATCTATTCAAGAATCTTTGTATTACGGTCTGATCGGCTTTAGTGCACATGATTCGTTATTATTACCGATAATTAACGGATTGAGATATAGTTGATTTAGAACAACAAAATAGCTTAAACACACTTGAGCTAGGCTAGAGTCCTCTTGTTACGTAGCTAGCATCTATACGATCTCCTAGTCCTATGTATTTTGGGATTGGACTAAGACACCAGCCTCGACGACCCCTGTTTGAGCCTCTGTCAGCAAACTTCATCGCCACCGCCACTAACTCAACCTTCCTAACCTCCAACCACTGGATCGACATCACCATATCAACTGCGTCGGCGAGCCAAAGTTTGCCACCATTGTTGTCTCTTTCCTTCCCCGAACACCACTTCTACCGTAAACTACTGATACCACTACTGTCGAGCTCCTTCTCCAATAGATCTGAGCCGTCGTGCTCTTCCCAGTCACCCTGCCTCGACCACTCCTGTCTAGCCATCGCCATAAAGATTCTGCCTCTGTCGTACCTCTTTCGGCCATCCGTAGACCAGTCGTCGTCGTGCTCCTCTCAGATCCTTCGTCAATCTAGACATGCCGACCTCGAGTCTCCGGATTTGGGCGCCAAGGAGCAGCCAGTCATCCGCCGACGTCGTGCCCTCGTCCATAGCCACCAGTCGACAACTGCCTCGAGACCTGCTGACTTCCTTCGGCCAGATCCGGTTGGATCCAATGCCGTACCTCCGGAGCCGACCTCAGCGCGCCTCCCTTTGCCTCCGCCTCAGTGCCTGGCGCGTCGTGGCCAAAGCCAGCCACCGGAGACACCTTGGTGAGCTCTCTCCACCACTTCTCTCTCTCGTTTTCTCTCTCACGCTTTGTCTCTATCTCTCCCTCTCCCTCACTCTTCCTCTCTGACCTCTCCCTCTCTCCCTATCCTTGTGCCTTCTTGTCCTTCTCTCTTTGTGTCTCTATAAATTAGGTATAGTAATATATATATTTATTTAGTGTGTTATTTTAGAGAATGGTAAAATTATATATGTATGTATTGTATACATATATACATATGTGTTATTTTAGGGAATATTTGCAATTGAATAAATTTTTTAATTTGGCTTCTAGCCTACATTATTAGTTAATAGCTTAATTGGGCATTTAGCCCAACATTATTGGAATAAATTCAAATTGAGCCTTAGGCCCTAAATAATTATTTGCTTTGGACTTTGACCCTAAGTGGTGTTTATATATATATATATATATATATATATATATATATATATATATATATATATATATATATATATATATATATATAATTTTAAATTATAAAAATAGGCTTGACCCACTAATAATAAATAATTGAGCTTAGATTCAATAAAATATTATTATTTAAATATTTATCGGCTTCAGTCCTATATGTATTAATAGGCTTGGCCCTACAATTATTTTCAAATTAGGTATGGAGATCCTAAATAAATTACTATAGTATTTTTTTAGCTCTTTTAAAATATAGTTTGACCTAAAATTATATTTGACAAATTAGGGGCTTAAAGATTTAAAATGATTTTCTAGTTTTTCAAGTATTATCTAGAAATATTTTGATTAATAAAAAATAGTTTCCAAATAGTGTAAATGATTTCCAATATAGCTATAAGTATTTGTTTAATGAAATTTATTCGAAATCATATTCATGACTGATATAGTCATTTTATTTTCTTTGATCATGGACTTCTACTTCGATATCGATAATCGTGCCAAACTCTGATATCAGACTTCTATATATCAAATTGGGCTAGACTGTTGTGGACTCAATGAAATGGTCTATTTCATC
The DNA here is from genome assembly GCA_029216955.1 of Iris pallida. Lineage (NCBI taxonomy): Eukaryota > Viridiplantae > Streptophyta > Magnoliopsida > Asparagales > Iridaceae > Iris > Iris pallida. Next base: position 18,030,472 of record JANAVB010004800.1, read on the forward strand.
ATCTGAGGACCATCTTGTGGAGCATAGCATATGTACATATTCTGTGTCGATGCGTTAATGTCGTATACGTTGACTCCAGCTAAATTGAGGCGAGTACATTCTCTGACAATTTTTATTATCTAGATAATCTCTATGATATCAGTTTGTAGTGTTATACTTGATTCCTGACACGAGGATGCACGAACTAGTATATACTGGATTTCGTCATGAGATGTTATTTCCTGGAGAACCCTGTACATGTCTTGTGTTTCTTGTATATGTATAGAAACTGATTCAGGAATAGGTTGGCCCCCTGTTCCATGAATCTTGTTTCATAACGTGACATGGTTGGATCCACTATACTAGTCGGAGGCTAGAGAGATATTAGTAGATTATATGATCATACCCCATATACCTGTGCATACCTCACCCTTAGCTCACGTAGGGTGTAGCCGGATTTTACTTGTACTTGTGCATAGCTCACCCTCAGCTCATATAGGATAAAGCCTGATCTTACTTGTACTTGTGCATAGCTTTCCCTATATGACTGGCCTTATCCATTACTTGTACTTGTGCATAGACAGTCATATGGAATAGCCTGATCTTGTTCCAAGCCGATCACATAATAAACTAATAATTCAAGGTACATTCTAGTATTACATGCTCTATTCCAATTATACTTGCTGATACATTTATGCCCTGGTTTACTTACTGTTCATTATTGCCTATGTCATGATTACTTGTTTGTCTCTTTATCTATTTCTATTATTCTAGCACTATTTTTCCATCATGTAATTCCATTACTTACCGTCTTTATAGTTTTTGTCAATTTAATATAACTGCTATTAGAATATGTACTTTGCTCCAATCCTGACTGAATAACCATATTTTTAGGAGTTGATATGCCCTACATTATTGGATTATATAATAATGCTAGCTGAGACAGATCTCGACGTACTGTTGACCGTGAGTTGACCTATGGAGAGCTCTAGGCCAATATTTTCTATTTAGGTTTACGTTATGTTTATCAGATTTGTCTCAAACATATTCTTGATGGTATAATCATTATAGATTTTGGATGGTTTAGTATTTTAGTTGTCTCTCCTTATTCATATCTTCCTTAGCTGATTGTGATTGAGTACATGTTGCTATTGTCGATTATAAATGTTGAGATATTCTACAGAGGACTAGGCAACATTCTACCGTCGATACTGTGGCATAGGCTAGACGTGCCCTACGTACTTGTGCCCAAACATCCGGGTGAGGGTCATGATAGTAGTACATCTGGAGTAAGTCCATTAACTTGGAAACTTATTCCAGAGAGTATTATTTAGCATGTTCTCGTCCTAAGTTCCTACGAATTTTGTAACTGAGGCGTTATATGTTTTTGTGGTAGCCCATGCAGGTCGAGATAAAATCATCTCGGATACGTTTTACCGAAAGGGCCTGCAATAGGATATTGTATTAGGATCTCAATCCACAATTGCTTTTGAAAATTATTTGATTTCATCTATCGCCCTTAGAATTCAAAATTTGAAGTTGATCATCTTTCTTGAACTTCTTGCTTGGATTTTTATCTTCCCAATTTCTGAAGGACGAACGCTCGTGCTTAGTGAGCCATTTGGTTTGTATTCTATTATAAGGTAGAAGGTGGTGATAGTATGGATTAGTTTGTTAAGATAGGTAAGATAGACACCTCTATTTGAAAGACCGATTAGCTCAGACTGAAAGTATAGGATTCTTATAGGCAACTTAACCCTAACAAGAGACTCTAGGATTAATGGACTATAGCCATTCTACTAATTACCTATGTTGGATAGAGATAGATCAGAGTACCAATAGTAGCTAGAGATGGGTTAAGAATATAACAAGTGTAATTAGGTTTAAGATAGGAAGGAATGATATATTCCTCAACCATAGGGATTGAAGTTATTTGAGAGAATATTATAAACTTTTAGAGCTACTTACGGTCCCCTAACTAGAATGTGATCACCCACGTAAAAGACTATAATTGGAAGGACTCGAGAATGTCATTATGAACAAAATGATTCGATAGGCACTGTGCCTAAAATAGATATAAATCTTTACCAAACTTTTTTGGTCATCTTGAGATGTAGAAAAATTTTCTTAGATGATTTATAGATCATTATATTGTGCATATGCTAGAAAATAAAGTTATTTTGGATAGTAGCCTCAAGAATCTTCACTAGGAAGATTACTACCGAATGATAATGTTAGGATGGAATATGATGACTTGATGTACCATAGTGCCAAACTAAGGATGTTGGGTATGGAGTGAATAGGTCTGTGTTAGACTAGACAAACATCTATATAAGGTGAGATTAGCCTTGGAATGACCTACGAACAATCATGACTAGAAGATTTACTAATAGGTAGATAGGTTGTCAAGTACTATATATACGTGCTTCCTAGCATTAACTTTCACCCTTACATAGTAGATAACGATAGAATGGGTGTGTTGTACTTGTACATATCATCTAACTTCCTATAGACTAGAAATAGTGAAGTTGTTAATTATACTATTAAGGCGACTCGAAATAACCTATAGGAGCATGGCATAGTATTTAAGGTTTGATTGTGGTATTTCAATCATTTGTGGTTAGACCTAACTAAGGACTGGAAGTAGAATTGGAAGTCTTAGCTTAAGAAGACCAGTAAGTCGTAGATATGCTAAGCCCTTTATCAATACCGGTTAGTTAGAAATCCTAAAGGACTTGTAGTTAGAATAGTTATGCTAGAATAAGATATACATTGGAATATAAAGAGGAGTCAAAGGTGCAGTACTATGCATAGGTTGAATAATTAAGAGGATCGAGGTTGAGTAGGACATAGTAGATTGCATTTTCAGTGCATAAAACCATGTTTCTAGACGTGATGATTTACGAAAAATCTAGGCCACAAAAGCAGGGAAAACTGGGTGGAGATAAGATGCATGACCTTTAAGGTAGCATAAGTTAGATCATGACTTTAAAGATTAGCTAGTCACATCCTTAGGAAACCTTGATAGGTAGTCTATGTTTAGTACGAGTTAGAGTTCATCATCTTCAGACTGTTTGATCATCGAAAGCCTACGAACGTTCTAGTAATCGAGGTATAGTTTACTATTGACATGTTCGACTAGTCGTAAGGAGCGAAGGCATATTCGAAGATTGATTTGAGGATGGAGTACCACTACGTGAAGGTACACAGAGAAGATATACCAAGTTAGCATTTAGACTCACTATGATCATTACAAATTCTTGGTGATGCCTTTTGGATTGGTGAAGGCACCAGTTGTATTTATGAATTTGATGAACAAGGTGTTTTATCGTACCTAGACTACTTGTAGTAGTTTTTTAATCATATTTTGTCATTGGATAGAGGCCATATTGATAAAATATCTCATAGAAGGATGATTATCTAAGGTCTGTAGGAGTAGAATAAAATACCTCCATTAGAAAGGACGATTAGAACAGATTGACATTTTTTAGAGTTTTAGTTCGGTAGAAAATTCTTTTTTATCGATGGATAGACATTCCTACCGCTACTTAAATAGGTAGGTGGATTAGAAGCTTTTTCTATCCATAGAGAATTGATAGGAACATATGATAGGATTTTCCTGATAGCTAGGGATACGATTTGGGAGATTATATGGTTGAACATTAGTATTAGTTACAGTCCTCTAAGCACCTTTGTTGGTAGACTTTAGAATGTTTGTGTCACAATCCGTTCCCGAATAATCAAGTACTAATCGAAATACGCCCGACCTACACTAGTGTGAGCAGCGGTAGTCAGCCGTCTAAACCTCAGAAATCATCAAAATAGATGAAATATATCGATCGCTCATCACAACAACTAGAACGTACAAGCAATCCCAGCCACACAAAATCACCGTAGAATCCACTATCAGTATTTTAGTACATCATACATTTGCTAGCTCTTTTGGATACGAATCCGGTAGCTATACCATCAAAGCAGTAATAATACAACTGATACACGTGTCTTATCAAAATCATCTAATACATCAAAATTATCTGTATCCGATCTTCTAGAATCTTCCAGGAGTCGTTGTTCAATCCCATGTTGTCCTCATGTCCTGGTCTATTATTTCAACGATCCAGTCAAAAAAGGAGCAACATACAATCTAACTCACCCGTACTCAACAACATGATGCAATAGTATATAAAATAGCAAGGGTAAGTAAATAGCAAGTAAACTGAAAAGTATCTAAAATCATGCACTAGCTACATGAAATATGTGTAATAGAACATCATCGAGCATGTAGGGACTATCATGAATAAGGTATATCGTAACCGATATGCTAGCAGTCAAGCAAGTAAGGATAAGGCATAATGTAAATGATATCTAGCAGTCATGTAATAGATAAGGCATATCATGAACATTATACTAGTAATCAAGTAATGGTGGACATAAGGCATAAAGCAAATGATATGCTAGCAGTCAAGTATTTGCAATGATAACCGCATCGATGATAACCAAATCTACTATGCTTCTACATTAATCAACCAAAGTCTTTGCAATGATAACCGCATCGATGATCAAGACATTTTTCTATGTTATTATGTATTTTCCAATTTACTGAGTCTAGAAAAATGTACGGTTGAAGCGATTGGAATCTGGCTAAGCTACAAGTCCACTTACAAAATTGTCTACCCGATCTATTCTTTGATTAGTCCACATATACATAATCCAGTCCACAATTCAAAGTCCCAAACCCAAGCCCATTCTTTATGAACCCTTTCTGATTACAGGAAAACCGAACTCGGTCCCCCTGATCCAGTTCCCGAGGACATGGTCATCCTCAAGAACAGGCTCCAAATGTTCCTATTTTTGAACATTGGACTGTCAAACTATGCCCAAATTCTATCAAAAAAATACTATAAATAGAGAATAATTCTTCATTCTATTCACTCAATCATCTCTTCTCTTCTTTATTCTTTCAAGTGTTTTCAAAGAGTTTTTCACTTTTATATCGAGCTTTACAAATCCTAGCCAAGCTGATACTAGTTTCGGTTCAATCAAGAAGTTTTGTCGAGTTGTACAAAAGGTTTGAAAATATCTCAGTTTTCATACTGTTTCTAAAGTCGGCAAGTCCTTCGGATTAAAGGCTTGAGTAGTGCTCTTCGGATAAAAAAGCATGTGTTGTATGAAACTGTAACTGCTTCGGATTTAAAGCTTGTGTTTCATGAGATAGTGGATTTAATATCGAGCTGAGTACTCGAGACTGGACAAGTCCTGTTAGAGGAAAATCGGTATAAACCTTGGTGTTTGAGTTTGCTCTCTCTGATCTCCTTACATTATGTATTTATTTAAATACTGCTTACTTTATATTAGATTGTTACTGTCTTATAAATTTTTAGAGGTGATTTTTATGCCGCTGCACACACACAGTATATTCACCGCCCTCTAAATGTGCTCAACGGTCCTACAGAATATTCTACGAATACCCTCCCTTTAAGTAGGCACATGCTAGGCAATTCTTCGTAGAAAATTACTAAAATGCCACCTCTCAAATTATAAACTTCTCAATAATTATCAATATTGCCACTCCATCTTCAATAATTACAACCTTGCCATTACCTTTTCATGATCACCCAATAATAATAATTTTTGAACAAAATCAAGAAAATTAGGAATTGAATAAATAGAAAATTTAGGAACAAGGGGTTACAAATCTACCCACCTTAGAAAAATTTTGTGCTCAAAATTTACAAAATTTAAGAAATGACACGATTTGGCACGATAATCAAATACAAATATTGAAATAATTTGGCATGATTAAGCATGATCATGGATATAATCAAAATATAATCATAGCCATGGAATCAAAATCATCCAGCCATGTTTAATATTATAGACATGAAAATATAATCGTGTAAACATGATCATGATCAAGAGAATCAAAATCGTTTTGATACGATCATGATCTAAATCATTTAGGCGTGATCATATAGTCAAGGTAAATAAAAAAATGTAGTCAAGACTAAGAATAATCAAAATCATCTACGCACATAGAACCAAAGTTAGATACATGATATGGAATCAAAATTTAGTCACGGCCAAGTATAGGGTTAAAATCTAGTCACAATCAATAAAAATCTCTTGGTTAAGAAAAGGTAGCTCGGCATATCAAAGAAAAAATCAAAGTTTCAAATATTGAAAACCAAATGATGATTATGGATAGGAAGGAAAACAAGTCATGATTGTTTCACTTAACAAAATGCCTAAAATTGGCTTTTGAAAGAAAACGAGAAAAAGTACAAAAGTACAAATAGATTCTGGAGAGTTGCTATGGAAGTCTGATCTGAGAACGATCACTTTATTCCTTGGACCACACGATGATGATGAAGAGAACTGCTTGAAGAAGATGAACAATCGGAAGAACTAAGTCACCAGAAAGGTATCGACACAACGACACTGATGGCACAGTCAAATGCTTTCCTGCTTTGCTTTACCCTGTTCTTGAGAAAAAGTTGAAGAAATGCTTTTGGGAATATCACTCTGAAAGTATGAATTTTCTCAGAATCTCCTCTTCTGTGTATCTCTCTTGTTGTTTTCTTGTGTTAAAAATAAGTCTATTTATAGACTAGATCCTCTGTGCGTAAAAAGCAACAAAATTGGGTCTCTACGCAAGTAATTGCCATCCACAATTGAAAATTAACCTTTACGCGTGATGACACGTGTCCCATGTAAAGTTTTGATCTCTACGCATGGTGACACGTGTCCCACAACTTCAACAAAATGGGGAGAGCACGTACACACGTTCCTCGATAAGTGTGCAATGAAAGCCATGTATACAGACCATGTTCTCACATAGCCAGAAAAGATTGGGCGTAAAAATAACCCAAAATAGACTTCTTGCGTAAAGTAGAAGACTGGACGTAAAATAACCCAAAACAGACTTTCTGCGTAAAGTGGCTGAAAAGTAGCCTTGAGCGTATAATTAGCTCAAATAAACTCTACGCACACGAAAGCCTTGAGCGTAAAAACTCGAATAGCTTTCATGCGTAAAAGAAGCAGTCTCTTGAGCGTAAAGTATCCCATCTGCATACTAAACGACAAGTGTTGGGTTTGGTGTAAAAAAGTCTTCTCGGCTTCTGTGCAATTTGCTATCAGAAAATTATTTTGTCAGAACAGTATCACGCGCATTAAATGCGATGTGGACAGCCTATCTCCCGCGTAAAAGCTGAGAAAGGCTCTCGCGTAAAAGAACTCACGTAGAATTTGAATCTGACTCAATATAGTTTTTTAAAGAGCCTTACGTAGAGTCTAATTTTGCGTAAAATTCTTAACTTCTTTAACTTGGTCTATGAAGTTTATTTTATGCTTCTACAAGACCCCCTTCAAAGTTTTCAATTTTTTCTAAAATTTGAAATACTTTGAACAGAAGCGTAAAATTCGGGATATCCAACAGTCATCCGCGTAGAATTCGGAATACTCAACGGTCCGCGTAAAGTTCGAGATATCCAACAGTCAGCATAAATTTCGGGAATTTGAACCGATTTCAAAATTCTCTATAAATAGATTTTTGCTGGTAGAGAGAGAGAACTTTACTTATTCTTGCAATCTCAATCTTCTTTAGTCTCTTCTTCTTCGAGATATCCGTTCAAACAAATGGCCCCAAAGAGCAAGACCTCCGCCGTCGCCAAGGGCAAGAAGCCCGTCGCTGCTTCGTCGAGGAGTGAGCGTACGAAAACCACCATTCCATCATCGGTGGCAACACCTAGACCTAACCCCGCTCTGGCTCCGGCCATGGTAGGTAAAATCCTATCTAGTTCGGCTGTAGGTTCGTCGGAGAAGAAGAAAAACTGAAGCCTAAACTTCACGCCCACGTTTATACATGTCAGCGTAGAATAAAAATTATCAAATACGCCCACGTCTATACGTGCCAGCGTAAAAATGTAAACAACAAAATACGCCCACGTTATACGTGTCAGCGTAAAATGTAAAAATATGCTCACGTCAATACGTGCCAGCGTAAAAAAATGTAAACAACAAAATACGCTCATGTCAATACATGTCCGCGTAAAATGTAAACAATAAAAATACGCTCAAGTCAATACGTGCCCGCGTAAACAATATACGCTCACGTCAATATGTGCACGCGTAAACAACAAAATATGCACAAATAACCCACGTTCACATGTGTCAGCATAAAATGTTAAAAATATGCCCACATTCATGTGTGCCAGCGTAAATACACAAGTGATAAGACTTTACGTAAAAGTCCATTATGAAAACAGAGAACTTTTGCACTTAGAAATTTTTAATCAACTTAACTTCTACGCGTAAGCGTAAAGTTTGCATAGTCAAGCTCTCTAGTACAAAGTCTATAATTTTTATGCGTAAAATTCAGAATAAATCATCTGCGTAAAATTCAAATTAGATTTTTACTAATCTTGATTCTTCTTTTTCTTTTGGCAGTGGACTTGCAGATTCATCCTCTCGCAGAGGTATTCGGCTCACCAGCTGGTATTGTAGGCTCGAACTATTTGGAAAATCTGTCTCATGTCAAATTCCTACAAAGTGACAAGTAGTACCCTGAAGGGAGACAACAAATGATAGCTGCTCAGGGAGATAGAATGCTGCTATCATTGATGAATAAAGAATTGCTGGTGTCGCTAGATGGCCAGCAATTTTTGAAGCCAGCCTTCATGTTCGGGGACGCTATTGATTTCCAATCACAAACGTACCCCAAGAAGGAATCTTGGGTATTTAAGTTTGAAGAGAGGGCGATGTATCTCCCAGACATGGCAAGGGATTGTCCCCTATCTTTATTTGTACACGCCAGCCATCCAAGACAGATGCTATGGAACCTGACTCCCATCAGTCATGGTAGACCAGGCAGAATTATTTTCAAGAGGGATGGGGCCAATCAAATGGGCTACCATACTAGCACTCCTAGTGGTGGTATCATTCCTTTCGCTGGTCTACTGCCTGGATTCACATCAAGCGAAGATTCAGCTTTGATTCAACCAGTGCAGATCCCCATGTTCATAAACAAGTTTATGAAGGCCTCAATATTATATCTCCAGGCCAACCCGAGGCTACAAGGATGGATGACTCCTCATAACCAGAACTGGATTCAACTTAGTGCTTGGATCATGAAGAACTTTAAAACAGAACTGCAAGCCATTGGACTATATGAAGCAGTAGCCTCCACGAGTCAGGGCATACCAATGAACAATAACCTGTTCTTGGCTTTAATGGAATTATATATCAGTTCAACAGGGACTTTTGCAACCTCGATAGGAGAAATGGGTTTTGCACTACATGAGATGCAATTCATCTCCAAGCTGCCGATGGGTGAAGCTCCATATGAAGAGTACGTTCCCTCCAACCGGGAACTAGCAGAGATCAAGAAGAAAAATCCTCAGTTGGTTGAGGTCTACCAAGAATTGATGTGCCATTACCTGACTTGTACCACTATATATGAAAGTGGATCACATTTGGCCTACATCAATAAATGGACAACACATCTATTCTACCATAAGAATAGAATATCCAAGGATGATAAAGAGAAATTTCAAGAAGGCTTAGCCTATCAACCCTTGTTCAATCATCCATGCTGATTCAATAAACACTTGGATGGCCATCTATAAGTCTCCGGATAAATATTTGGCCACCAAGGCTGGAAAATTCCCTGCTGGGACCGAAGCATTGAGCTTTCTGAGACATGGCAATCGAAAGCTCTCAAAAGAAGATTTGTTGGCAGGCTTTCTTTCTCTGTGGCTGCGGAGATGGGTCGTACTAGGGATTGGCACAGCTGACAGAATTCACCAAAACGTACTATGGCCAGCAGTACGTTTGGTATTCAAAGTCAAAATCAACTTGTTATCGGCAATGGTATGCCGGATAAATGCAGGTTTGCAAGCATTTGGTGACGAACTGATCAATAATGCTCTTCACCGAAAAGATTTCCCTAGGGTGGAGATGCCCTATACCTATTTGATGGGCTGGTTGTTGCATCACAACTGTAGTTTGTTGCCACCAGGCCCTGGAAATGATACGGAGGTATTCCTCCAAAAATTTAATAAAGTCATGTGGACTGCAACTTCAGTGGCGGACACCCGGGCAACACTCAACTACTCTCATGGGTGGAATTTCTTCTACACAAGACCACCAATCCCAGCTGACTGTTTCGACATGCAATTTGAAGATATAGGTGAAGGGAGGACTTCATTACCTGCGCCAGTTTTTAAATGGCTAATATGCATCAGACCCTTATATCTGATGTATAGGAATAAAGACAACTGTGCGTTTGAACCGTATCTATCCAGTCGGTTCGCTCGTCAGTTTGGATATGACCAACTTCACGTTGGTAATCCCTCCCCTTGTTAGCAATTCAGCAAACAGAAAAAACTCAGGACGACAAAAGTATGAGTATAAATTGGCACAATATAAGTAAAATACGGTAAAAAATTTGGTCAAAAAATTATCTAACGAAAAACATTCAGATTAGATTTAATTCGTGCTAAGTACGTTTCATATGACAAATTCAGCACTAAAAATTCGGCATATATATATGGCCCACCCACCTCCACTCCTTCATAAACAAGGGTTCAATGTGCGAATAAGATGAGATTGGGGAACATTATATAAAGAAAAGAAAGTATAAGTAGAATGAAAAATCGAAAGGTTTTTCTTTGATTGATAATTGTGCCAGTCTTAATATTTAATAGCAACAAGAGTCAAGAAAGTAAAAATTGTTGGGTTTCTCAGTCAAGTTTTTTTTGCCGAATGTTTTAAAAATTCGTACGGTACATGTTTAAAACTCCACATGCTTAAAATTCGCGTACAAGTCCGAATTTTTCAAACGTAAGTAAGTATTATACGTTTATGTAAGATACAGAAAAATTCTCGTATAATACGCTTTTTATTCGGGTGATTGCTAACAAGGATCCCTCTACCAGCTTCCGCCATTATGGAAAATTAATTGATGGTGCAAGGGCATGGAGGTACTTTAGCACTGCATGTACTGGTGCTAGATTTTAGATATCAACTGCTACAAGTATAACTGAGCTACGAATGCTTCATACGTATGCTATTTTTTATGCATCCATTCGCTCCTTCGCGAATGACTACAACATGAAGTGGAGTCTTAGATGGGCTAAGGAGGGGAACGCCGAAGAACCAGTCAGGGTTCGTTCGGACGTACCCGATGATGTTGATGTTCCAGACGAGTATCTGGAAATGATCCCTACGGGAGTTGGGGAACCAGCTGCAGGACCAATTATCATCTCCAAAACTCGAAAGCGGAAATCAAACGCAGCTGTTACCCTCCATAAAAAGAAGAAGAAAGTCACTGTCAAAGGGCCTTCTAGATAGAGAGCCGCTACTCCAGAGAGCGAAACTCCTGTCGATGAGCATCACAATATTACATCTTCTTCAACTCAACCTGGAGAAGGATCTTCGGCATCCCATCCCGTATCATCAATAGAAGTGGTAGGAGTCTTGTCTCCCGGACACCTCAGCGCTTCACTACATCTGACTTCGCCACAAAAGGTGAAAGCTATTGAAGACATCGTCACGACTCATATTAATAACCCGGAACCCATCCCATCTGATGAACCGGCTCTTGACTTCGACGATGATGACTGGGATTAGGATTATGACTCACTTTTGGCACATCCTGTATCTACTCCAGGTAAATATAAATTACACAAAATCTATACAAAATTATGTATTATAATTTTGTATATTAACTTATTTTGCTTACTTTTTTGTAGGCGTCATCGTTGCAGCAAAGCCTGTTGCTCCTCCTCCTCCTCGAGAGATTATCCACGAAGAAGGAGAGGTAGAGTCTGAAGAAGAGAGTTCTTCTTCAAAAGAAGATTCTGCTCAAGAAAAATATTCTCCATCCATAGAGGTACAACAAGAGCCTGAAGTAGAGGCCCAGCAAGAATTGCCTTCTCTCGCTGAAGACAGAAAAGAAGAAGAACTAACTGCAGAAGAGTCAGCTGTAAATGAAGAAATAGTTGCAGAAGAACCAACTGCAACTGAAATCCTTCCAGAACTTGAAGAGCCTGCAGCCAACGAAGGTGATGAAGATATTGTCAACCCATCAACTGAAGTCGAAGACGTAGTAATAACATCCTCAGTTGTTGCTACTGATCCGGCACAAGTTCTTGAGAAGATAGTATCTGAACCTGAATCAGATACAACGATCATCATTCCTCCCACAGCAATTACCGCCACCGAAACTCAAGTAGTTTCAGCTCCAGAAACGGCGGGAGGAATAATTCATACACATGCTGAAGACATTGTCTCTGGAGCTCCTGTGAATCAGTTAGCCTTGGTAGCAACGACAACTTTGACTTCATCTCAGCCTGCTACCAAAGCAACAACATCTGCTTCCAGTCTTCAGAAGAGGGATTTAGTAGAGCTCGCTGCAACACCAAGCTCTAACGCAAAAATAAATCTTTTAGTTGAGATTCAAACAGAAGCTTTCTACAAAACCCTGGCGGCTCTGATCAAGATGGTCTTGAAGAAGGGCCTAAATTATGAAAGCCTGAAGGGTGCGATTGCTCCCACTATTGGGAACGTCGCTATGTTCAATGATGCTGAGAGAGCAGCGGTACTGGAGAAGGTAGTAGAGGAACTTGAACAACCTATTAAAGAATATCTAAGGCTGTCAAGTAAAACCCTTGAAAGTCTCATCCAAACTGAGTATGATGCTTTATCTACTGAATACATCACTCGGGAGACTATTTTTAAAGAATCTCTCCTAGAGTACAACAACAAAGTTTCTAGAGAAAGAGCTTTTTTGGCTGAAACTAAACCTCAGCTGGAGACTCACAGAGAAGCCTATGAAACTTCAAACATGATAATTCATCAACAGAATGATAGAATTCATGAAGTTTAGGCAGAATTGGCTCGCTTGAAGGTGGAGAGAGAGCAGACGATCGCAGCTCGAGATAAGTATTTGACACAGAGCTCAATTTTGGAGGAGAAAGTCTTTGGTGCTGAAGCTACCATCAAAACCCTTGATGAAGCCAAGGATAAGATGATAGTTACTTTTGCCGAACTCTCTCATCTCTGTACTCCAGAAGCTCGTCGCACCATAGCTACTGCTATTGTATTGAATTCTCGTGAGAAGCGTCTAGCAGAGTTGCAAAAACTACTCGAAGATGTACCTGCTCTACCTTAGGAAATGAAGAATTTTGTATTCTTCTGTCTTTTCCTTTCTGTAATATTACAAAAAATGAATGAAATCATTATTTTGTGACCCTATCATTTATTTTGAATTTAAACAATAGGTATGAGATAGAAAATACTTATCAGAGGTAATATGGACATGACAAGCCTTCTAAACTCAATAAATTATATCTATCCAGAGGTAATGTGGACATGATAGATAATGAATATTGTTTTCTTTTTAGAGTATACAATACTATCAGAGGTAATATGAACGTGACAGAATGTAATTACTCAAAGAAAATAAATTAATATTTATTCAGAGGCCATATGAACATGATAGATAAGAAAAGAAGTAAACTTAATATCTATTCAGAGGTCATGAGGACATGATAAATAATAAATCTTCTTCTTTCTAAAAATCAGCTGGTAAAACAGAAGATCAAAATTATCTTTTAGGAGAACAAATAATCAGCTTAACCAAACCTTGGTAGTTGGAAAATGAAGAAAAAATTCAGACATAATATTTCTTCAATAATTTGCCATTAATTGGCATTATGAGCAAATCTCCATTAGGTTTAGACAACCTATAGGCACCATTAGAGAATACGGTTTCGACTACATAAGGACCTTCCTATTTTGCTTGGAATTTCCCTTTACTCTTATGAGTCATCACCATCGGCCTTCGGACAGCTAGAACTAGCTCACTGACTTTGAATATCCTATCTTTAACTTTACGATTGAAAGCTCGAGATATGCGGGCTTGATATAACTCGATGTGCTGTTGTGCTTGAAGACGCTTCTCGTCTAGACCTTCAAGTTCTTGAAGTCTCAATTAATCATTATTCTCTGTAGTTAGCTCATTAGCAATGACTATCCTAAGAGATGGAATTTGGATTTCCAGTGGAAGAACAGCCTCACATCCGTAAACTAGTGAGAATGGTATAAAACCAGTAGGAGTTCGGACTGTCGTTCGGTAAGCCCATAAACATTCTCCAAGTTTCTCATTCCAATCATGTTTATTAGAAGAGATAAACTTTTTGAGAAGTTTAATAATTGTCTTATTGAAAGCTTCGGCCAAACCATTAGCAGCTGGATTATAAGCTGTAGAAGCTAAGTTCTGGATCCGATTCTTATTACAGAATCGATAAAATACCTGACTGGCAAATTGTGGTCCATTATCATGGATTATCTTTCGGGGAATCCCGAAACGATAAATGACATGGTGTTTGATGAAATTAACCACATTAGACATTTTCACTTCCACGAGGTGAACCGCTTCCGCCCATTTAGAGAAATAATCCATTATGGCCAGGATAAACCGATGTCCTTTAATAGAAGAAGGATTAATCGGACCAATAATATCCATACCCCAAGCTTCGAAGGGCCAAGAAGCTGCTGTAGGATGTAAGAATTCAGAAGGTTGGTAAATAAAATCAACATAAATCTAACATGGTTTACACCGTCTAGCATAATCCACAGCATTCGCTATCATGGAAGGCCAATAATATCCCATTCTTCGAATACGATCCTGCAATTTTGGACCCGGTTGATGAGTACCGCAGACACCATCATGAGCTTCACGGATTGTTTGCTTAGCTTCACTCTCAGAGAGACAATGCAGCAAAAGTCCATCATAAGAACGACGATATAACATATGTAAAGAAGAATCATAGTAGAATCAAAATGATCGTCTTTTGATTGATGCAGCTTCTTTTGGATCTTCAGGTAAAATCTCATGGACCGCATAATCAATAAATGGACTTCTCCAATCCTTTTGCTGAGAATTTAATTCTGTAGTATAACTTTGTTCGATATGCAAATTATTCTTGACACAAAATAGATCTCTATCCAACAAAGTAATGGTATTTTGTCTTCTGATTGGAACAACTAAGTCTGCAGCTAAACTAGCAAGAGCATCAGCTTCCAAATTTTAAGAACGTGATATGAATTCAATGAAGAATCCTTTGAATAAAAGGACCAATTCAATTACCACTTGATGATAGGGAATGAGGTCAGGATTTTTGACTTCATATATCCCTCCGACCTGATTAACAATCAGTTGAGAATCTCCATAAGCTTCCAGGAACTCAATGTCTAATTGTTTTGCCACTTGAAGACCAATTAATAGAGCATTATATTATGCCATATTATTGGAACATGGTTCATTAAGAGAATAAGCACGGTATATGACCATTTTATCAGGAGAGACCAAAACGATGCCTACTCCGGAGACAATATTGCCTTTAGGTCCAACCCGCGATGCTCCATCAAAGTATAGTTGCCAAATGTCATCCCTCAAAGTCATGTTGCAATCCATGACTTCATCTGGAATGTCCTCATATAGCTTAGAGGTTTCAGGTATAGGGTGAGCTGCTAAGAAATCAGCTAATGCTTGACCCTTTATTGATTTTTGAGGTACATAGACCATATCATAAGGAGTAAGCAACATTGCCCAGGTGGCTAACTTGGAGTTAAGATTACTCGGCTTTCTCATCAATACCCGAATAGGATTATTCTAGATATGACATGAATAGTTTGTCCTGACACATAATGTCATGTATTTTGAATAGCAAAAACCAAGGCCAGACATTCTTTCTCTACAGGGGTATACCTGTGTTCAGCTCCAACCATCATTCGGCTAAGATAATAAATTACATATTCATGACCCTTATCACTTTTTTGTGCAAGAAGAGCACCAAGAGAATGATCTAAGGCTCGAATATATAGCAAAAATTGTCTTTCTACTACTGGAGCTACCAGAATAGGTAGATTTGTAAGGTATCACTTGATGTCATTGAAAGCTTTTTGACATGCTTCATCCCAAACAAATGATACACCTTTCTTTAATAGACGAGAGAAAGGTTGACATCTCCCAGAAAGATTGAATATAAATCTCCTGATATAAGCAATGCGACCTTGGAAGCCACGGAGTTCTTTTAAATTACGTGGAGGACGTATTTCAAGAATTGATTTGATTTTATCAGGATCAACATGGATACCTTGAGAAGTGATAACAAATCCCAAAAATTTGCCACTGGAAACCCCTAAAAAAAACTTAGTAGGATTCATCTTCAGTTGATGTTGACGCATCAATTCAAATATTGTCTTCAAGTCTTGAATGTGATCATCTTTTAATCGACATTTGATAGCAATATCATCCACATAACATTCAACTGTTTTTCGTAAATGTTCTTGAAAGATATTGCTCATGGCCCGTTGATACGTAGCACCGGCATTTTTCAGACGAAACGACATAACCGTATAGCAGTAAACTCCAAGGGGTGTACGGAAAGTGGTATGCTTTTTATTTTTTGGATGCATCTTAATTTGGTTGTATCCTGAAAATCCGTCCATGAAAGACATACGTTAAAAACCACATGTATTGTCTATCATGACATCGGTAATCGGAAGTAAAAATTCGTCTTTTGGACAAGCTGTATTAAGATCTCGAAAATCTATGTAAAATCAGACTTTTCCATTCTTCTTCATGACATGTACAATGTTGGCAACCCAGTCTGGGTGTTGTTCTTCATGAACAATATGATCAGCTTTTTGAATTCTGCTTCAATTGCATCTATCATATCTGGTTGAAAATACTGCTGCTGTTGTTTTACAGGTTTGGCATTAGGAAGAATATTGAGTTTATGAATAGCTACTTTAGGATCAAGACCCGACATATCCTCATAACTCCATGCAAAGATTCAATATATTCTTTTATCAGTCTTATTAACTCTTCTTTTTCATCTTCAAAAAGGTTTTTGCTGATAAATATGGGTTTAGACGTAGTTCTGTCTCCAACGTCAATCTGGACAATTTTATCTTCCGTAGGTGGTTATCGCTGTTCAAAACGAAGCTCCCATTTAGTGTCCATTTATTGTGTCCAAGGGTCATTTTCAAATGGCTCAGATTTACCATCTGTTTGAACCATGTTGACTGAAAAGATGCACTCAGATTCAACATATTGGTTTCCTCCAGAATCTGAGGATTGTAAAAAACTAAAAAAAATTCTTCTTCCACATCTTCTTTATACATGTGGGATGTATTAGATTGAATGAACTGGATTTCTTCAGAATCTGAGGATTGTGAAGAACTGGAAGAAAATTCTTCTTGTATATCTTCATTAAACATGTGGGATGGATCGTATCTCAACCCATAACGGTTTCTTTGGAAAAATGGATAACCATATAAAGGTATTCGTCTACCTTTACCCTGGTTGAGACCTAACATGGTTTTCAGATCATATCCTATATTCTGGATAATCTAAAGAGATTATTGACTATATCTGTCGATTCTAATTTTCCCTTATCCTTATCTTCGAGAATATCTGTCTGGATAACAGGAATATTTCTAGCCAACCCAAACACAATTCGACGCTTATTTTTCTTATTAGACGGGACCACGAAATAAGATTCTTTGTGACGTCTATAAGTTACACAAGCTTGTGATGATGAGGCTAAAGGTAGAAGATAAGGAGAAGATGTTAGGAATCTTTAAGCATAAGGTCCAACATCGACATGAAGAGGAAAAAAATTCTCCTTATGATTAATATATAAGGTTTTCTCTGTATTTATGTCATTTTTATGTTGATGACTTTGATTTTCAGCAGATGAAGTCATTCTTTCAATAAATTTGACAGCCATATACTCCAAAAGAAAATCTTCATTAATATGAGAAAGTACAAAATGATCAATATTTACATCATTTATAAACTGACTGCTATGCTTTGGATTGATCATTAAAGGACCAGCATCCGTTTTTGGCGTAGACTTTCCAAGGTTGATAATCAGTGGTTCTGGATTATTTGTACGAGAAGTACGTCCCTTGACCTTGATCATGAGAGGTTGAACTTGGCTCTTGACTGGAATTCTCACAGATTCCTCAGATGAAGCTCGAGTTCTTCCTTTAACCTTAATCATCAAAGGTTCGTCATTGACAGGTTAGGGTTGAATTCGACCTTTAACTTTAATCATCAAAGGTTGATCTTCCGAAGGTAATTGGTCTTCTGAAGGTGATTGCTCTTCTGGAGGCGATCGATCTTCGGCTATATCTGAGATCTCCTTCACATGCTCCTGTGTATAGAGTATCGAATCAGAGAAATAACCTTCGACACCTTTGAATGGATTGATATCTACAAATTCAGTCTTCACAATCCCTTGAGAATCCACATACTTGAAGCATTGGTGGAGAGTTGATGGCACAATATTATGCTCATGTATCCACGGTCTTCCAAGAAGGATATTCTAAGATACATCTGTGTTGATAACATAAAAGGTCGCCATAGTTCGAAGATCACCTATTTGAATCTTCAGACAAATCTTTCCCAATGGTTTACTCTTTCCAGAGTTGAAACCAGCTATTGTTGTACTAGTATAAGTCAAATCACTAGTAGGAATCCTCAAGGGTCGTAGCATACTCTGAAGAATAATGTTAATAGAAGACCCAAGATCAATGTATATCCTGTCAATTTTAGTAGAGTCAATATACCCTGTATAACACAGAGGCCTGTCGTGTCTATTATGCTTCAACATCATATCTTCTTGTGTGAAGGTAATGTTAGGAATTGATTCCATCACACTATGACATTGGGGACACGAGACTGGTATATTATTAGGACTTTTGAGTTGAGCTAAGCATGAATCTGCTTGTAGCAAAGCTTCGCTTAAAGTTTTTTAACTTTTTTAGAAAGATGAAGCAACTCAAAGATAGAGAGTCTAGCCGAAGTATTAGCTAATTGGGCTAGAATATCGAACTTGTAAGGCTTTATTACCACCCCTTGATTTGAAGCAGACTTCTGCGGGACGTCAAAACGTACTGCTTTTTATTTTTCTTTCTCAACCACAGATGGTTTAGAAGGTCTTGCCTCAGCAGGAACAGGAGATGGTTGAGTTGGTAGTGTTTCAGCAACGTCCTCTGCTTCTTTAGAAGTTTCCTCATAATCTTTGTGGTATTCTTTGCCAGATCTCGTACCAGCAAAGATCTTTTCTTCAGACTAGGGAGAATAAAGTACCATATTACAGGTTTTAGTCTTCTTTTCCTTAGTCTTCTTCTTACGGAGAATTTTATGAGCGACCTCAAATCCCAACCCAACAGTAGATTTTTGACCTTGAATTTGTAAAGGAAGTCGCATTCCTTTATCATAGTTCAAGCCTTTCGCCTTTTGAAAGTCATAGCCCATCTTTTTTATGAGATGGACTGATTGTTGACTGTACATGTGAGTAGGTAGCGGACTTTCAATAAATGGTTCAATAGAGGAAGGAAGAACAGAGACCTCTGTAGCCACAGGAGTAGGAGTATTTGGAACAGGAGGAAAAATCCCTACAGGAGCTTTCTCATAAGCAGCAAAGACATGTTGTGTCCTGTATAAAGGGATACTATTCATTGCTAACCATTGCCGATGAGTAAGTTTGAGTTTGGTAGGAGGAGCCAAACTTGGAGGGCATATATTCAAACCCCTCAGCCTGTCCTCCAGAGGAATGCCATCCCATAGATGATCTAAATCATCATATTATGGGATAATTGATGGAACTGGGGATTCCCAGGACCCTTCCTTTGGTGTGCGTATTGATCGATAGAAAGTTAAACAGATCTAATACGTGTTCTAACCCTTCTTAGGCGAAAACTAGGGTTCACGAATTATACCTGCGACGGAAAGAAGACAAGTAATTTCTGGCAATCTCGAGCGGACGACCCCAAGATCTTCTGTACGTATTCCTTCCTCGAGTTGGACGTCGTGTGGGCGACGATCTCCCAACCTTTTCTTCTCCTTGGCAGCCCTCTCTTTCTCTTCTTACGTGAATCACAAATTTAGAAAAAAATTTAGATTTTTGATCAGTAATCTGGCGGCCAGAGAATAGAGGATATATATAGGCTACGGCAGGGACCATGAGAAGAAATTAGGGTTAGGTCTCCTAACGGATCTGGATATCCCGTGTTCAGCCCGAACACATAATTCAGGCCCATTAACAATAGCTCGGTCCACTAATGAGCTATTATTGCACTACCTCCCTAATCCTAAATTATGTTTGTGGGCTCCTTTTATTAAATGCTCGTTTGGCTCCCCATGTTAAGATATCGTATGTCCGTCGATCAAATTAAGTTACTGACAACTATATTGATTCGACATCTTTTATCCTTAAGTAGTACCGCTCAACTTTATTTGTCATGTCGGATATAATCCACATGCAGGATTTACATGACAATCCTTATGAGCTCCTTAAGAGGACATCATCAACCCGATGTATCGGGACATGGATTCCATTTATAATCAACAGCCCATCATACATACAATGTTATTACCTAATTCATAGAGGTTGTTGATCCATGATGAATCTTACTCTTTTATGAGTCAAAGTAATGTACACTACATATACATGTCCGTTATTATATCCGGATTAAGAGCACAAGTATCCATAATAACAGAGGTGTTTATTCCCTTATGTAGTCAGTACAAAGAGAACAACCTCAAGTGGTCATGTTTAATACACACAAAGTGTAATAGTGTAAACCTATAGTCAAGATAGACTAATACCAGATTACACAACAACCTTTCCTATAGATTGTCCAAGTCCATCTAGGTTGTGAACTATTTATATACTCCATAGGAAACTGATAATATGATCTTCTGTGTGACACCATACACCATATTATCTACAATATAGAATATCAGACACTTGCATTAACACTTGCAACAAATACAATATGCAAACATTTGCCCATATGATTCTCATTCAAAATTTAAGGAAATAAGGTTACTACAAAAGTGATGCTTTTAGTATATAACCCTAACAATCTCCCACTTATATTTAAATCATTGCTTTTCAGTATACTGTTACAAATCTCCCACTTATACATAAAGCCATTCTGCTACACATCTGACTCCCATTCCCTCAACATGACTGTCAAAAGCCTTAGCTGGTAAGCTCTTTGTAAATGGATCAGCTAGGTTGTCGGCTGATGCTATCTTGATCACATCAACTTTTCCTTTTTTTACGAAATCTCGTATCAGGTGGTACTTGCGTTCAATGTGTTTGCCTGTCTTATGGGCTCGTGGTTCCTTCGAGTTTGCAACTGCACCTCTATTATCACAATAAAGTGTAATAGACTTAGGCAAACTAGGTACCACATCCAAGTCCAACAGGAAGTTTCTGAGCCAAACTGCTTCTTTGGCTGCCTCAGAGGCTGCCACATACTCGACTTCCATGGTAAAATATGCAATATATTTTTCCTTGATACTCCTCCACACAATGGCTCCACCTTCCAAAGTAAACACATAATCGGAGGTAGATTTCCTGGAATCCCTATCTGACTGAAAATTTGAGTCTGTATATCCCAAAGGAACTAAACTATCTGCCTGGTAAACTAGCATATACTCTTTAGTCCTTTTCAGGTACTTCAAAATATGCTTTACGGCAGTCCAGTGCTCTTGTCCTGGGTTAGACAGATATCTGCTGACCATGCCTACGGCAAAGCAGATGTCTGGTCTCGTACATAGCATTGCATACATTAAGCTTCCTACTGCTGAAGCACAAGGAACTGCCTTCATGTTCTCTATCTCTTTAGGTGTCCTCGGACACTGCTCCTTTGATAGAGCAATTCCATGTCTAAAAGGTAAGAAACATTTCTTAGAATTTTGTATAATAAAACGAGTTAGTACAGTATCGATATAGGAAGCTTGGGATAAGCCCAACATCCTTTTCTTGCGATCTCGTAGAACTTTGATCCCAAGGATATGACCTACTTCTCCCAAGTCCTTCATATCAAACTGTTTGGATAACCATACCCTTACATCAGATATTACCTTCACATTGTTTCCAATGAGCAAGATGTCATCCACATAAAGTACTAGGAACACTACCACGTTTCCGTCACACTTTCTGTATACACATGATTCATCCTGACATTGATCAAATCCATAGGATTTTATCACCTGATCAAAACATATATTCCAAGATCTGGAAGCTTACTTAAGTCCATAAATGGACTTCCTGAGCTTACAAACAAGATGCTCCTGGCCCTTTTCAATGAACCCGTCTGGTTGCTTCATATAGATGTCTTCCTCAAGACTTCCATTAAGAAAAGCTGTCTTGACATTCATTTGCCAAATCTTATAATCGAGATAAGCTGTAATAGATAAAAGAATTCGAATAGATTTAAGCATGGCTACAGGAGAAAAGGTTTCCTCATAATCGATACCCTCTCTTTGAGTAAAATCTTTTGCTACAAGCCGAGCTTTAAAGGTTTCCACCTTACCGTCTGATCCTCTTTTTTCTCTTATAGACTCACTTGCATCCAATGGCTTTTACACCAACGGGTGGTTCTACAAGCTCCCAGACCTGATTAGAATACATAGATTCTATTTCAGATATCATCGCTTTTTGCCAAGACTCTGCATCTTTATCTTGGAGTGCTTCATTGTAGGTACATGGATTATAATCTTGTTCCTCAGGGACGAAGTCTGACGACTCTCCCAAGAACATATATCTATCAGGTTGTATCACAACCCTCCCACTACGACGAGGTACTATCGGTTGTGGTGTAACATTTGTGACACGTTGTACAATTATTTGTGGTTCATCCTCTTGTACTGTTGGTACTGAAGTACTTGGTGTCTCACATATCAGTTCTTCTAGAACAACTCTACTTGTGGGTTTATGGTTCATCACATAGTCTTCCTCTAAGAATCGGGCATTGGTGGTAACAATGACCTTCTGATCCTTAGGACTATAAAATAAACCTCCTTTTATTCCTCTTGGATAGCTTACAAACAAGCGTACTTCTGTACGAGATTCCAACTTATCTGCTTTTCCATTCAGCACATATGTTGGACTACCCCAAATGCGAACATGTTTCAGACGAGGCTTACGCCCAATCCACAGCTCTGTGGGAGTAAGAGGTACTGACTTAGAAGGAACCAAGTTCAAAATATAAGCTGCAGTCTCTAAGGCATATCCCCAAAATGAATCTGGCAAATCCGAATAATTCATCATTGATCTAACCATCTCCATAAGAGTTCTATTCCTTCTTTCGGCTACACCATTCTGCTGGGGCATTCCTGGTGCAGTCAATTGGGATGCAATCCCAGCCTTTGATAAATAATCCCTAAACTCTTGAAAGAGGTACTCGCCACCACGATCTGATCGTAATGACTTGATACATTTTCTATGACATTTCTCCGTTTTAGCCTTGTACTCTTTGAATTTCTCAAAGCACTCAGACTTACGACGCATCAAATAAATGTATCCATACCTTGAATAATCGTCAATAAATATGACAAAATATTCAAAGCCACCTCTAGCTTGGATAGTCATGGGTCCACACAAATCAGAATAAACCAATTCCAACACATCTTTGGTCCTATACCCCTTTGCCCTAAAAGGCCTTTTGGTCATTTTACCTTCCAAGCAGGATTCACAGACTGGTAGTGCCTCCACTTCCAATGAACTCAAAGGTCCATCTTCAACCAGTCTTTGAATCCTTCTTAGGTTAATATGTCCCAATCGCAAGTGCCAAAGATATGTTTGGTTCATACAAGAAGGTTCTTTTCTCTTATTTAAGTTAGATGACATATTATTCATTTCCATAAGTTGCATTGTGGGTGAAATAGGATTAATGACATACAAATTATCAACCAATGCAGCAGAACAGATAAAATGTTTATTCTTTCTAATAACAATATTGTCATTAAAATAAACTGAATATCCATCCTTAACTAACATAGAAACAAAAACTAAATTCCTTCTAAGTGAAGGTGCATAAAGACAATCAGTCAATATCAAAGACTTATTTCTACCAAAAGATAAAGTAACATCTCCTAATGCAATGACCGATACTTTTGTAGCATCATCCATGAACAAGCATATCTCTCCATCACTGAGCCGTCTGGTTTCCTGGAACCCCTGCAATGTATTGCAGACATGATTAGTGGCTCCTGTATCTACACACCAGATGCCGGTAGATAACACCGCTAAACATGTTTCAACTACTAGTAAATGAGATATACCTTCTTTGTTCCCTTGTTTGAGTAGTGGACAATCAGTCTTCCAATGTCCTGACCCTTTATACTTGAAACATTTACCTTTCGGCTTTTTCACCGCGCCTTGAGGTCCCATGCCCTTCTTTGCTGAGTTTGCCTGTTTCTGAATGTTATTCTTCTTCTTACCGCCTTTTGGCTTAGAAGTAGAAGCCTTTTCAGAAACAAAAATATGACCACTCTACCTAAAGAGAGATTTAGCATCCTGTAGCTCTTTTGCAAGTTCTGCCAAACTATACAACCTTTTGTTCATATTGTAATTAAGACAAAAATTGTCAAAACTTTTAGGCAGAATCCCGAGAATGATATCGACATGGGATTCTCCATCGATTTCAGCTCCAAGGATCTCTATCTCATTCAGATGACCCATCATCTTGAGAACATGATCCCTTACTGGTATACCCTCAGCTATTTTTATATTCATCAAATATTTCATAGCAAACTGCCTAGCTGCTTTACTCTGATGTTCGAAGAGTTCCTTGAGGTTATACATCATGTCAGAAGCTATGGCCATAGCCTAATGCTGATGTTGCATTACATTTGACATAGATGCCAGAATGTAACACCGTGCCATCTTATCTGCCTTTTTTCACTTCTTATAAGCCTCTTTGACCTCTTCATCAGAGTTAGCATCAGGCTTAGGTGGGCATTCCTCAACAAGTACATATTTGTACTCCTCAGCAGTCAGAACAATGTCCAAATTATGTTTCCAGTCAATATAATTAGGTCCAGTAAGTTTATTTTCTTTAAGAATCACCATAAGTGGACTGAAAGAACCCATTTTGAAATCCTGAGAATCACATAAATAAAATTATATAGGGCAAAAAAAACTTTTTAAATTAACTAAATATTGATTCCCTCAAAACAATAATAAGAAATTCACCAACACCTTGAACACTATGAATTTAGCATGCCACGATAGTGTGGACGTATACAAATTCAACTTTGTTCAAGTAGATTTTTCTTATTAATTTTACTATCATGTCAATATAACTTTATGACAAATAAAATTAATATGCTGGTCTTGCTCTGGTCATACAAATAATAGCAGTGACTCCGATGGGGAGGATACCATTATTTGTATCTAAGTGTATACCATTACTTAATACTAAGTCCATTACCTTGTAATGAGTTCCTTCAGATGGAGAAGAGAACACATACTAGGTAACTTTCTACAATTATCCCTAAGGAAGTTTGTACTGGTGATCTATAATTATACTCATCCGATATGGAGGAAAGCACTAAAGCCAACACGCAAGTATAGTTTCATCACCTACAAACCAGTAATGGAGACCACAGGATTTATACTAAATAAAAATCCTCTCCCACTTAGTTATTTAACAATGAGGGTTTTTCTACTAGTTGATATTATGTCCATGTTGTCCATTATTAATGTAGGCTTGGTTTTTTTAAAAAAACAACCACACAATAATAAACATGCATAATCAGAAAAAGCAAAATGACAAAACTAAGAGAAAATATCCAACTATTATGGTCATCTTTGCTGCTCCGTCCTCAACTATTCGAATCCAAAATCTGGCGCTACGTAGATCTATTCGGGGTTCGACCTGCCCGGTCAGGTCGCGGGGTTGGGGCAGCGTCCCTTTTTTTTAGGTTTTGGCTGTCGATTCCTTCATCGAAAATCATCTGTCTGCCTCTAGACTGCTTAAAACCAACATCTCATCCGACGTCAGAAACAACTACCACCACCATCACGATTGATCAAAAATAATTAAAATTACATCAATCCTATGCCTCCCGAAGGAGTTCACACATAATCTAGATTGAAAAATTAAAATAATAAGCACGATCAACCCTCGTGATTTTAATTACATCCACAGTAACAACAACATCCACGACATGTCCGTGGTTTAAACATCATAATAAAAAAATATGCATTGGAGCATAATAGTTGGATCTAAGATGCCTGCAAAATCGAGTTAGAACATATCTACATCTACCGACTATTACACAATGCAGGTTTTATTGGACAACATGGACGTATCAATTAATACGTAGATCCAAAGTGGCTTTGATACCAATTGATGGAACTGGAGATTCCCAGGACCCTTTCTTTGGTGTGCGTATTGATCGATAGAAAGTTAAACAGATATAATACGTGTTCTAACCCTTCATAGGTGAAAACTAGGGTTCACGAATTATACCTGCGACGGAAAGGAGACAAGTAATTCCTGGCAAAATCGAGTGGACGACCCCAAGATCTTCTGCACATATTCCTTCCTCGAGTTGGACGTCGTGTGGGTGACGATCTCCCAACCTTTTCTTCTCCTTGGCAACCCTCTCTTTCTTTACTTACGTGAATCACGAATTTAGAAAAAATTTCAGATTTTTGATCAGTAATCTGGCAGCCAGAGAATAGAGGATATATATAGGCTACGGCAGGGACCATGAGGAGAAATTAGGATTAGGCCTCCTAACGGATTTGGATATCCCGTGTTCAGCCCGAACATACAATCCAGGCCCATTAACAATAGCTCGGTCCACTAATGAGCTATTGTTGCACTACCTCCCTAATCCCAAATTATGTTTGTGGGCTCCTTTTATTATATGCTCGTTTGGCTTCCCATGTTAAGATATCGTATGTCCGTCGATCAAATTAAGTTACTGACAACTATATTGATTCGACTTCTTTTATCCTTAAGTAGTACCGCTCAACTTTATTTGTCATGTTGGATATAATCCACCTGCAGGATTTACATGACAATCCTTATGAGCTCCTTAAGAGGACATCATCAACCCAATGTATCGGAACATGGATTCCATTTATAATTAACATCCCATCATACATACAATATTATTACCCAATTGATAGAGGTTGTTGATCCATAATATATCTCACTCTTTTATCAGTCAAAGTAATGCACACTGCATATACATGTCCGTTATTATATCCGGATTAAGAGCACAAGCATCCATAATAACAGAGATGTTTGTTCTCTTATGTAGTCAGTACAAAGAGAACAACCTCAAGTGGTCCTGTTCAATACACATAAAGTGTACTAGTATAAACCTATAGTCAAGATAGACTAATACCATATTATACTACAACCTTTCTAATAGATTGTCCAAGTCCATCTAGGTTGTGAACTATTTATATACTCCATAGGAAACTGATAATATGATCTTCTGTGTGACACCACACACCATATTATCTACAATATAGAATATCAGACATTTGCATTAACACTTGCAACAAATACAATATGCAAACATTTGCCCATATGATTCTTATTCAAAATTTAAGGAAATAAGGTTACTACAAAAGTGATGCTTTTAGTATATAACCCTAACAGTAACAACATGAGAAATTATATTACAGGTTTTGACTTTTCGACCTTTCATGGATTTTGAAGTTTTACTTTCTTCTTCCATTTCCGGTACTAAGTCAGGGTGTACCCACATAATTTCACCTTTTTTAATGTGAGAGGCAATAGTCCTTCACTTTGCTCTCTAGCAGGCGGGAGATCCACAATATTCATTGTTGTCTTAGGAATTGGGACAATCCCATCGGGGACTTGCTGTGGAGGAAAACCTCCAAATTGAAAAAAAATCATATTAGTTGTGAGTGTATGCTCATCATTGGTTAAAGCGGTGGCATTAGCATTTATCAACTCTTAGATTTTCTTCTTTAAGATATAGCAAGCCTTGGTAGGATGATTTATGTATCTATGATAGATACAATACTTGGGATTATCAGTCAGATTCACTTTATTAGGACTTTTTGGCTCTGGAATCTGGAGTTTGCCACTCTTCACAAGACATTGGAATATTCCTGGAATATCACTGTCATCGAAAGAATATTCTTTTTTTTGGCTTAGAAGACTCCGGATTACTTGGCGTAGTTTTGGGTTTTGAAAGGTTTACCACTAGGGTCTCCTTCCCTTTCCCATTACGATTGTCGGAATTACTACCTGAAGAGGCTTTCTTCCTTTATCTTCTGAGGCGAAGATCATCCCATGTTCGCGAGCCAATCTACCATTGGTCTCGGCTGAAACTGCTGCTATAATAAACGAGGTCCAATCTGTGAATTAAGAACCCATAAAAACAGCGATGGTTGGTCGCAGATTCATTTTGCATGTATCAATTAATGCTGAATCTGGTATACCAGTAGGCATTTTCAAAGTTGCCTGTCGAAAACATTTGATAAACGTCCGGGTATCTTCCTTCTCCTTTTGTTTGATCTCTATTAAGGAGGACATATTCATATCCATTCCTCCTTCATAGAAGCGGAAGAGAAACATTGCTTTGAATTCGTCGAAAGACGATATGCGGGTAGACTGCGATACTAGTCGTATGCAGTACCCGTCAAACACCCAATAAAAACTCGGGTGAGAAGAGCATCATTTTTTTGTAGATGCACAGTCATAATATCAAAATAATTGATATATTGACTTGGAGAAGCCTTTCCATCACAATAACACCATAGATTATGGCTTGAATTTTGGAGAAAAAGGCACATCATTCCAATGGGGAGGATAAGGTTGCTTGATCCCTAACCTCTGGAGCTGATCCTTGTGCTTCGGAACTTCAAAATGTGCTTTTAGCTCACGCACTGCTTGAATAGCTTCACTAGTTTAGGAAAGCACATTTGACTGAATAGTAGCTGTATGTAACGTAACCCCCACCAGAGGTGGTACATCTTCCGAATGAGAGGATCTGGAGATGCGAAGTTTTTATTGACAGCAGGCTCTTGACTAAGATTATTCAAATGTACGTCAACCCCTTGACTATCTTGAGTTTGCGCTGCCACCCTGCACCGGTATTACCACTCCGGCTGAGCAGTTTGCTGAGTCATTATTATTTGATGCATACTTTGCATCATGGCAAGCATGTCGTTTATTGATTGCTCTACTGCAGAGAGACGTTGTTTTGTATTAGAAGTTGACGTCTTCGGTTCATCTTCAATAGCATAGGATTTAACTTCTCTTGAGCATATGGAGGGATTTGTGTAGAGATAGGAATTAACACTATCAGTTTCTGACTCCAAAGACTGGGTACCCCTAGCTTTTGAATCTGAAGATTGTAACGATCTTTTACTTTTTGAACGAGTATGTTGATATACCCCTTCAAAAGTATTAAGGAGTCGGTTGAATTGTTGTTAACTTGGAGTCCGGGATAAATTGCGTCTTGGACATTGTCCTCTATTGATATGAGATGCCATATTAACTGATGCATAGGACAACTCATGTTCTTGATCATCAACTTGTTGCTGAGGCACATTGTAGCTTAATCGGTCAAAAACTGACCGTTTAGAAGCCGAAGAGCAATATTTGATTACAATTTGGTGACACTCACAATGATGATTTTCTTGGGGGAGTATCACATGAGATTTTTTATTTTTACGCTTTTGTACAAGTAACTCACGTAAATCAGAAGGAGTGGAAGGAGTCATCTTCTTTATTATATTTGGGACAAAGAAACGTTTAGTCCCTTGCGTATAAAGAAGATTACTGGCTGCATTAGCAGAACCAAACTGTATATTTTTACGTGCCTGGAGTTGCGTACGTAAATCTTGAGATTTTTGTGCACAAAGAACTCCATCAACATTACGCGTAATCTGAAGGTTTGGTACCTTGCGTAAAGCAGTGTAAGAAGGTTGTTGATGAAAAACTAAAGTTTTACCAACATAGAATTCTTGTTTTTATACTGCATGCGTGTAGGAAAATTCACTTTAGATGCAAAGGCATCATTGTGAACTTTATCTACCATGTCACAGACAGGTGATTTGCCTTTACGCCTAGAGCGCAAAACAGAAATATCTGCCACGTCACAGACGGAAGATTTTCCTTTACGCGCAGAGCGCAAGGCAGAAGCGTCTACCACATCACAGACGGAAGACTAATTTTTATGCCCGACGTGCAATACTGAAGTAGAGACTGCCTCGTCACAGACGGAGCCTCCACAACAGGAGTGGGAAGAATTTGCTTGCCTTTAGAGACAGTAGGGAGATAAGAGGATGCTTTGGACTTAGGAATCCAAACCTTTCACACCTTCCACAATTTTTGAATATTGGATCAGCGAGTACTACCCCCAGTTCGGAGCATTTCTTCGTAAGTAGTCTGGTCGAATTGAACAACCAGAGTCTTCTTTGTCGATTCGACCGATACATCACCATATTGAGCAATTGCTTTCTCATCAGAGGAGAAAGTCGTCCCCAGCAGAGTTGTCATTTTGTTTCACTTAACAAAATACCTAAAATTGGCTTTTAAAAGAAAATGAGAAAAAGTACAAAAGTACAAATAGATTCTGGAGAGTATTGATATGGAAGTCTGATCTGAGAACGATCACTTTGTTCCTTGGACCAGACGATGATGATGAAGAGAACTGCTTGAAGAAGATAAACAATCGGAAGAACTAAGTCACCAAAAAGGTATCGACACAACAACACTGATGGCACAGTCGAATGCTTTCCTGCTTTACTTTACCCTGTTCTTGAGAAAAAGTTAAAAATGCTTCTGGGAATATCACTCTGAAATTATGAGTTTTTTCAGAATCTCCCCTTCTGTGTATCTCTCTGTTGTTTTCTTGTGTTAAAAATAAGTCTATTTATAGACTCGACCCTCTGTGCGTAAAAAGTAACAAAATTGGGTCTCTACGCAAGTAACTGCCACCCACGATTAAAAATCAACCTTTATGCGTGATGACACGTGTCCCATGTAGAGTTTTGATCTCTACGCATGGTGACACGTGTCCTACAACTTCAACAAAATAGGGAGAGCACGTACACACGTTCCTCGATAAGTGTGGCATGAAAGCCACATGTGGAGACCATGTTCTCACATAGCCAGAAAAGTTTGGGCGTAAAAATAACCCAAAATAGACTTCTTGCGTAAAGTAGAAGACTGGATATAAAATAATCCAAAACAGACTTCCTGCGTAAAGTGGCTGAAAGTAGCCTTGAGCGTATAATTAGCTCAAATAAACTCTACGCACACGAAAGCCTTGAGCGTAAAAACTCGAATAACTTTCATACGTAAAAGAAGCAGTCTCTTGAGAAAAGGTAGCCCATCTGCACACTAAACGACAAGTGTTGGGTTTGGTGTAAAAAAGTCTTCTCGGCTTCTGTGCAATTTGCTATCAGAAATCATTCTATCAGAACAGTATCACGCGCATTAAATACGATGTGGACAGCCTATCTCCCGCGTAAAATCTGAGAAAGGCTCTCGCGTAAAAGAACTCACGTAGAATTTGAATCTGACTCAATATAGTTTTTTAATGAGCCTTACGTAGAGTCTAATTTTGCGTAAAATTCTTAACTTCTTTGACTTGGTCTATGAAGTTTATTTTATGCTTCTACAATGATTACAAGGTTTTGGATATGAAAGAAAAGAAAAATACTAGGTCATACTACCATAAGGTCTAATTGATTCTCATGCTGAAGGACGGTACCCTACGATAATCGAGGAACAGAATCCTGAATCTTAATCCATAAAAATTAAACACTTCTCCTTATACTTTCTACATTGTCAATCCCTACTTCTATGGTCACTTGATCCATAATGTAGATATAGTCCTAATCTCCAATTGTGTCCTAATCTTTGCAAATAATTGCAAGTAACCTCATAAGCTCATGCTACTGATTCAAAACTTGATCCTGAATATCATCTGTCAACCATTGTGGTACGGTGATGATCTAAAATATTTATGCTTCCCTTTTTATTCTTTCCTTTGAATTTGAACTTCTCCCAAATTCAATCAAAGTTTGCTACCTTAATTTCATTCTTAAACCAAATTTAAACTGAAACCCAGTGACCCACCTATCTTGTAACCATCAGAAAATCATGCCACTGGTAGAACCCTTAGTCACTTATCCATATATAATATTTCTTCAGTACCACGGAATCTATAGTCTTTCAGACTAATATTTATAATTCCATTATTAAAGAACCTCTACCATCAAAACTTCTGAATCCAAATCAATTGTCCTCTTGATTTCCAAATAATCTTCTTTATAATATCCTCATTGTCTAGAATCTATTGTTATCCTTATTTAACACAACCGTGCTCTATCCACAAAGCCGATCATCCACCTAAAATTATAACAATATTTTAGATAGTACTGTTATTCCCTCAAATCCTTATTCTTCCTATTTTGTTTGTCCTTGGTTCCGTCACCAATTCAAGTTTGCCCAAAAACTTTTAGCTCCATTTCCACTATTCTTGTCCTTTATTTTCTTCAACCAACTTGATTAGTGTTCACATAATCTGATTCATATTTTTTCGAGTTTAGTATGCTAATGTCATAGTCTCAATAACTCAACTACTACTTTGATGCGATTATACTTTATAGAACCCTTGATTCTTCTTCTGAAATAATCCTCCTGTGGGTTATGTATACCCTTTTCCTTTATCATTAGTCAACCATTCTCAAAACTCAGAATGCTCTTCGACTCTAATCTTGTATTAAATATAGTTTTCCAATTTGCTTCATTCTTGGAAGAACTTCATCAAACTTTAGTATATTCTTGCCCTCCTTTGTTATTACTTAGAATTCCTCTGCTAATTCATATGTTTCTTTTTTTAATCACCATAAAATATGTTATCCTATAACTAGGTAGCTATCTTAGTCTCCCTATAAGTATACAACATATATAGCTATCCACAATATTATATATTATATTTATATATATTTTATATTATATATATATATATATATATATATATATATATTATATATATATATATATATATATATATATATATGGTAATGCTATAGAACCACCCCGTGTTGCATGGGTCGGATTGTAATTGAGTGGACGAGATTAAAAGGTGGTGGGATCTACACCTTTCAATCTCAACCAACATATCCAACCCATATAACATAGGGTGGTTCCATAATAAAACCACCCGGGTGGTTTTAGAGATTTTATGTATGTATGTATGTATGTATATATATATTACCTGCCAGAACGGCACGGTGATGGGGGAGGTCATTTCGATACCGTGTGCCGCTCGCTACACCGATGCCAGGAAGAAGGAGCCGAAGGCGGTTAAAGACCACCAGAGAGAGTGGGTCCGATCGAACCACCAAACCAGAAGCAGCTAAAACGACGGCTGCCTCCTCACCTAGCCACTCCCGTACCTCTTCCAGTTCCAATCTCTTACAATGTTCATAGGTCTAATCTCGTTGGTAGGGGAGATCTTTGAGAGGGGGAATAAGGTCGTCCCCAACCCATCTTTCAGAAAAGTGGGATGATTCGCCCGAACCTAGCCAAAGATGAATCAAAGGTTCAACAAATCGACGACCAATCAGGATACGCCGCCAAGAAGTTGAAGATTTTCTATTATGGGTAGCGACAGTGGGGTGAGAGTGTTTAAAATATCTGGCCTTCTTGAAACACACCCATATGGTATGGTTAGCACAAAATTTCTTCCACATCTTCATCGAGCAAGCGTCAACAACGTGAGATAATCTACAGAACCCTAGTCGACCTTTCGCAATAGGTCTCGCCATAGAATCCTAGCTGGCCCAATGATGCTTATCCTTGCCATAATTGTGACCCTAGAAGAAGTTGACAAAGAGGTTTTCAATGACATTGAGGAATTTCTTAGGGGGAGCAGGCAACAAGAGTGTAAATAGGGATCGAAGAGAGAACATATTGGATCAGAATCATCTTACCACCCGACGATAAAATGGCGTTGTGCCATCCCTCGATCTTTTTTCTAATTTTAACCACAAACTCATCAAAAAGACCCGTAATAGTTTTGTCGCACACCAGCGGACATCCTAAATAGGAGAAGGGGGTATGCCATGTTGAAGAAAGTGATATTGTGTAGCATATTGGTGTATCCCTGTCTGCAGTATGGTGAGCATAAATTATGATCTTGTTAGGTTTGATGTACTGACATGAGCATCCAGTGTATCTCTTCAGCGTGTTGTTAACAACCTCGACGGACCCGTGTTGCCTGATGAGAAGATGAGAATGTCGTCAGCGTAAGCCAGGTGGATGATGATCGGGCAGCCACTCAAGATATGAAAGTATTGGAAGCGAGGGGTACCGGGCATGAGGTTCAGATTTCTGCTTAGGGCTTCAGCTGCAAAGATGAAGATAGTGGACGATAATGGATCTACACTATGACTCGATTTGAAAAAATCGTCCACTTGGCCGTTCACGACGGTGGAGAACAACGAGTTGCTGGTCGATCTCCAAATAATGTCGATCCATGTCTTTGAAAATTCGAAGGCCTTGAGCACCCAGATCATGAATTTTCAATCGAGCCAGTCATATGCCTTCTCTATGTCCAACTTAATAGAAATATTACCACCTTTGGATGAGAATTTCAAGCAGCTGATTATCTCTTGGGCCAACAAGATATTGTCCAAAAATTTGCGACCGCAAACGAATCCGCTTTGCTCTTCAGAGATGATAGTGGAAAGTATCCCAATCATGCGGTTAGCAATAATCTTGGAGATGATCTTGTTAGTGAAGGGGCACATGCTCAACGGGCAAAAATCTTTGAAGGTTTCTGGGTTATCCTTCTTAGGTATCAGGATTAGGTTAGCACTTGATATCGATTTTGGGTACCTGGCTCCTTGAAAAAACGGCAATAACCACCTCATGGATGTCAGTTTTGATGATGTCCCAGTAGCATCTAGAGAAGACGCCAGTGAAGCTATCCGAACCGGGGGTACTATGTTCATTCAGGGACCAAACGACATCTTTAATTTCTTATTTTAAGGGTTGGATTTGCAGCAGGATATTATCTCTATCCTCGATCAAACGGGGAATAGCCGCTAGGAATTCCTCATCTTGAGGATGACCTCTTTGGTGAACAACTTGGAATAGAAAGCCATAACTGCCAACTGAATATCGCATTGGGATTTAAGGGTGTGGCTTCTCTCATCAGTAATCTGGTGTAGGTGAAGTTGTGTCTGCGCCCCTTGATGCAAGAGTGGAAGTACTTCATGTTCTTATCACCCTCAATATCCCAAGTAAGTCTAGCTTTATGTTTTCAATTTTCCTCGACTTTGATGCAAAACTTCAGCAGCATTCTGGTGAGGCCGAGGGTGGCACGGGACGTTGAAGACCTGTCACGAGCGAACAGAATCTCGGCATAAGAAACATCGTCCTCCGCGTTGCAAACCGCGTGGAAGATGTCACCGTAAGCTTCTTTGCTCCAGAGAGTGAGCGCTTTTCCAGTGGCTTCTATTTTGGCAGCCCACGCTCGAGAGGGTCAAGGTCGTCGAGGCCTCTCCAGGTAGCCGAAACGGTATCCCTGAACTGTGGGTGGTGGATCCAGAGATCGAAGAAGCAAAATTTTTCTTGAACTGATTGGAATTCCTGCTGATCTCAATGATTAGAGGGGAGTGGTCCGATTCAGTGGCGTTAAGGTGAGTGAGTCCGGTGTTAAGTTCGAGGTTGGACCACTGGAAATTGATGAGGGCATGATCTAGGCGAGAGTATTGGCGTCGGCCCCCTCCTGTATGTTACACCATGTGAAAGCACTGCCTATAAACTGGAGAGGGGATAGGTGGGCGTTGAAAATAAAGTTAGAAAAGTCAAGCATTGCTGACGAGAGGGGAGGCCGGCCTCCCGACTTCTCCTCTCTGCAAGTGATCGTGTTGAAGTCTCCCACACATATCCAAGGGAGGTTGTTATAGTTATAATGGGTACCAATCAGAGTATCCCACTGAAGTATGTGCTCGGTGATGTCGCAACTTCTGTAGACGGACAGAAGCACCTTAGACTGGATTATGGGGTGCTCCACCCAACACGTGAGCTCCTGCCTCAAGTCATGGATGATGCTGTGGTTCACATTTTCTGCGAGAAGGATCCAAATGTCATGGCAGCCTACAATGGCGGAGGGAAAGCCTAATTGCAGCTGGATAGACTTGAGTTTTTTTTTTGGGATTTTGGGTTCGATGATCACCAGAATGTCAATTTTGTGGATTCTCTTCTGACTCTTTAATCATCTCAAGGTGGGTTTGTTCGCGAGGTCCCGAACGTTATGTTATATATATAATATATATTTTATATATATATATATATAATACTTCAAGCACAGTCACCCTGCTGGTGCCATCTCCAACAGCCGATCTTCTGCGGCGTGGCGTCGGCATCGAGGGGCGTACTAGCGCCGAACCTATTATGAGACTCCAATTGGGTGACGGTCACTCGGATCCCTTCTGGGAGAGATGGATTGGCGACAACTTGATCCCGAGCATCACGGAGACCCCCAGAAACGTCAGGATTAGCGATCTGTGGGACCTCAGTTGTAACGACTGGAACTGGGAAAAGATTCGTGACTGGTTCGGAAACGAAACCGTGGAGAGCATACGCCGATGCGGAGTTAGAATCAGAAACGATGAGGATGCATGGAGGTGGTCGATCGAGGCCTCGGGGACTTTTACGATGCGTTCGGCGCGACGCGCGGTGCGTATTGGGCACTCGAACCCCACCATTGCTCCCTACTGGCACTCTTGCATACCTAAGAAGTGGTCCGTCCTGTTGTGGAGAGTCATTAGGCAGAAACTACCCACCGACGAGATTCTGAAGACCATAGGGTTCAGCTTAGCATCAGCCTGCAACTGTTGCGATGACCGCCAGATGGAGACTATTGACCACATCTTCTATCTCGGGGATCTGCCAGGTCACATTTGGAGGATTCTCAACCAACTGTGTAGTATCGCGCCAGGCAGTGGGCGCTTCCACGATCTGGCATACTCTTGGGGTTCGGCCTCCCACGGACACCAGATCGTCGCAGCGGCCGCCACATGGGTCATTTGGAAGAATCGTAACAAAGCAAGATATGAAGGATTCCACTACACAACCATTCAGCTCATCCGGGAAGTCTTCCGCCAATGTCATAAAGGAGACCCGGTGCGCTCACAGCTCGAGGGCTTTTGGGCCTCTATTCTCCCCTAGATCTCGTTTGTTGCCAGCCCCCCCATCCTCCTCCTTGCTCCTTTTGGTGGTATACTTGTATAGGCTTCGGCATTTTGTGCCTTGTATACTTTTCAGGCTTCGGTGTTCGAGCCTTGATTAATAAATGGGGGGTTTTCCAAAAAAAAAAAATATATATATATATACATATATATATATATTATATAATATATATATATATATTATTATATATATTTATATATATATATATAATTTATATATAAATATAATAATATTATAATATCTATATATATATAATATATAAATATATATTATATATATATTATATATATATATATATATATATTACATATATATATATATATATAATATATATATATATATATATATATATTATATGTAATATATATATATAATATACTTTAACATAAAAAAATAAAAAATAAATATACTTTAATATATGTATATATATATATATAATATATATATATATATATATATATATATTTTATATACTTTAACATATGTTATATATACACATATATAAATATAAATATAAATATAAAAATACACATATATGTGTATATAACACATGTTAATAAAAAAAAAAAATATATAACACATGTTAATGTATATTTATTTTTATTTTTTATTCTAAAGTGTGTATATATAATATATATATATATATATATATATATACACACACACACACACACACACACACCACACACACACACACACACATTTATGTGTTGTTAAAGAGAGAAAGAGAGACATAATTTAGGGAAAGAGAGCAAAGTGAGAGGAGAGGGGTCGAGAGAGAGCGAAAGAGGGCGAGTCAAGCATTCTAGAGAGAGAGAAGGGAGGGGGATCAGGTGTAACTCCTCTTCCTGAATTTATCGAGACTTTGTGAATGACATTTATGATTAATCTTTATTGAAACTAATTTTGATTTGTTTTAATAGAAGTACTTCTTAAATAATGTTATTGGAATTATGAGAGAAGGTTGGTTATTATTTTTTTTTTTAATTGGCTTCAAAATAATTTTTGAAATCATAGTAGTTTTCAATAATAAAATGGTTTGGCCATTATTTTTTAAATTAAGTTTGGATTTTGTTTTCAAAAAGTTCATTGGAATTTAAGTTTTATATTAAGAGTTTATTAAATATTAATAGTAATTTGAAATATCTGTATGAGGATTAAATAGTTGTTCTATTATTATTATTATAATTATGATTTGAATTTATGCGTTTTAATTATCCGATATCAACGAATAATATATTTAAATTATTATATTGATCAATTATAGAACAAGATCATAATTTGAAGATCATTATAGATTAAATATCCTAATATATTAATTATTTGAACTTATCACGTTTACCTTTAAATGCTAATACTGATAAGATTTCTCCTAGTTAATCCTTATCCCTACGTAGTTATATATAAGTCTTCCCCTACCATCTCCATAATTTTCTCCACCCGAATCCTCCTTCGAACATATTTTCAGTTAGCAAACCTCTATAGGATTTCCATCTCCACCAACTACACCAACACCAAAACCAATTGTCGCACCCATTCGCCATAGCACCGTCTCCACCCTACTGCCAATCAACCTCCATCACCATAGCCGTGTCATCATGTCGGTATCTAGTCAACACATCTTCATGTCAGCCGTGTGTCCAGACTCGAGTCCGACCCCAGGTGTCCATATACATCCATTCCCTTTATTAATAATGTAATACATCCATCCCAATGTGTCCGACACATCGGACTCAGCCGCACAACCAAACAAAATGAACACCTAACCTCTGCCACTACCTGAACAAACATCCCAACCACCGAGGACTACAACCCCTGACCCATTGTTCCTTTCTGAGACGCCGAGCTGTGCCTAAGACTTCGCTGTGGCACCCGCCGAGACACCGTGCTACAGCATCCAGATCTCCAAGACCTCCCTACCGACGGCATTGAAGCTGAGTGACCGCCATGAGCTCCTCTGGTCAACCCAATGACGCGCCGTCAGTGAGGGCCTCTCGAGCGCCACTGTATCAGCACCTTGTCTCCTGCGCCCTCCGCTTTCTCGTGCACCGCGGCCAGCTTGACCGCCGTCGAGCCTGCTTTTCGTGTCCTCTACATTATCGTCTCCTCTGCACGCCACTCCCCTCCGTCGATGTTGCGCTGAGGCGAGCCACCCTGATGAGCACCGTGTCGACCAGATCGGTCCGACCTAGACTGCTCCGCATGAGCCTCGACCTCCAGCCACCCAAGCCTTGATTTGTTCGACGAACCCGTTGGTCAGCCAGACATTAGCTGCCGTACGATCGGAACCGACCTTGGTAAGTTTTCCTCATCTTTTTCTGTCACGACCCGCACCCACTGTTAGGGTACGAGAACGTAACGACGCCCAGCCTACGTCGCAGTGTCGACGGTAGAACGCTGTCCTAGGTCACAACATCTAACATTTAATGCTAAGCGTTTATACTCCCCGAATGGGGGTGATATAGCAGGTACAGTCTCAATCACATCTAAGGTAGAGCATGATAAGGATAGATAAAACATGAAATCCAAAAGAGATATAACAGAGAGAATCTAGTGTCTAAGATACATAAACCCAGAAATACATCTCAAAACTCAAATACGTAATTCACAAGTAAATACAACTCCAGACAAATGAAATAACTATCTAAACAACCTCAATGTGTCTCCTCTAGGCTAGCAGGCAACCTCCAGGCTATCTGTAAATTATCAAACTGGTCCAGTCAGGACAGGAGCGAGCACAATACTCAACAGTTTATAGCAGGTTAGAAAATATAATCATGCAGTAAAGTAAGATACAGGTACTGAAAGAAAGGTTGTATGTAAACAGAGAGAGAGCGTAATAGAAATATCTACTATAAATAGAGACTAACAGTGGCTAGTGAGTCAGAGTACAATATAGACATATAAATGGCATAGGAGATTCTGATGCTACACTATGGAAGAGATTCTGATGCTACACTACTTGGATAGCATTCACATGTCTATTTCTACTCCCCGTACCCCCAATCAATCACAAGATCCAACCAGGTTATGTTATGATTCCATGCAAGGCCCCGAAGGGTGATACATGGATGCCCTAAATGGATGATTCTAGGAGATTCTAGGATACCCAGTAAATGGGATAAGAGATTCTAGGAGACTCTGTTATCATAAGAGTATGTCACAAGTGATCAAAGAACCAGTGAAGCATAGTGATACGCCATGTAAGTGAAACGTACAGAACATGTAGTACCCGATGCTCCCTAAGGATAACATCTCAGAAGGGATCCATATAGTACCAATCCGTGTGACCAACGTGACAGTAACAAGTAAAGTAATTTAATACAAGAAATAATTCTAAACAGGATATGAAATGATCAGAGAATGTACTCGTCTGATAACCTGAACAGCTGATAAGGATAGGGGGGTCCAACTGAAGCCACAGAGTCCTATTTAAAGCAACACAGGTTACAAGGTGTTCAAGTTGTAATAAATGAATCTACAAACAATCTATTTTATCCTAGGTTCTTCTAAGTCAAATAACTCTAGGTCAACTCCGGTCAATAATTTAGTCAAACTAGGTCAAGTGTTGACTTACAGTTGACTTTGGGTCAACTGGTCAACTCTGGTCAAACATGGTCCATTCTAGTCTAATTATTAAAGATAAAGTGTACTTCGTTATTCGTACGTCGAAACTTACGACACGTAAATCGAGATAAGATGATCAATGGTAAAGTTGATAATCTTATTATAGTGATCCACGTGTCCAACTTGTCAATTTCAGCGATGTGAGATCACTGGAATGATTGATTCAGTTTCGTTGTACTAATCCCGAAATACGAACATTATAAGAATTAATTATTAATTAATTATAAAAAGGTTAAACTCAGAAATTATCAACAAACATTGTCGGACGATGAAATAACATCGCCAACGTGTTCAGAATGGTCAAATTAGCTAGGATAGCCTACCCATCGGTCCAATTTGGATACAAGGAAAAAAGATAATTTTGGGTCAAAACGGTGTCCGTATCGGAGCCATTTTGCACCAAAAAACGTACAAGAAAACAAGTCTATAAAATAACAAATTATTGTCTACGAAACCAGAATGACGATACGAACCCAACGGTATCTCCAGAATTGGATTCCGTTGACCCGATCTCAATTTGGCCCGTTGACCAGAACTTGGAATTCCAGTTTGCACGGAAATGTGTGCCGGAGCCAATATTCTCAAAACTCAGCAAACTACATGTCAACGAGTCCAAAATGATGATATGAACTAAACGGTGTATCCGGAATTGGATTTCGATGAGCTGATCAAAATGATCCGTTGACCCGGATATTGGTATCCGACTTGCACCGAAATACGTATCCGATCCAATGTCCACCAAACCTAGCAAATTATATGTCAACGAGTCCAGAATGACGATACGAACTCAACGGTATATCCGGAATTGGATTCCGATGAGCCGACGTCAAAAAGGTTCCGTTGACCAAGAATGTGGGACCCATTTGTACCGAAAAATGTGCCAGGGCCCACGTTCTCCAAATCTAATAAACTTTTATACGAAAACATGCCAGAATGATGCCACGAGTCTAATGGTGGTGTCAGAAATGAAATCTGGAGTCCCGTATTCAAAAATAGAATTTTACAAGTTGGAAATTACGAATTCGGACGACCAACTTTGGCGTCGAATTCAACCAATCAAACAAGCTCACAATAAACAAAAACTGGAGGGGTAGTAAGAGGGTTATACCAGCTTCGCACAAAGGTAGCACGCCAAAAGGAGCTACGGTGGAGGAGATACAAGCTGACGAAGTTGTCCCCGCAAAACTGTCCAAATTTTATACAATTTAAACGGTCAACTTGGTGGCGGTTTTGATGTATCAAACATAAAATTAACGGATGAAAATTGACAGTAGTGAAGGTGGATATACCGAGATTGCGACGGAGCAAAGAAATTGCCGATCCAACGGTCGGTCCCAAAAAAATGCACGTAAAGTTGCTCAACGGAACGCCAAAATGAACTTGATTCCGCGGCGTCACGACGGGACTTCGTGCGAAACGCACGAATCGCCTCGACGGCGCATCCCGAAGGATGGTGGCCGTCAGGGGCTGCTCGCCGGAGTGGGGCGCACATCCAGGGTGGCCACGGCGGCCATGCGGCTGCACGGTGGCGTACGACGGCGGCCCGCGCACACGCGCACGTGCGCGCCTGCAAGTGCAGCTGCTGTTGCAGTGCTTCTGTTGGTGGCGCGGCCTGGCCTGGCCGACGAGGCACGGTGGTGCGCTGTCGAGCCTGGCCCGACGAGGCAGGGGCGGTTAAGGTGGAGGTTGTGCGGGCTGGTTGAGGTGGTAATGGCTCGGTGGGCCGGAAAAGATGGTGATGGTGGCGACTAAGGTGGAAAGAAGGAGAAGGAAAGTGGAGTAGGCTGGGTGGTCGACGGCCATGCTCGGCCAGGGTGGCCGGCGGTGCCTGACATGGAGGAGGGAGAGGTCGGCCTGGAAAGAAGAGTGGTCGGGTTGATGAAGGTGGTGGTGTTCATGTTGCTGTTGGTGTTGTGTTTGTTTTGAATGGAAAATAAAGTGAGAGAGAGAAAGGAGTAATTAATATGAGAGAGGAGAGAGAGAGAGAAAGTTGTTCTCTCTAGAATTTAGGGTCGGCTAGGCTGCTAGGGGATTGGGAAAAAGTTTCATGGGGGAATTAATGGATATGATTAAAAGAGGAATTCAAGGTCTAGGATTAAATTTTGAGAAATTGGTCATTCCAAGGGATTTAATTCAATAGAAATTTCCAATAAATATTAGAAATAGGTAGAAGGATATCTGATATTATTTCAAGGATAATGATGAGGGTGTCATGATAGAGGGTAGCACGAAGCTGGGCTGGACTTGTGGAGCCGAATTGGGTCAAATCAGACTATGTGCAAAATCGAATAAATTTTAGGCGTTGATGATCATGAGTAAATAAGTAGCACATGGGGATTTCAATAAATGGGACACAAATAGCATACGGATAGTAGGCTCAAAATGGGCTATGTCCATAATTGGGGCTGACAGGTTTTGGTCGACAGGGTACCCACAAATCAAGTTAGAAAATGAATGTGACGCCGTAGGGTAAAATAAATCGGGTCACGTGTCAGAAAAGTGTGTGCGAAGCAAATAGAGCACAAAATGGCGTGTCTGAGTGGGACATGAAGGTCATGGATGACGAACATATCGAGTAGATCATCAATGAGAAGTTGGTTTCAAGAAACTGACTGGTTGCACTCCCAAATTAAAAGTCACGGTAACGTGCTAATAATGATCAAGAAAAAGAGTGGGAAAAAATAATTAATAATCAAATGGTCTAATTCGACCCGAAGTTCTGTGAAGCAAAAAGAGCACAAGGGAACAAGTTTGAGTGGGACACTATATACCATCATGAAGGTAATCTTGTCCACTCCAAACCTCGTGAAGAAGATTTCCAGAGTTGATCATCCCTGACACTCCAAATATCAAAGGCACGGAAAAGTACACTTAAGGAAAATAACAGAATAAATTATTTATCGAAACCAATCAATCAAAAATAAAATAAAATGGAAAACAATCAACCCGAATTCAGGGTGCTCACATCTTCTCCCTTCCTCTCAAACTGTCTCGGGAGCCACCTCACCCTCTCTACAAATTCTCTCTCTTCCTTTTCCCTTTTGAGAATAGCTCTGGGAATGAGCTTTAGGAATAGCAAAAATAGAAATCGAAAAAAATAATTACTCTTGTTATTATTAAGTTTTATCATTATTAATGTAGAGATACATTTAGTACGATATATAAGTACAGTAGTATATTAGATTAAGTTTCCTATGTATATACATACTGTTATAATTAATTTATTATTTATTAATTGTTTGGAAACTATATATATATATATATATATATCTATATATATATATATATAATATATTATATATATATATATATATAAAATATATATATATTTTTTTTATATATATATATATATATAAATATATATATATATATATATATATATATATATATATATATATATATTTATGTAGTTTCCAAATTATTTTGTAAATATTGTATGGGTTGTGGTTTACATCTATTTACAAACTGGATTTAGATGCTCTAAAGTTTTATTTGATAGTAGTAATTTTGTGTGGGCTTTAGTAGTATCGTGATTTTTGTTGTTACTACTTTGTATCACATATATATTTCTAAAACATATATTTGCTAAAAAAATATAGTTTTAGGCTTAAAGAAATATGGGCTTACATGTATACTTATATTATTCGGGTTGCTAACTAATGATTTTGGGCCTAACATTTAAGAGTAAATTTATATTTATTGGGCTTTATTATTACTAAGAATATTTCATCTGGTTAAAGAGATTGTCTTGGGCCAATATTGTTAGAATATTTGTTAAAAGGGAAATTGGGCTTGTATTGATAGACTTTTAGGTATAAATACTTTTATATAGATTTTTGTATAAGTTATTTTAGAGTTTATTAGTAATCAATATTAAAGCATAGTTAAAAATATTAACATTCATTT
Source organism: Iris pallida (assembly GCA_029216955.1). Lineage (NCBI taxonomy): Eukaryota > Viridiplantae > Streptophyta > Magnoliopsida > Asparagales > Iridaceae > Iris > Iris pallida. The sequence goes on from JANAVB010004800.1 coordinate 18,075,082, forward strand.
GAACTTTGTAATTTTGAGATTTAATAAGTTTCTAATATTATAAATATTTCTAGAAATATCTGACAAAATATTATTAAGTTTCTGAAAGAATAATAATTTATAAACGGTTTATAAATATCTGTAAATGTATATATATATATATATAATATAATAGAATTATATATATAATATATATATATATATATATATATATATATATATTTTTAAAATATATATATATATATATATATTATATATATTATATATATATATTTATATATATATATATATATATATATAATATATATATATATATATATATATTACTTGGCTTGAACAAATTCTATGGGTATCTAATTTTCAATAGGCTTTATTGGTTGGGCTTTTAATTGATTACTAATTTATAATCATTAGATTTATAAGATAAATATTTTCTTAAAAGGAGTTAATACCTATTATGTTAAAAATATTTTTCTAAGTATACATACTTTGTAATTAGAAAATTACCTTTTCTCTAAGTTAGAATCTCCCTTAGATTATTAGATTATTCTTAATCGCGACTAATCGTAATTCTCATTTTCTGGTGCATTCAAATTTCTTCATATCATACCTAGCCAATTGGACTATTCTGAAATCATGGTATTATCGGTTTCACGAGCAAAAGATCCCATATGAGTAAATTTTCTGATAGTTTTCATATTTGATAACTTCTATGATTCGTGTATTTATTATTGTCTTACATTGATCTTTTGTTGATTCTCGACACAATGGTTCATAATGTAGTATTTTATAGTTTCCTTGCATGTTTATTTTGTGGTTAATGTATTATCATGTTCATGACCTGTTTGAATCCATTAGTACTAGTCGAGCGGGAAAATACAGTAGTAGATATGTAAATATACCCAGAATTATCATTGGGTCCGTTTCTGAAATTCAAGGTATATACAATAATATTAATTTTGATATTGTAAGTGATTAATGTATTATCATGTTCATGACCAATGAGATATTTTGGATATTACATGTCTACTAATGTATTTCTCCGTCCGACTAGTACTAATGGATTCAAACTGGTCATGAACATGATAATACATTAATTTTGAGTCCGTTTCTGAAATTCAAGATATATGATTTACATTTTTCTTGCCTTTGATCATTTTATTGCTAATCAATTAAAACTGATTTTTATTAAACGACAGATTCTTATATTTTTCCCTATCATGATCGACTTGTTTGACTTTTTAGAAGCTCATTTGAAATTCTTATGGATGTTGTTGAAATAATTTTTCGATAACTTACAATGGCAAGGCAGAAGTGCACTGTTGCCATTTATTTGAGTTATGGAGACTGTGGGTTCACTACAGCCAGTAGTGCACTAGCGAGGCATGACACCTAAAGTTGAAATTATTTCAAATAAACGTAGGTTATCGAATAATATTAAAACTATGTCTTAATTGTCCTTTGATATTTGAGTTATATCAATATTGGATAAAGTTAATAGAGTATTCGATGCAGTATTCTTATTTGAGTCATGGAACAAAGGGTTTACTGCAACCATATGTACACTAGCGAGGCATAAATTCTTGGTAGAATGACTTTATATATATAATTTTTGAATATTATAGAGACTACATTCTTTTTGGCATATGACTATTGATTTCATGGTTCGTAATTTCATGCATTCACTTAAAATTCTGATTTAGGCTGTATTCTTTCATTTTTTCTTATTTTCATATTGTTATTTGTATTTCTAGTAATCTTTTAAACCTATTTTTGAATTCCTTACACTAGATTCATAATCACACCTAGATTATGATTCTATGATCATGCGTACATAATTGATCGTGTTAAAACGATTTTGGTTGGATTATCCTTAAGGACTTTTGATCACAACTAGACTATTTTGATTATATTTTGATCATATCAATTCGTATATTTTTTAGATTATTATTCTGTAATCGTGCCTAAATAATTTTGCTTAAATAGTTAATCGAGTTAATCATGCCAAACAAATTTGAATTTTGATCATTCCTAAACGACTTTGATCGTGACTAAAGTATTTGATTATAGTCATTGTCGTGCCTATATTTCAAACTCAATTATTGCTAATGTTTAGATTTTTTTTCTATTGTGATTATGACTATTTTGATCATATTCATGCTCGTGCCAACTTTTAGTTTTGATCATGCTTGGATGACTTGCATGATTAACCTTGATCGTGACTACATCTTAGTTGTATCTAAGTGATTTTAACCATATTTAGACTTTGTCTAAATTTTAATTTTTGACTATGCCTACATAATTCTAACAATAGTTAATCGTGCCTAACGACATTTCTCGTTTCGCTAATCCTATTTCGGTTCTATCCTTAAGCGTTCTTAGACTTTGACCTTGACTAGATCCTTCACCATATAGTTTGGTCGTATTTTAATTGTGCCTAAACAATTGATCGTGCTGAACCAGTTTCTTGGATCATCCTTAAACAAAAATTTAATCGTGACCCAAACATTTTGAATATATTTTGATCATGCCAAATCGTGTCCTTCCTTAAGGTTTCGGTTCTATCTGCGATTATGCCCATCTAGTTTAGGTCATGAACTATATCATTTTTTTGATTATATTCTTTGTCGTACCAAATCGTGCCCTTGAAATTTTGAGGACAAAATTTTTCTAAGGTGGGTAGATTTGTAACTCCTCTTTCTGAATTTTCTAAAAAATTAGTTATTTATTTATTGTGTTTAAAAGAAATTTTGTCGAGACTTTGTGAATGAAATTTTATGATTAATTCTTTTATTGAAAACTAGTTTTGATTTGTTTTAATAGAAATACTTCATTAAATAATGTTATTGGAATTATGAGAGACGGTTGTTTCTTAGTTTGTATTTTTATTAAATTGCCTTCAAAAATGATTTTTGAAAATGATTAGTAGTTTTCAATAATAAAAAGGTTTGGCCATTATTTTTTAAATAAAGTTTGGATCTAGTTTTTGAAAAGTTCATTAGAATTTAAGTTTTATATTTAGAGTTCATTAAATATTAATATTAATTTAAAATATCTGTATGAGGATTAAATAGTTGTTCTGTTAATATTAATATTAATATCATTGTTTGTTTGAATTGATTGGTTTTAATTATCTAGTATCAACCAATACTATCTTTAAATTATTATATTGATCAATTATAAGACAAGATCATAATAGATTAAAGTATCCTAGTCTATATAATTTTTGAACTTATAACATTTACCTTTAAATGCTAATACTGATAAGATTCCTCCTAGTTAATCCTTATCCCTACATATGTTATATATAAGTCTTCATCTACCATCTCCATAATTTTCTCCACCCGAATCCTCCCTCGACCATATTTACTGTTCACCTCCATAGGATTCACATCTCCACTAACTGCACCCACACTAAAACCAATTACCGCACCCGCTCGCCAAAGTACCATCTCTACCCTACTGCCAATCAACCGCCATCACCATAGATGTATCATCGTGTCGGTGTCCAGTCAATATATCTTCGTGTCAGCCATGTGTCCGACCTCGGGTCCGACCTCGGCTGTTCGTATACATCCATTCCCCTTATTAAAAATCTACTACATCCATCCCAATGTGTCCGACACACCAGACTCAACTGCATGACCAAATAAAATGAATACCTAACCTCTGCTACTGCCTGAACAAACATCCCTACCACCAGCGACTACGAACCCTGACCCATCGCTCCTTCCTAAGACCTCTGAGCTGTGCGTAAGACTCCACGGTGGCACACCGCCGAGATACCGTGCAACCGCGTCCAGATCCCCAAGACGACAACGTTGATGCTGAAGCCCCGGACATCCCCAGTGAGCACCCCCCGACGAATGCCTTTCGCGCGACCCCTGTGTCAGCACCTCGCCTCCTGCGCTCTCCTCCATCTTTGTGCACCATGGCCAGCTTGAGCGTCCTCGAGACGGTCTTTCTGCGTCCTTCGCGTTAGCATCGCCTCTACGTGCTACTCCCCTCCGTCAGCATCGCGCCGAGGTGAGCACCCTGGTGTGCGTCGGTGCTGACCAAATCGGCCCGAACTCGATCGCTCCGTGCGAGCCTCGACCTCCGGCCACTCGAGCCTTGATCTATTCGACGAACCTGCCGGTCAGCCAAATATTAGCTGTCGCCACGGTCGGCATCGACCTTGGTGAGTTTTCCTCTTCTTTCCTTTTTTTTCTCTCCTCTCAAACTTTCTCAGGAGCCGCTCGCCCTCTCTGCAAATTCTCTCTCTCTCTCTCTCTCTCTCTTATTTTCCTCTTTTAGAAATAGCTCTGGGAATGAGCTTTAGGAATAGCAAAAACAGAAATCGAGGAAAACAATTACTCTTGTTATTATTAAGTTTTATCATTATTAATGTAGAGATACATTCAGTAGGATATATATAAGTACAATAGTATATTCGATTAAGTATCCTATGTATATACATAATATTATAATTAATTGTCATTATTACTGTTATTATTACTATTTCATTAATTGTATACAGAGAAATCTGTTCCTAAAAATTAAGAAAAACCCGTTTTTAAAATAGTAAATTTTAATAAAAACCTTCAATACGACGTGCGTTCGACCAACCCGGGCGACATGGTTGCGAACTGTAAGCATCGAAAGGTGCGTAATGGCTTCATGGACGTGTGGGTTTTGACGGAATTCAAATTGGTTGCGTGTGCGCGACGAAATTGATGCATATTCGTTAAAATTCACCCTATCGGCCTCTGTGCAAATTTTCCAATTACTTTGTGCACGTTCGTCAGATCGGGACAAAACTTGTGCCAACAGGACCGTATCATTTTCTGGTCCTATATGCCATGTTTGGTCAGATTCTGAGACAGTTGATCGTATCGCCATTTTGCGGGCCCTACGATCCGATTCGACGGGTGATTTTATGCACGACCTGTCGGATTCCAACTTTGAACATACGATCAGGTTTATATCATTAAAATGAATTCGTAGACATATAGTTTGACGACTATAGATACCATTGACCCTGGCACACTTTTCGGTGCAAAGCGGGTCCAACGGCGGACATCGTTTTGACCCAAAATTATCGTTTTGCCTCTGTGTCCAGAATTGGACATAAGGACAGGCAATCCTATCTAATTTGACTATTCTAAAAACGTTGGTAATATCTATTTTAGCATCCGGAGACTTTTTGCATGTGTTGACTTTAGTAACTCGTGTGAGTGGTTATATTATCGGTTTCACCAGCAAAGGATCTCAGGCAAGTATACTTTCTGATTGCTTTCGATTCATAGTAGTCTTTTCATTTCATGGTTATACATATGTCTCGCTGCTTGTTGAGACGCTCATCACACGAACATTAGTATCATGGATTTATTATACTTCTTGACTGTCATTACATGATTACCATGCTTGCGACCTGATTCCATGAGTACTAGCTGGGCGGGAAAATTTCCTAGTAGACGTGTGAACTACCAAGAAATATCCTAATATGTCTAATCTTGACTGATAGCAGCTGTACACGACACGTGTAAGGTGCCGTATTTACCTCTTAGACGTTCACATGTCGAACAAGCTATTTCAAAACACATAGATAGTTGTCTTTTAATTGTTTCATGGTTTTCTTCACCGCTTGCCATGTCATCAGTTACTTTATAGTTTTTGTCTAACATATGTTATTTTCATGTCTTGTGAATCCTATTGTGTTTTTACATTGTCGTCGGTTTGTGTGCTTGTTCTATTCCTGACTGGAAACCAATATTTTTCAGGTTAGTTGTGGTTTCTCTTAGCATTGGGAGATACGGGTGTACTTATAGACAGAAACCTAGAAATTAGATAAAATGGTATCATTTTCAAATACATGTAAGAACCTTGTATTTTCTTTAAATATAAAAGTTGTAAATGTTGTAATAAATTTAGAAATATGAATGAGCAGTAGATGTTATATTTTATGATTTTGAGCATCTTGGCCGTGACAGCATTCTACCGTCGACTCTACGGCGTAAGCTGGCTTGGACACGTCTCGTATACGAAAAAGTGGGTACGGATCGTGACAAGTTTTTGTGGTGACCCATGCAGGTCAGTTTTCGCAAAAGATTACGAACTCGTGATAGTTCTTAAGTTAGTCATACAATTACGAGCCTGCGACTAGGAAATGCTTATTCACAACTTAGAGTTAAATTGATTTAAGAGAATAACTAGGACTAGAAGTCCCTTGTTCAAATTGGCCGTTGGGTAGTTAAGGTTGTCAGATAGGCTATGCAATTTAGATAAAGAATTATAAAATTTGGATAGCTTATCGGATCTTTATAGATACACTATTACTTTTAATATGACGATATGATCCAATATGGATATACAATTCACTTGGTAAGATGGACTTTCCTAGAATTAAGGCTCTAATCTTGATAAACTATTCAATTTCTTTCGCTCTGTTAGATATAAACCTTATATCATAAGTTAGAATTGCCTATTTAAAATCCTATTCTGCCGTAAGGAATTAGTTATAATTTCAGATTTTGTTATTCATATACGAATCTCAAGGTAGATTTGATTCAAAGTTTTTCCCTCAACCATTTGAAATACATATGAACTAAAGATTAGGATGTTCTTACTTTCCTTGTCTTCAGTTATTTCCTCCCTGATCAACCTTTTACTTTAAGGATTGAGACTTATAGGCAGATGTTTACGCTTTCTATCATAGTCAACTTGTTTGAATCTTTAGCAGCTCCTTGAAGTTCTTAGGAATATAGTTGGAGTAATTTTAACAACTACGATGGCTAGCCAGCAGCGCACTGGCGAGGCACGACCCATAGAGTGGAAATTATTTCAAGGAATCGTAGGTCATGGAACATTGCTAAAACTATATATATCTTCGTTGACCTCTTTAGACCTTGTGTCAATATAAGGTAGAGTATCTGATAGCATATCACATCTGAATCACGGAACCAACGGTATACCACAGCTAGAGTATACGGACGAGGCATAATTCTCGGTAAAATGACTTCAGGCGTGATTATAAGTTTAGGATACTACAGAGAATAGAAAAATGCCCTGTATGTCCCATAAGATCCAAATCCAATACTAGTAAAAATTTTGTAAGATGGGTAGCATGTCTTCCAACCTAGCATTTCGTGGTCCTTGTGATCTATTGACGAGGTAATTGACTGACACTAATAGGTTTACCTAGAATTTAGAATTCAGAGGTCCATAACCCATTAGTCGACCAAGACCTTATGGATAAGAAGTAAGTAGGATGACTGTATGAGCAAGAACACCAGGTAGGGTTTTGATTCTCATACAACTCGAACTACTTGTGCCTCCTTTCAAAAATCTTGTATACTTGTATTTTGACTACCTTGACCAATGCTGCTATTACAGCCTATTTTTGCAAGCTTACTCTTTTATCGAGCTTGATTCAAGACATATGTTTATTGGGGACGCCTACTAACATATTGTCTAATCAGAATCGATGTATTATGGTCTGATCAACCTTAGTGCACTCAGTTCGCTCTCTCTTTGATTATCCTAAGTGGATTGAGATATCGAGGTATCTAGGATCTCACCCGCGACTGTATTGACAATTCCTTTTGAATTATACATTCGCCTTTGAATGATGTAATCTTATTCAGTGACGTCGTCCTTGAACTCTTTATTGTTTTTTTCTTTCACTGATTTGAAAGACGAACGCTCTCAATTGATAGATAGATACAGAGTATCCTCCATGGCTATGATAGTTCTATACACAAGTATAGCTACCATCGGCCAGCCATGGGACTAGAACCTTGCCTTGAGTTACTCGTTCTCCTCTCGACCGTCAAACTACTATTGAGACCTTCTAGCCATCTGAATTTGAGAATGATTAGGGTTTTACCCTTAGTCAAAATGCCAACCTTGGAGACTATCTATTCTCAAGAAACCAATTGTTGTGAGTCTCTAATTATTTGCTTGAAGCCTGCTTTAACTAGCAACCCTTAAGCCTTAACCCAACCTTTCCTCGACTAAAGCCCACAGTTTAGACATGAGACGAATAGACAAAGGTAAGGACAATCACTTACCATGATTATGGTAGACACCATCCTAAGATTGGTTTCTAACAAATATTACCCTAGTTATATAAATTTTATTATTAAGACCTAACTAGTATTGGAATACCATAGTCACTAGCTTAGCCAATACCAAAGCTTAAATACCCTGTCATATTATGATCTATCAGTTATCAACAATAATACATGATCACTACAGCCCATACCACTAGAATACTTGTGATAATAGTCTGACAGGCTTGACATAAATAGAAATTCACGACTCAGTTGTTAGAAATCTCTTCATATGATGTGCCTTGGAGTTGGTTACCCCATCGATAACTCTTGTATACGATGGACGAGTAGATCATTCTATTTTATCGACCATGTGTCATTGTACACACTCGTTTTCCATTTATTGAGGAACGATCCTTGGCTTGACTTATATCTACCGCATCCTGTTACGTCGTGCCTTATTCTCTATTAACAAGAGTCGAGGTACAATATTCGAACTTTGAAATTCTTCTAACCTTATTACCCCTAAAACCATGTCCTAGCTTCTAAGGTGAGTAGACTGTAAGCCTTCTAAAATATTGGAATATACGAGGATTATCGATTGATTAGAATAATTTCTATTAGGATGATAATTAGTGCCCCATGGACTCCCACCTTCCATTTAGATCATTTTGTGTCCCCGGCCGTGTCATTAATATTCGGAGCACGAGACCAGCTATTACCTTCCAACAAATTTTATATGCAAAATCTAGATGAGTCCACCTTTATCTAGGTATATCACATCCTACTCAAACACGTCCCCTTGTACTCTATTTTTATGGTACAACTTTCAGGTCAAAAGGACTAGCTATAACCCTTACCATAATACCGGTATACTTTCCGACTTCCATTAGAGCCTCAACTTCGACTCAATTCCTTCGACCCAATATATGGTTGTGATCTACTCGAAGCCCACTATGCACATGCCACTAGTGTGCCACCCAATTGAGGCCTCATGTGCTACTTAAATACAAAAGTCATTAAAGGCACATTTTGGGGCTTTAGGGACCTAGCTAACCAACCTGACTGGCAACTAGCTCAACCACTTGGGTTGAAACCTATTCTAGGTTACCCTAACCTAGTAGAAATAGTTTTATCATTGGGATCTTGTCCAGCCAATATAGATTAAAATCCAAGGTTCATCCAACCAGCGATTGATGTCCAATCAGGGAACCCATTAAGACCCAGCAAAACCCATCCATACATACCACCATATTTGGCCTATAAAACCAAACTATTTAAAATAGGTCCCTATTCCTATTATGTAGTCTCCACCTCTTAGAATGTGAAGTCATTTGTAACCCTTATTCCATCTACCTGAAAGTCGCTATACGATCTTGTGTTGCATTTATATCCCTTGCTCGTGTGTTTAAATAACCACAGAAAAGATCACAATCTTGATTTCTTAAATTCCATTCTATTATGGAACCTTGTTTAGATTAATTTAGAGAACGAAACTTCTGTATTGCACGGATTGCAAGCCCCTCTAAAAAATAAAGGGTTCTTCAATTTAACAAGTGACTGGACTAGAGTAGCCCAATCTAGCAAATAAGTCAATGGTTCATAAACTTTCTTTCTATCTACATCATTGGATACTCTCTACCGCTCTTGAAACTTCATATTTGCTCTCGATTATTCTTTCTTGCCTTCCTGTTCTTTCTATTTCAGAGCGAAGAATGGTCACGCTTATTAGTATTTATCAACATTTCTTACCTACTTGTGTAAATTTGTTGCTTGTTAAATTTTGGGTTGCTTGATAGATATGAGAGGATTATAGATGCCATATGCAGTAGATATCTATTGGTAGGATTGTTAGCAATTAGTTAGAAGATTATAAGATTTTAGTTTTGAGGAGTAGTATGACCAAAGGTGGGTAGAAGTCCTAGAGATTATGCAGTTACAAAATGGCTAGGAGGAGGTTATAAACTATTTCGAGGAATTAAAATTTGAGGAGATTAAGGTTAAGGTAGACTTTCTTTTTGAATTTTAAGGAATAGTTATGGATTAGAATTTCGAGGATGAAATTATTTTTAAGGTGGGTAGATTTGTAGCTCCCCTTCCCAAAAATTTTGAAATATTTTTATTATTATTTATTTTATTTCGATGGTGATTTTTAGATTTTTATAAATAATTATTTAGTTAATTATTACGGTAGATGATTCTAGTCATGGTTAGGAATTGGAGTACAAGGTGACTAGAAATCATGGCACGGATAGTGTAGTAGCGTGCTTTGACTAGTGTATTAGCCCTGGTAGGGAAGGCCGAACCATAGTGATGTCCTAACTTGGAAAATCAGGCCAAGTTACGACTAAACCTCTATAGATGTTTAATTATTCATTATTAATATTATTTGACGTTTAAGTGACCCGACTGTACCAATTTAGCCTGGACTTGACCCAAACCAAACCCGAGCCCACGTAGTGATGCATGCGACCAAAGACGTCCGCGTCAATAAAATGTTATGTGTGTATGCCATATTTTGTCTTATTTCTCTACTAAATATATTTTATAAATAATTGTTATATATATGGTAAAGGCATCAATATTATTTGATATAAGTGATAATTGTTAAAAATAGGATAAATACCTTCCTAGTTATCCTTATGCATGTTGGGATATTTAGACTACATATTTGGTATGTACACTTATTATAGATTTTCCTTATTAGTTATCATTATTATTATTATTTATACTGTTATTAGATTTATAATATAAAATTATATCATTTAATATTCTAGATTATTTATGAAATAAATATTATTGTATGTAATATTATTGTATGTATATGTTTTAGGATAAGACCAACACTATGGGAATATATTTCAGACTATTTATTTTTGGACTATTGGAGTATTTATACATATAATATATATATAAATATATAAATAAATAAATATATATATATATATATATATATATATATATAAATACATAAAAAAAAATATATATATATATAATACATATATATATATATATATATATATATATATATATATATATATATATATAACACATAAAATATATATATATATATATATATATATATATATATATATATATATATATATATATATATAAAACTCATAATAAAATAAAATAAAAACAAAGAAACAAAAGAAATCAGCCAAGCCCAAGAACCCCATCCCAGACCCGAGCGTAAACCCTCCCCCCCCGATGACTATTTGTAGAAGAATTAGAGAGATCAAAAGAGGAAAACCCTAGCCGAATCCTCGGCCCCCGACCTCCTGACGCGCGTGCGCCCCTAGGGCTCCGTCGCGAGAGCGCGCAGCCGCCGTACGGCGGCCACAGGCCATCAAAACAGTGGCCAAACCGTGGCGACTGAACGAAAACAGACAGTAGCAGCGACAGTTGCGAGCCCAACGTCGCGAAGACATATCGTCGCATACAGTAGATCGTTTCGCAAACTACTTGACCGGTATGTTCACAACCTGTAAACCTATTATTCCCTTCAAACACTTCATGATTAGACGCACCCGTTGTCCGATAAATCGACACAAATTCGAAGAAAAATCTTCCCGAAACAAGACGGTGAATCAGTCCGAACATCTCTGTTGGAAGGCGATTCATTGTCGATCCATCAACATTCTAGGAAAACCAATTAAAGGGTAATTTAGACAACATATAGGGCTTTAGAACCTATTTCGTATTTTTGAATTTTATTAATTTTATACAGAGAAATTTGTTCCTAAAAATCGAGAAAAACCTATTTTCAAAATAGTGAATTTTAATAAAAAAAAACCTTCGATATGACGTGCATCCCGCCAACCCGGAGGACGTGGCCGCAAATCGAAAGAATCGAAAGGTGCGTAATGGCTTCGTAGACGTGTGGGATTTGATGGAAATCAAATTGGTTGCGTGTGCGCGACGAAATTGATGCGTATCCGTCGAAATTCACCGTATCGACCTCTATGCAAATTTTCTAATTACTTTGTGCATGTTCGTCAGATCGAGACAAAACTTGCGCCAACAGGACCATATCATTTTTCTGGTCTTGTATACCAAGTTGGGTCAGATTCTGAGACAGTTGATCAGATCGTCGTTTTGCGGGCCCTACGGTCCGATTCGATGGGCAATTTTGTGCACGGCCTGTCGAAATCCAACTTTGGACATACGGTCGAGTTTGTATCATCAAAACAAATCCGTGATCATATAGTTTGACGAGTTTAGAGACCATTAACCTTGGCACGCTTTTCGGTGTAAAGCGGATCCAACGACGGACATCGTTTTGACCCAAAATTACCGTTTTGCCCATGTGTCCAGAATTGGACTTAAGGACAGACAATCCTAGCTAATTTGACTATTCTAAAAACGTTTTTAATTTCTATTTCAGCATCCAGAGACTTTTTGCATGTGTTGACTTTAGTGACTCGTCTGAGTAGTTGTATTATTGGTTTCACCAGCAAAGGACCTCAGGCAAGTACACCTTCTAATTGCTTTCAATTTATAGTAGTCTTTTTATTTTATGGTTATACATATGTCTCGCTACTTGTTGACACGCACGTTACACGAATATTAGTATCATGGATTTATTATACTTCTTGACTGTCATTACATGATTACCATGCTTGCGACCCGATTCCATGAGTACTAGCTGGACGGAAAAATATCCTAGTAGACGTGTGAACTATCCAAAAATATTCCAATATGTCTAATCTTGACTGATAGTAGCTGCAAACGACACGTGCAGGGTACCGTATTTACCCCTTAGCCGTTCACATGTCGAATAAGATATTTCAAAATACATAGATAGTTGTCTTTTAATTATTTCCTGGTTTTCTTTACCGCTTGCCATGTCATCAGTTACTTTTTAGTTTTCATCTCACATATGTTATTTTTATGTCTTGTGAATTCTATTGTATTTTCGTATTGCCGTTGGTTTGTGTGCTTGTTCCATTCCTGACTGGAAACCAACATTTTTTAGGTTAGCTGTGGCTTCTCTTAGCATTGGGAGGTACGGGTGTACTTGTAGACAAAAACCTAGAAATTAGATAGAAGTGGTATCATTTTTAAATACGTGTAAGAACCTTGTATTTTCTTTGAATATAAAATTTGTAAATTTTGTAATAAATTTAGAAATATGAATGAGCAGTAGATATTATATTTTGTGATTTTGAGCATCTCGGCTGTGACAGCGTTGTACCGCCGACTCTGCGGCGTAGGCTGGCTTGGACACGTCTCGTATCCAAAAAAGCGGGGGTGGGTCGTGACACTAGTCGGGCAGAAAAATAGATTAGTAGACATGTAAATATACCCAAAAATATCCCATTAGAGAATGATAGCAGCCGCACACGATTTGTATAGTTGGCCGGATCTTAACCCTAGCCATTTACATGTCGAAAGTACTATTTTAACACACTAGATATGTACAATTTATGGGTTCACTTTATATATTGCTGGTTGCATGTCTTATCAACTTTATTACTATTCTTACTTGTCATTATTACCATGCTCAGTTGCCTTTACTCTTTGTTCCTTCCATGATTCCATGCTTATCTGTTCATCGTGTATTTCAATATAATTTACCATTTTATAGACTTTTTCAATTATTAGAACTGCTGTTAGAATGTGCTCGTTCTTCATGCGATTTGCGCCCATTCTGTTCGTATCGTAGGCACGCGCCATGTGCGCTATTCACCAGATTGTCCTGGCACATGGTCTTCTATGTGCCCGTGCACCTTCTTTGCTTAGCCTGACCTGCTGTGCACATGGCACATGAGACCACGTGACTTATGCGTTTATTTGTTGGACCTTACACTTTCAGATTTCTCTGCCATGCGTATGACTTGTCCCACGTGCTTGATTTGATGAGTTAATATTTTATCTAGTTTTGGATGAGTTTATTTATTTGACTTTGATTTTCTATCTCGACTATGTGCCTTATGTGACTTCTATGTCACGAGGGGTCCCTGTGACTTTCTGACTTGATCATGTTCCTGATTTGGCCGTATTCCTGACTTGATTACCTGTATACGTGCTGGTATCTTTTCTAAGTGTGTATTGAGATACAATATTAGTATATACTTCGATTCTATTAATGAGTGCGACATATAGGAGGATGACCATGTGACCACGACATGTGATTCCAAGATTAATATAGGGTTAATCTAAGCAACTTAAATTGGTAGCATCTTTGGAGGAAACGGAATCCCGAGATCATACATTACCAGCAACCCTAGGCCCTGTTCTAACGTACCGGCTGGCCACCACAGATACTGTATAGTCATCCGCACTAGTGGAGTGCAGTATCTGATTAGTGAATGCCGACCCAGTTCTCTCTATAGGAGATCTGAAACTGTTATTGCTTGTCTTAGTGCGGTGGCCTTTCGAGGGACTGGTGTATTTAGTGCGTGCTTGTATTAAATTGGTTCAGCTAGCCTTGCTTGGATATGATACGATTTGAGGATTCCTATATTATTTGTATTACTGGGATAACCCAGGCAAATCATAGAAAGCCGTAGGATTGATTGGCCGCTTGTAAATCGACTTGTTTGTGATATATTTTCTCCTGTTAGCAACTGAGGAACAATGGTGCGTAGTCCAACCCATATCTTTGTTTGGTTGTTGGGTTGGGCTATTGTGCTGCGATAGGCTATGGACCAAAGTTGCAACCATAAGCCCTTAACCTGACCATAGTTATAGGATGTATCTTATCCCGGCACGATAATAGCACCGTTTGTCCTTGTTTGGTTGTAAGGGTGTCGTATTGTCTCGATGATATGGTATAAGCCTATAACTCTTGAACTAGGTCTTAATTTACTCATTAGGTTTTGTCTTATTCATTATGTGCTCCCTTGTGGTACTTGCTATTCGGGGCCTGACCCTACTGGTTTTGTTTTGCCAGATCTTGTAGCAGCGCCAGAGGATCTAGCGTTCTTTTCAAACAATGGTGCACACCAAGAGATGGGCCCCAGGGACCATGAGTAGGTTTCTTCCTTACCGCTCTGATATCTTTTATTTTGTACTTGGCATTTAGCTACCGACACCAGTTTAGTCGGTTATTATGGACATTAGTTTCCTTTTACATAATTGTAATCAAATCAGACTGCAGCTAACTACGGTTATGTTCTATTAACTCTCGGCATTAGCTCAACATTTTGTGTAGCTAGACTCATAAATCATTTTGATGAAGCATCGGGGACGCCTTTCTGTTTTATCTTATATGATCATTATTACTGCTTCTTGGCTGATTGATTGAGACATAGATGCTCTGTGAGATCATAGGAGACCTGATTATAGCATGCACCCCCTAGTCTCTTGAGAGCCACAATCGTCGTATGACGTTTTCACATCTTTTACGGGGTAGCTAGCCTAGTCCGTCTCCGTATTTCGGTACTGGGGCGTGACAAGGTTTTTGTGGTGGCCCATGCAAGTCTATTTTTCAGACTTGTGGTGTGTTGCGATTATAGGAATCTCAATCAAAATATGTTCCCCTTGATCTTCTTATTCGTCTTCTCTTTCTCCCACCTTGATTGCTAACTTGATTATCATCCTCGATTCCTTATCGTCCTGTCTTTTGATACATTGTATCCTTTCCTTCAGGGGTATCTCGTTCTCGGCTATTGGAGGAGCTGGCATAGGAGAGAATCCAGTAGAGCAGGGACCAGTGGAAGATCAGCAAGGGACAACACCTATACCTGGACAGATTCATATCGAAAACATCATCGAACATGAGCCAGTTGAGCAGCAGAGGCCAGAGGTTCTCGTACCTCCAGTGATACCGGAAGTACCAGCAGCACTCGATACTCTGGCACTATTGCATATTATTAGGGGGTTATTAGAAACCCAGCAACAACATATGACAGTCCAATAGCATCAGCAGGTACAGAACCAGGAACAAAATGTTCTATTGAACCAGGGCTTGCAGGTAGCCCTAGAGAGGAGCGAGAAGACAGATTCGGGTGCGTCAGTTCAGTTTTATCTTAACCCGAGGTATTTTGATGACACAGAGGATGCCATCACGATGGATGCTTGGCTTCAGGATATTGAGGTCATTTTGGTAGCAGCAAAGGTTCCAGATAAAGAGAAGGTTGATCAGGTTAGATTGATACTTAATAATCTTTTCCGCGACTAGTGGGCATCAGAAGAGGTTGGAATGAGGCATCTTGTTCCTTGGGTAGCTTTAGTGAAAGGTTCAATGCCAAGTACTTTGGCATGGTAGCTCGGCATGAGCTTCAACATAGATTCATCAGCCTCAAGCAGGCTGGTAAGACAGTTAATGGATATGCAGACTGAGTCGGTTTGTACCAGCGATGGTGGTGACGGAGCCAGAAAGAGCAATAAGGTTGCAGCAGGGACTTCACTTAGAGAATATGTATCTAGTAGAGGGGCACAACTACTAGACTTTCAATATAGTATTAACGGTGGCTCGGAGGCACGACCTTACTATACAAAGGTTATCAGCAAGGACTGGAGGCCAGGAAAGGTCTCATGCACAAAGTGCGGGAGGAGGAGGAGCAGCAGTACCCCGGACGTCAGCACCAACACCTGGCGTCTGTATTCATGATACAACATCAGTCACAACAGTTGTGACAACACCAGTATAACAGCATCATTCGAGGCACCAGCAGCGCTATAGGGTGCTAGTATGTTGTACTTATTACGACAAGGGAGGGAACACTCGAGAGGTGTGTGGGTCAGCAAATAGGCAGTGCTTGAAGTATGGGAGTTCAGACCACCGTATTGCTACTTGCCCATAGATACAAAGGCTAGGAGGGCCAGCTCAACAGTTTTCGGGGTTGCTAGCTCCAAAGGTAGTACCGTATCAAGGGCCAACACTTGCGATGAGGCTATTAGCCCAGCATCCCCTACCAACGTAGGCTCAGATGTTTAGGGAGAGGCAACATCATGTGGGTCAGCAGACGCCGTAGCAGCAGGTCCATGGAAGGCAGCAACATGGGATTTATCAGGATCAGAGGTAGGTAGAATTTGGAGTATTTGAGAAGAAGTTGGTCGAAGGCAGTCAGATTGTGGGAAAGTTTTGAGTATTATTAATTATATTTTCTTGAGTTCTATATTCGGAGGATGAAGACAACTTTCTCGTCTCACTCATCTGCTCTCGTATCACGTGATACATGATATTCATCGTATGTCCTGACTATGAGGGTGCGTCCTTGTGAAGCCCATGACTTTTATTTTATTTTTAATGTCCATGTTTTATATTGTTTGGTGAGCCTTTTATTTTTAGCCCATAACTTAAGCCTTGGTACCCAAAATCCGAAGCCCAAAACCCGTTAGACTTACCCATCATCCCACTCCCCGGTTCTCTCTCAGATCCGCTCTCCATGCCCACGTCCTCTCCTTCTTCAGCTCATGTAACATTTCTTCAGAAGATCAGAAACCCCACAGAACGTTCACAATCTCATTTCCCATAAAAAAAATTCATAACTTCCTCCTTCCTCCACCAAATCCAAATCCGAGACCACCACCGCGCTCCCCTTGCCGCCCTCTCCGATTCTAGACCCCACTCCCCCACCTTCCGAGCCCATCCCTGGTGCCTCCCGCGTGCCCTTTGCCGGCGTCGTCGTCTCCCGTGCGTGCTCCGTCGCCGTGTGTCTTCCCCACGTGTCCGTCCATGTGTGCGCACGTGTCCGTGCTCGTCATCCCGACGTCATTCCGAGTCCGAGGCCTCCCCTTGGTACTCCTTCGTACAATTTTGGTAAACTCTTCCCATTTCTTTCTGTCATTTTCTTTACAGAAACCCATTTGTCATTCTGGCCGTAGAGTCTATCCTGTAGATTATTATTTTGGTTCTGTAGAATTGTTTTATTAGGTTATGTGGTTTAATATTTTAGCTTTCCATGTTGTAATTAGCAATGTGGTAATAATATACATATTAGGAAACTTTATACATGTTTATTTTGGTATTAATTAATTTATGGATTAACCTTATAAATTTAAAATATTATTTAAATGATTTAATTGGTTTAAATTAAAGTTAGGATTATCTTTTAGTTTAATGTTAAGTTGTAGATATTTTTAAACCAAATAATAATTTAATATTTTGTTTACAAAATATTAGTTAAATAAATATTCGTTTAAAAGTTATTATCTTTGAAGTAAAAGTTTGGTTAAATAAATGGTAAATGGTATAAAAAAATTAGATTTCGTTAAATGATTATATATATATATATATATATATATATATATATATATATATATATATATATATATATATATATATATATATAAATGTTTTCCTTTTAAAGATGATTTCTGATCAAGAAGGTTTTATAAGGAGAATTAATAGAATAAAAATTAATATTTATTTAAAAAGGTTATTTTGGTAATGGTATTTAATATTAAAACCCGAAAAAATTTTATATTAACTTTAAACCAATATTTTGGTAAGAAAACATATTTTTGTGCATTTATTATTATCTATGTTTAAAGGTGATTTTCTACATAATTTATGAAATGTCTAAAAGACATATTTTATGAAAATCTTTCTTATTAAATAAATTCTATTTTACAATGTTATTTAAATAAAAACTATTTTTTTACGAAAATTGCTAATTTTCAGAAATTTATTTTAAAGTATTTTTCCTATTAATTAATTTGTGGTAAGGACATAAGTCCAGTTTTTCTGTATTTTTCTGTGACCCTATATTGTGTAGCTTAGATTTTATATTTCTTTTCTGGGTTGTTTATTTGCGTAGCTAGACGTATAAATTATAATTGGATATTAATTATTTTATACAAAATTAATAAGATTTTCTTATATTAAGTCAATGAATAAAGATTCCTAATAATTTAAACAACTTCATATTTTCTCACTTAAAAGACCACTTAGATTTATATATATTATTAAAAATACAAAGTCTTGCCAATTAAAGTGTAATTGCTATTTTTCCCAATAAATCAATAATCGGTTATTTCGTAAATTAATAACCAATATAGTTTACGACGTTAGACGGATTTCGTTAGATTAATTAAATAACTTAAAACCTGACTAGGGTCTGTTTCTAGAAATTGTAACTAGCACACCTAGATTTGGCTCATCTATGTTTCTAAGTCAAGGTTCTCAACTGTAGGGTTTTAAGGGCGTATTTGACTTCCTCCCCAGGTACCGACATCCTGTTCCAGTCATTAACAAAGGCAAGTTACGGTTATGTTTTCTTGCATTTTATTTAGTAATTGTTATGTTGCATGCTTAAACCACATTGCTACACGGAACCCTCTCATAGGGTTCAAATATTGATTGATATTGATTGTGGGGATATTGGGAGAATAGTGTAGCGTTTATGACCAATACCCCTCATATTGTATATTGTTATTGTGTGGGCTTACCCCTCTTACACACGGGGATAAGCCGTATCGTGTCGCTAGGATGCTATTGTATAACCCAAGTCGGTCATAGACGTTACCTATTCAAATCATATTGTTTCAAATACTGAATTGCTGGAAAATATTGTTCAAAGTATTTCAACTGTTTAAAATTGTATCTTTCTATTATTATTTAGAATGTCGGATTATGTACTCGTACTTGCTCCTTTTCTGACTGGATCCTCCCCAATAGATGATGTTGATGATGCTGAGCTATTGTTCAATAGCTACTATGACCCAATATTATATCATGTGGTGTTGCCAGAGTCCCCCTTGGAGGACGCAGAACCAGAGGCTGATGAACCGACCGTTTAGCTAGTTGTTTTCCTCGTTATCTAATTTATTTGTGTTGGAGTTGTAGATTTTGGTTTCAGTATTTTATTTCAGTACTTTCAGTTTCAGTTTGTACTTTTCAATTGTTGAATAAAAAGTTTTTAAATATTCGTAAAATCGTGTTGTGACAAAATACAAATGAATGTTGTTGTGAATACCTGCAAATAGACCAGCTTACTACCGCCGTCTCACAACGGTACAGGCTGGGCATGATCCGATTCGACCCAACAATTTGGGATCAGGTCGTGACATTTTTTAGTGGTGGCCCATGCAGGTCAATTAACAACTTAAGTGAACATACCTAGAAACAACTAGAATACTAGAATATTGATTTGTCATAACATAGGGCCGAATATAAGTAATTATTTTTGCTTGCTTATAGAACGGTAGGTTACCATGTTTATGCTTGTCCCTAAACTTGCCAGACTACGAAGACAACCTGACCTATGCCTATCAGTCGGTACTAGCAAGATCTTATTTTCTATGCATGACGCAAGAAAACATGACAAGAGAATCGTAATAGTAGATTGAGCAGTGGGAGGCTACTCGAACCAGACCAGGACCAGAAAAGTTGATGAAACCTAGAATTATTGATTAGCACTAGATGATACCCTACCGAAGCATAACATATTACCCTTGATTACACTTTTTTTGGCCCATATCTTTTCCAAAGTCATGTCTCCCCTACGATACAATTTCTAAATTGTAATCTTAATGAGAATGTATGTAAGACGGTTTTTCTCAAGGAAATATTAGGTGATTAAGAATTGGAAGAATAGAATTTTAGAATACCTAGATATTAGTTGGTACTGATAACAATTGGAAGTGATATAATATACATGGTGAACAGAGAGTCTACTATATTCACCATGTTACAATATAAGGCCGAAATTATTTATTTTAAAATATTTTGGCTTGCTTATAGTTTTATAGGTTACCTTGCTTACGTTTGTACCTCAACCTTATCTAGATTAGGCCGATCGTATGATGGTATGTTTTACTGACTATTTTATTTTCTAGATTTTTGGTATATTTTAGTGTCCCATGGCTTTCGGGATTATTTTCTTTCATATCTTTATCAGATTCTAGCATACTTTAGGATCCATACTCTTTCGTCGTTTTTTTGGACTAAGATTATATTTTTTTTTAATCTCCTTCTTTAGCAAACCTATTTCCAACTTCTCCATTGTTGATCAAATCTTACTCATCTATCTTTATTTGGAATCTAGATCCAATCACTATTTAGAGTTTCAAATTCTTCTATAGCAAACCTAATAAACTCTTATCTACCCAAAGTATTTCTACGACTAGTGTATCCAACCATTTCTCTTGACCTTATTTCCAATTGACTTTTTTAGAACCGATTTCGAACCGAATTCTTTTGGAACCATAAAGCCCCAAGGTTAATTGTTACCAAAGAATTGATTCAACTTAGTTGGTTCACATATTTCCCAATGGAACTATTTTTCGAAAAAAATAATTCCAATATGGATTGATATTTCCTAAGTTATTCCAAGTACCGAAAATATTTTTATTTGTTGATTTCCTCCACTCAACTCGAAACCTTACTCTTCCTAGGCAACTTCTTGATCAATTCATGGCCTAGGAAGCTTTTAAACTCAATGCTTGAGTATTATGAAGCACGAACGGTCAGAGAATCGATTCCATCCTAATATTGAATTTCCTTTAGTCATTGATTTAAATTGTTGAATTATCCCTTTGAAATTTCCATGGACAAAGTTAAGAAAATATTCAGTGACCTAATATGGCTTCGCACATATGCGTCGTAACCATTTATTTGAATTATATAAACTGCGAGTATACTGCAGCCAGTTGCGCACTGGCAGGGCATAGACTCTAAGTTGAGGTAAATCAGGTGTTGATAGGTTTTTTGAATATTATTGAGACTACGTCCTAAATGCATCAAATTTGTCTCCTATGTTGTTTAGCCGGAAAATGGATAAAGTTGATAGACTACTCGAAAACCTATTACTATTCAAGTTATGGAGCCAAAATTTTACTACAGTCAGGTGCACTCTGGCGAGGCATGAATTTGAGACAAAGTGACTTCGGATATATTTGGGTTTTCGAATATTATTAAGACTATATCCATAATATGGTTGTCTTTTCTGCACCATCAAATTATTCTGACTGTTGTCCGATTAGAGGATTTGTATTTCTAGCGGCTTTCCATTTTCAGACATCTCTTCTCACAGCCAGAAAGGATAGATTTTCTATAAAATTGTACTTGATTTTTCCTAGAACTTATTAGGACCATATCAATCTCTATTGGCTCAATCTCTTTCCTGTTTCAACCTTAGTACGTTGTATATATATATATTATTTATTTATTTATTCATTTATTTATTTAGTATTATTATTATTTTTAGTTACATATTTTGGAAGCTGTAGATAGTTGTGGTTAGCTTTATATATTAAATAGTTGATATACATCTTGTGGATGACCATATGTATATAGTTGAAAGCTATATGCGGGGGAAACATAGATTGTTACTTATCTCATTCCTTGTAAGGGATTCTTGGGATTAATATTATATAGCTAAAGGGTAGAAAATGTAGAATAATACCTTGAGTAAGCTAGTCTTGAGAGAGTGGTATATCTTAGCTTGTGACTTATTTGGGTTAAAATCGGTAGTGCTCACTAGTGCCTAAATCTCATTCAAGCAAATGAAGGTATTTAAAGATTTTGAATTTTATGATTAAAAGAAGAGTTATAGAAGATAGAGGAAGACGTATGTAGAGTTAGCGAGGAAGGTATAGGATTTGGTAATGTTCTCCCATGGAGGAAGTAGATTTGGATAATATATATAAACATGTGAATATAATGATCAAGTAAAGAAACACTTAACGAGGATCAACTCTCATGGTTAGATGACTACTATACCTAGAAGGGACGGATATAGCCATGGAAGGAATAACACGAGCAATGGAATGATAGGTTCTAGAGAAGGAATAAGCAGAGAGGAATTCAGATAAGACCATTAGCATACAACGATGGATAAAAAATTGATTTAGGTGATTTATGGTTCCATATATATATTTTTTATTTTAATACCTTGGCAGCTGCCTTAGTTTTCTATAGATCCTAAGAGTTCAGCTAGTTTAGCGAGTTAGAGTAGTTTTTGCATGTGTATTAATAAGATTTTATCTTGTAAGTCATTTTATTTTTGCATACCCTATCTTTTGACATTTGAAATAGTGATACAATATTCTTTTTATTCCCCTTTGATTATCACTCAGTTCTCAATAAAAATATCATATCCGATTACATTCCTATCATTGTTATATTATTATAATCACCCTCGCTATCCTACTATCGTACAACTTGTTGATTTTTCCTGCATCACAAACCCTTATAACCCATTCTAATTTGATTTGGAATTTTTAGTCCCTCATCACATAAGATAATATTATTTTATGCTTTCTCAGTAAACTGTTGACATTCATTTCTTTCCTGTCTTTTCTGTTTCACGAGACCTCGTTTGATTTTCTCCTATTTTATGATCATATTTTAATCATACCTAGATTTTTCTCGTACCTAAATTTTGTTTTTTATCACAACAAAATTTTTATCTCTATCTCAGATCATATCTAGATAATTCTGATCGTGCCTATATTTTTATCATTGTACCTAGTAATCATGCCTAGAATTCGATCGTGTCTGATGATTTAAATTTTGCTTTTGATCAAGCTAAGTGATTTTGATTGTACCCCGGCCCTCGTCTTGAAATTTTGAGGACGAAATTGTAGAAGCATGGAAAATATTGCTTTTAGTCCCACATCGGAAAGGAGAAGAAGAAAAGGCTCACTCCATTCTATAAATAGAGCCCCCTTTCCTCCTTTAAAAGGGCACCAACTTCTCTTCCCTCCTTCCAACTTGGACTCTTCCTACTACGCACCTTTGGGTGCTAAGTCGAAGAAGTCTAGGGCAGCGCGGGCTCGTCGAGCTCAGTCAGCTGTCCCAACCTCTGACCATCAGAGCGTCCCGCTAACTGTTAAAGCGGGCCTCTGATAGAAAGTTGTAAACATGATACCTACGTACTCGTGTGTTCGGGATACCCGGGCCCACAAAACGAGTACAAAGGTTGACCGAGATGTCCTTGACTTGCGAGATGGGATCCTTCACAAGCGCAAGGAAAGAAGGGGATTCTCTATGCTGCTCGAATTCAACATGGAGCTTCATGCGGCTCAAAATACAGAAAGCTTCATGCGGCCCAAAAGCAGTAGGGGGGCCTTAGGCGGCCCAAAATCATCATGGAAGCCCATGCGGCTCAGCCAGAAGGAGCCTCATGCGGCTCGAAAACTCATGCGGACCGAAAGTCTTCTGGAGCCTCATGCGGCTCGGATAAGCTCTATGCGGTTACGACTCCGGTCATGACGACTCTTCATGCGGCTCGAGTATGAAGACTCTCATGCGGCTCGAGTATGGAGACGCTCATGCGGCTCGGTCATGATGACTCTTCACGCGGCTCGAGTATGAAGACTCTCATGCGGCTCGGTCATGATGACTCCCATGCGGTTCGGATATGGAGACTTTCATGCGGCTCGGTCATGACGACGCTCATGCGGCTCGAGTATGAAGACTCTCATGAGGCTCGGTCATGACGACTCCCATACGGTTCGGGTATGGAGACTCTCATGCGGTTCGGGCATGACGACTCTCATGCGGTTTGAGTGTAATGACTTTCATGCGGCTCATGAGTACAACAGTTGGGACACGTGGCTGGACACGTGTCAAAAGCCGATCATATCTCAATAATTCAGATCTACTGCAATCAAAGTAATCTCTAGATTGGGTCGAATCCTAATAATCATAACAAACATTGGGGACACGTGGCAGAGAATGATTCAGATTTATTCATTCAGATTTAAAAACGTCAATAAATCATCATGATGCAGATTTGTTGCAATCAGCATTAATTACTCATTGGATTCGGCACAATCTACATTAATGACCCAGATTCAACACATTCAGGATTAATGGCCCAAATTGATCAATCAACAGGCCACTGCCACTTTAAGGGACAATCATTGTAAACCCTAATGATGGCATTCCCTTCTTATAAATAGTAAGGTGCCATTCCCTTGTAAAGAGACCCTTTTTTCGGGATCAGAGAGCACCAGAATACTTGGAGAGAAAAAGCAGAGAGAGAGAGCAAAGAGAGCATTTCTTCAACGCCAAGCAATCTTCTGGGGCCAAGGCTGCATACCGATCGTCCAAGGAGAAAGACAGAGCTGCCGTAGCTTTCCCGAGCCTCTATCGTCACCCCCAGAATCTAAAATAAACAATTGTACTTAGATTGTTGTACCTAGGTTTTCGTCCCTAGGCTTTCTTTGTACAAGCGAGTTTGTAACGTGAAGTAAAAGTCCAGTCCTCCGATAATTGTTCTGCTCTTTTATATTTCATGGCAAACACGATAGAGATTGCTGGGGACAAACTTCTCCACGGCTGAGGAGTTGGTGACGCGGTCGAATGCAGCCAAGCTTGGCTCCACGCAACAGAAGATGGTCGTCCGTTTCGACCAACAGGCGTTTGAAGAAATACTCTCTGTAGGAAGTGTCGGCCCGATCCAGAAGCGAACCCGCACAAAGAAAGCTCGCTGCGAGTGGAAGCCAAAATCATTTGCTTCTCCACAAGCTCTGGACGGGATACTCTCTGCTACCCAAGATGGCGAAGACGACTCTCATACGGCTCCACTTCGAGCCGTAGAGCACTCTGCTGTCCCCAAGTTCGGCAGAGGAAAGCACTACGATGCTGGACTTGCAGGGATAAAGAGCGACTATGCCCCCCAAGAAGAAGTCGAGCACTCCTATGGCCAAATCTGCCAACCACATGCAGGAGGCTCATGCGGGTAAATCTACCAGCCGTATGAAGAAAGTCTATGCGGCCAGATCATCCAGCCGCATGAAGAAAACTCATACGGCTGAGACTCCCAGCCGCATGAAGAAAGCCTATACGGCTATGTCTGCCAGCCGCATGAAGATTGTTGAGGACGGCAGCATGACGCCTACCCCGCACGACTCTGTCTTCGACCGCCTGTCTTATGGTCCTGATCTCTTGTGCTCCCAAGAAGAAATGTCTGACTCTCTCCAGCATCACCTAGACTCTTCCTACTATGTGCCTTTATGCACTAGAGCGAAGAAGTCTAGGACAGCGCGAGCTTGGCACGCTCAGTCCGCTGATCCTGTCTCTGATCATCTGAGCGTCCCACATACCGTTATGCGGGCCTTAGAGGGAAAGTTGTACAGAACCACTCGAGTCCAGCCCCCGACGGCAAACGGACAGAGAGGTGCACAAAAGTCTCCCAAAATCTAGGGAGCAAGCATGGTCGATCCAGACCCGTCTGACTTGCGTGAGGCCATCCTCCACAAACGCAAGAAAAGAGAAGACGCATCGGGGTGCAAAAAGTCCTCCCACGGACATCACTGCACCCAAGTCATCGTCAATTGCTGCTGCAATAATGCGACGGTACGAGAAGACCGGCAGTCCATCTTTCAAAGACTGTAATAGCCGTCTTCAGAAGACGAGGCACTTTCCGTCGTCTTCTGCAACTCTGCTCAGAAAGTCCCCGCTGATCGAAGAGGGAAGAAGACAAATGTTCCCAGCCCGAAGATTTCAACCACTGCGACTAAAAGACTGTCGTCTAAGCGAGTGCCCACCATCGGAGTTTTCCAAGGTACTCGTTCTAAGACGAAATCTGCTACAGTGGGAGATTCGTCATCCACAATGCAGGGGGTTGCTGGAACAGGGGGTAGCACTCCTCCGAACCTCCACAACAATCCGATGTTCTAAGAAGATGAGTCAGGGGAGGCAACTCTCCCATCGGATTCAGCAAACCCCGACGTCTCCGAGGACGTCCATAACTCCCAAGATGAGACGAACTCGGAGACTGGGGGTACTGTTCCTTCTGAGTCTGAACTAGAAGAGAACATACCCACATACCCCGATGACTTCTCACTACAGGGGTACGATTCGGAGGGCGCTTCCTCTACCGCTCAGTCCATCTCTCCTCATGTGAAGACGGATTCATGACGGACAGCAGCCAAGGTGGTTCCAGCGATCGCCAACGCATCGACACTCTCGAAGCCATATTGCTTGCCTTGGTCAAGTCTGTGGACGAGATCAAAGCAGCCCTTCCAACTCTACAAGGAGGGACGCCTGGCCAAACAAGCACGGGACCTGCGGTCAATGCGGACTCAAATTCGGCGGCACCAAACCCGGGCAACGATCCTCCTGAAATAATGGCCCCTACCGCCGTGGACGAAGCCCGCAAAGCGAGAAGAGAGGTCCAGGAGCTCCGAGCCATGTTTCACGCTCGAGAAAATCTCAAGACCTCAGAATACGACAACCATACCCTGCTGCATGGAGGGATGTCCCCTTCCGGCCAAGATATAAGACGTTCAATATCAATCCCTATGATGGCAAGACCTTAGCAAGTCGGTACATCACTTACTTCGAGGTTACCATCGACCATCTGTCCAATGACAATGCTATTCTCATACGATTATTCATCAGGGCATTGGAAGAGGTCGCCTTCGACTGGTACCGTAACCTACCAGACAACTGCATCTACTCCTTCGTTGGCTTCAAGCGCATGTTCTTGGAGAGATTCTACGAAGTAGGGCAGGATATCACAATGTCCACCCTCATGGACGTCGTCCAAGGGAAGAAAGAGCTGACAAGAAACTATATTGAGCGGTTCGCCAAACCGCAATAAAGCTGCCATCTGGAAATTCGGATTCCTCTTTGATTGAGATCTGCCAAAAGAGATTTCTCCAAACAATCAGTCTCTGGATGGGCGAAAGTCAATTCAAAGACTGGAAGACATTCATCATCAGTGCCACAAGCACCGAAGAACGATTGAAGAAGGCTCGCCAATTGGGACTGCACATCTCGGACGGAGAGAACAAGGGCAAGCGTCCTAACAACGACAATGGGGGTAGCCCCTCCAACAATCGGGACGGCAGGGGTAAGCAGGCTATGGTGGCCGACACAGCACAGAAACCTGAGCCAAAGCCGGCAGACAAACAATGGCCGCAAATTACTTACTCCTTCGAAGACGGTCACGTCAAGCCCATCTTGGACATGCTCATACAAGGAGACAGAATTCAGCTTCCTCCACTAAGACGGAAACCGCGGTAGGCAGACATGGAAAACCCAAAGTACTGCCATTACCATCGCTATGTCTACCATGCCACATACGACTGCTACTAGCTAAAAAGGTACATCCAAAATCTTATCGATTCGAACGCTCTGGCCATCGACTTGGAGGAGGTAACACTGGCAGCCAATATGGTGTCAGTACAATTCGGCAGTTTCTCCCCGATGGAAACTCAAGACGGTGTGGTCCCCATCCCTCTAGCGACAATGGAGATTGCTAATCTTCCACCTCCTCGAGATCAGGCTGCTGGCCTAGTGCCCCTCACCACATCATGAGGGGAGGTCATGTGGATCCATCTAAACTTGGTATCGGAAGTGACTCGGCCCATATCGTCTTCCACCTGCAAGAAGAAGAGTGGAAAAGTCAGGTCCTGCCGCACAATCTCGACAGATATCGAAGAAGCTACAGCCGTCGTCACGCGGTCTGGGGCACAATCCCAACCCGTGGCTGACAACTCGACTGAAAATCATCAGCCCGTTACAACCGACGCTCCGGGACCGGCTCAGCCTCCGACGACCGACAAGCCTAGGCCGAAGGAGACTCGCTTTGACAAATCCCTCCGAAAAGAGGCATCACAAGGGCTGGAGAAGCCCTACAACTTTGACATCTTAGCGCAATTGGCCAACACACCGGCCAAGTTGTCATTATACGAGCTTCTGAGACTCTCAAAGGATGTTCGTGCGGCTTTGAGCGATGGACTCCAAAATATCGACGCATACCTGGCTCAGGTCAACCTCACGGGAGAGAATCCGCCTGCAGATCTCTAAGACAGCGCCTGCACAGGAGCAATGCCCAACATTGTCTTCACTCAGCAAGACATGCTCATCAAATCCAAACTGCACGATCGCCCGCTATATTACACTGGATACATCGATGATGTAAAGGTGGATCGGATGCACATTGATCCTGCTCTTCTATAAGCATTATCCCGAAGGGTCTGTTACATCATCTCCGCATCCTAATGCATCACCTGACGCCTACAAGCACCGCCATCAGCGGTTTCAATTCGGGCAGGAGCTACCCAATTGGGAAGATTCGTCTGAAGTATCAGATTGGCGATCTTCAGTTAGAAGTCATCTGCTACATCATAGATGCAGACACCTCTTACAACATCCTCTTGGGGCGCCCGTGGATACATGATTATATGATCGTGCCTTCTACGCTGCACCAGTGCTTCAAATATGTCGACAAATACGGCTTCGTGAGGACGAAATTTACTGATATCGATCCCTTCAAAGGGGTCGAATCCTACTACTCAGACTCCTGTCTGTACAAAAAATTGAAGAAGCATCTTGGTGAAGGAGATGTGCAAGCTCATACCGAGACAGCCACATGATCAGAAGAACCTCTGACAATCCACCTCCAAGCTTGCAAACCTGGCAAGTCTGCACCCCTTACCGCCACTTTGCGTAAGGACGCAATCAGCCTCTCGGCCCAAGAAGAGCAAATGATAATCCAGCTGCCAAGGTCCGGCCAAATGCCAAGACCCTCAACAGAGCTACTGACAATCAGGCTGCCGAGAGTCGGCCAGTCGCAAACGGAGAAGCTCAATCCCTCCGACAAACCAATGACGATACACCTTTCCAAGAAGGGTCGTCACCCCGATGTAAGGCCTGGAACTTCTAGCGAACCAACCACTCCCCGCCCAGCATCGAATACCAAGCTGGGGGTCACTAGTCAGCCAACAACTCCACGCTCTGCTCCACCAGCTGAACCGCTGACGATCAAGCTGCCCAGGTCGTCCTCTCAATCTTCGTTTATACAGGGGGTAGCCGAAGAGGAACCGGAGTTAGCCAAGTATGTGGCTGCCCACACTAATGTTCCCTCTGCAGATGATGTAATTCCCCTAAAAAAGATACCTTACTTAATCAATAAAGGGCTATCTTTGAACTACCTCGAGCTTAATAAGCTTTGTACAACGTATGCTATGGAATACGGTATAGGCACTCATCTACACACACAGGTGACAAACGTGTATACCTCGATCCAGCTTACTCCAGCAGAAGACGCTTACCGCATAATCGAGGGAGGGGACCATCCAATCATCTTCGGCCGGAAGGACGATCCGCATCCCTTCACCATAGAAGAAGTCGACCTTGGATCAGATGCCGGGAGACTGCCTCTGTATCTTTATAGCCCCCAATCTAAATATCTCATACAGAAACAGGGGTATGATCTAGAGACGACGCCAGGCTTGAACTATGGTACTGGACGACGATTACCTTTGAAGCCACCGGTCCCGGCAGGCAAACCACGGGACTACTATAGCAAGACTCGATGTGGATTAGGGTATGTTACACCTGCGACAACCCCTGAGAGTTCAGATGAAGAATGAGACTGGCATTCACACTCGGCCGGGTCACCAACTTCTGACTCGGATACCAGTATCGGAGACATATTCAGACAAGTCCTGTCAATCAACATGGCATTCGCCGACGCTTATGAAGAAGATGAAGACATCCCCGAGATCCTCGAGCTAGAGCCGTAGGCCCAACAGCTGGATGCACAATGGGAAAAGCGGTTCGAACAGAGAGAACCTCCTACTAAAGATGAGGTCATACAAGTAGATCTCGGCAGTGAATCTTCTCCAAAATCGATCTTCGTCAGTAAAAGCCTAGCAGACAAAGAGCGAGAATCGCTGCTGGAACTTGTCAAAGAATATATTGATGTGTTCGTCGGGAGCTATGAAGACATGCTGGGGTTAAATCCCGATATTGCTCTTCATAAACTCAACATTCGGCCGGATGCAAAGCCGGTCAAGCAACAACAGCGACGCTTCCGCCCAAGCATCATGAATGCGATTGAAGCCAAAGTCAACAACCTAATAGCCAGCGGCTTCATTCGTGAAGAACAACATCCGAATTGGGTCGCCAATATAGTACCAGTCCTCAAGAAGAATGGGAAGATTTGAATCTGCATCGACTTCCGCAATCTGAACGAGACATGTCCCAAAGATGAATTCCCCCTCCCTATCACAGACATCATGATTGACAACACCCGCGGCTTCGAACATATGTCATTCATGGATGGCTTCTCAGGGTACAACCAAATCAAGATGTCTCTTGACGACGAAAAGCATACATCATTTCGAACACCGATTGGCACATACTGCTATACAGTCATGTCTTTCGGTTTGAAGAATACCGGCGCCACATATCAAAGAGCCATGAGCATCATCTTTAGAGACCACTTATGCAAAACGGTGGAGTGCTATGTTGACGACATCACCGTCAAGAGTCGCTGTAAGGGAGACCATCTGCAGGATCTGAGGACGGTATTCGACCTGATGCGAGCGTACAATTTGAAAATGAACCCTACAAAGTCCTTCCTGGGGTATTTCCAGCGGGAAGTTCTTGGGCTTCATCATCACCGCCCAGGATATCCATGTAGACCCTAAGAAGACAAAGGCAATCATGGAGATGGGTCCTCCGAGAAATCTTCGCGAACTCAGGGGCCTTCAAGGGAGGCTAGCTTACATCAGGAGGTTCATTTCTAACCTCTCCGGGCGATGTCGACCATTCACCCACCTCATGAAGAAAGGCATCTCGTTCGTATGGGATGAAGAATGTCAGCAGGCCTTCGACAGCATCAAAGAATATTTGTCGAACCCTCCAGTCCTGGTGGCTCCGGTTGCTGGAAAACCGTTCCTGCTCTACGTACGAGCAATAAAACATTTCCTCGGGGCTCTGTTGGCACAAAATAATGATGCAGGTCATGAACAAGCCATATATTACCTCAGTCGAATGATGATTGGGCCAGAGCACCGATACACCGCTGTAGAGAAGGAATGCCTCGCCCTGGTGTTTGCCATTCAAAAGAAGCGGCACTATGTCACGGGACAAACCATACATGTGATCTCACGAGTCAACCCTCTCAGGGTCCTCATGACTAAACCAGGGGCACTCAGCTCTCGCCTCGCTACATGGGCAATATTGCTGTCCCCTTATCATATGATCTTCGTCCCACAAAAGGCTGTTAAAGGTCAAGCCTTGGCAGACTTTTTGGCAGCCCACCCAGGCTCGGAGTCGTCCAGAATATATGAAGAAATCCCAGATGAGGTCGCCAACTCGCATGCAACCTCTCACGATGATATATGGCGAATGTTCTTCGACGGCGCTTCAAGAACAGGACCTAAGGGCAACATCGTCGTCGGAGTCGGGGTGGTGCTGGTTTCTCCTTCCGGATTGGTGATCAATCATGCGTACTCTCTTACAGAACCCTGCTCTAACAATGTGGCCGAGTACAATGCTTTGGTTATTGGCCTCCAACTTGTAAGAGAGCTGGGGGTAGAATATCTTGAAGCATACGGCGATTCTCAGTTAATCGTTAATCAGATCCGGGGCTCATACGAAGTTTACCACAAAGACATGATCCTCTATCACCAAATAGCGATCGACATCATCTCGTCATTCGAAGGGTTCTTCATCGAACATGGTCCCAGACTCCGAAATATCGAAGCAGATGCCTTAGCAGGCCTGGCCGCTTCCCTAGTAGTGCCAAATCATACTCATCAATCGGTAGATGTAATAGGCCACGAACTGGCCTGCCCCAAGAATAACGTTCAATTCATGGCAAGTTATTTCGCTCAGATGATCGACGATGCCCCAGATTGGAGACAACCATTCATTGACTTCGTTGTCTACGATATCTTGCCCGAGAACCCGAAGGAAGCCACCTCTATCAGACGGCATTCTCTCAGATTCTTCTACGATACAGAGACAAAAATGCTGTATCGTCGATCCTATAATGGATTATTGCTTCGGTGTCTGTCAAATACAGAAGCCAAGGAAGTCGTACGAGAAGCTCATGACGGTGTCTGCAGAGCCCATCAGCCTGGCCCTAAATTACAAGACCGTCTTCGCAGAATGGGCTACTACTGGCCCATAATGGTAGCAGATGCAATAGACTATGCGAGAAAATACAAATCCTGCCAAGTTTACGTCGATTTCATTCACTAGCCATCCGAATTTCTACATCCGACAGTGGCATCCTGGCCGTTCGAAGCATGGGAAATGGATATCATCGGTCCGATTACTCCACCTTCCTTCCGAGGACATCGCTTTATACTCGCAATCACAGATTACTTCTCCTAATGGACGGAAGCTGTCCCGCTTGCAGAAGTCAAAACTTCGAACGTGATCACCTTCCTCAAGCATCACGTCATCTATCGCTTTGGACTGCCCCGAAGGATCATCCACGATAATGGTCTGCAGTTTGCAAGCTACGCCTTCTATCGATTCTGCAACAAGCACCGCATCTAGAATATTGCTTCAAGGCCATACAATCCAGCAGCGAATGGGTTGGCAGAAGCATTCAACAAAACAATCATCAAACTTCTCAAAAAGTTCGTATCGTCCAACAAACGCGACTGGAACGAGAAGCTTGGTGAATGCTTATAGGCATACCGTACCACGGTCCGAACGGCTACAGGAAACACACCATTCTTCCTGGTGTATGGGAGTGAGGCAGTTCTTCCATTGGAGACTCAAATACCCTCGCTCCGCGTCGCCCTCACTTATCAATTGATGACGGATGATAACTACCGACGCCGACTACAAGAGTTAGAGGCCTTAGATGAAAAGCCCCTCCTAGCTCAGCAAAGGATCGAGCTTTACCAAGCACGCATCTCTGGAGCCTTCAACAAGAAGGTTAAAATCAGAACATTCCAGGTGGGCGATCTCGTCCATTGCAGTCCGGAGATCGATGGTCATGACTCACAAGACCGCCGGCAAGTTCCAGCCAAAATGGGAAGGCCCATTTATCATCGAGGCTGTATTCTCCAACGGTGCTTACCGCCTCGCAAAACAAAATAGAGACTTGCTCATGTTGCTCGTCAACGGCAAGTTCCTGAAGAAATATTATGTCTAAACGACATTTTCCAGATCATCGAGTCATGTACCTGCCGGTACCGCTGAACTCGTATCACATTTTCCAGATTGCTGAGTTACGTACCCGCTGGTACCACTGAACTCATACCACAACATTCCAGATTATCGAATCATGTGCCCGCTGGTGTCGCTGAACTTACACCACATTATTCTAGATTTTCGAGTCATGTACCTGCTGGTGCCGTTGAACTCACATCACAACATTCCAGATTATCGAGTCATGTACCCGCTGGTGCCTCTGAACTCACATTCCGATCACTCTCTCAGATAGTAAGTCATGTATGATCATACCCCTGAACTTTCTTCCTGGAAGAGATTCTCCCTCATGATCCACTACCCGCACTCCCAGTGCACAAAAAGGGTAACCGATCCACAAATTTCCAAAACGGCCATGTCCTCATTACCTCTGAGTCGTTTCACTTCCGCCAAAAACAAATCACCCCTTGCATAGAACTTCCATGTCCTCATTACCTCTGAGTCGTTCTATGTACCCTCCGTCATTGAGCCCACTCCTGTCATGTCCTCATTACCTCTGAATGGGAAGTCTCCGTCGAAGAAACCTTCATGCTTGCTATGTCCTCATTACCTCTGAGTAAGTATGATGATTCCCTTTCGACTTATTATCTGTACCTACAACCGGAGTACGCCAAGGATAATAGGTCCACAAATATTCTCTGCTGAGTCCACTCCTGCCATGTCCTCATTACCTCTGAGTAGGAAGACTCCGCGGTAAAACCTTCGTACTTACCATGTCCTCATTACCTCTGAGTAAGTATGTTGGTCCTCTTTCGTCTTATTATCCGTACCCTGAACCAGGGTACTCCTAGGGTAATAAGCCCACAAATGTCCTCTACTGACCATAAATGTCCTCAGTTGACCACAAATGTCCTCTGTTGACCACAAATTTCTTATCATGCCTCGGGAGCCCAGCTGCTCCATGGCATTCTTTCGCCCGATACCAAGAACCTCCATATCCACCTTACCGCGGAGTTGTTCTAGGTATCCCTATCAAACTTATTATCCGTACCTAAAACCAAGGTATGCCAAGGATAATAAGTCCACAAATGTCCTCTGTTTACTATAAATGTCGTACTAGGTCCCCTAGTACATCCACATCTTTCCTCATTATCACATGCTTTCGGAGCCCAGCTGTTCCATCGTATTCTTTCATCCAATACATAGAACTTCCAAGTTGATAGCACCTCTGAGTTGTTCTATGTATCCTCATTCGAGTTCACTCCTACCACGTCCTCATTACCTCTGAGTAGGAAGGCTCTACTTTAGACCCATATTTACCACGTCCTCATCCCCTCTGGGTAAATATGATGGTTCCCTCTCTCAACTTATTATTCGTACCTAAAACCGAGGTACGCCAAGGATGATAAGTCCACATAAAATCTCCAGCGTAACTACCCAAACCTATCACGTCCATGCTACCTCTGATTGGATTGCCACACCCAAACAACTCTACATTCCATGCTTCTTATTCAAGGTGTTCCAAATTTACAATTTAAAAACTTTGAAGGGGGTTTTGTAGAAGCATAGAAAATATTACTTTTAGTCCCACATCGGAAAGAAGAAGAAGAAAAGGCTCACTCCATTCTATAAATAGAGCCCCCTTTCCTCCTTTGAAAAGGGCACCAACTTCTCTTCCCTCCTTCCAACTTGGACTCTTCCTACTACGCACCTTCGGGTGCTAAGTCGAAGAAGTCTAGGGCAGCGCGGGCTCGTCGAGCTCAGTCAGCTGTCCCAACCTCTGACCATCAGAGCGTCCCGCTAACTGTTAAAGCGGGCCTCTGATGAAAAGTTGTAAACATGATACCTATACACTCGTGTGTTCGGGATACCCGGGCCCACAAAACGAGTACAATGGTTGACCGAGATGTCCTTGACTTGCGAGATGGGATCCTTCACAAGCGCAAGGAAAGAAGGGGATTCTCTATGCTGCTCGAATTCAACATGGAGCTTCATGCGGCTCAAAATCCAGAAAGCTTCTTGCGGCCCAAAAGAAGTAGGGGGCCTTAGGCAGCCCAAAATCAACATGAAAGCCCATGCGGCTCAGCCAGAAGGAGCCTCATGCAGCTCGAAAACTCATGCGGACCGAAAGTCTTCTGGAGCCTCATACGGCTCGGATAAACTCTATGCGGTTACGACTCCGGTCATGACGACTCTTCATGCGGCTCGAGTATGAAGACTCTCATGCGGCTCGAGTATGGAGACGCTCATGCGGCTCGGTCGTGACGACTCTTCATGCGGCTCGGTCATGACGACGCTCATGCGGCTCGAGTATGAAGACTCTCATGCGGCTCGGTCATGACGACTCCCATGCGGTTCGGATATGGAGACTTTCATGCGGCTCGGTCATGACGACGCTCATGCGGCTCGAGTATGAAGACTCTCATACGGCTCAGTCATGACGACTCCTATGAGGTTCGGGTATGGAGACTCTCATGCGGTTCGGGCACGACGACTCTCATGCGGTTTGAGTGTGATGACTTTCATGCGGCTCATTACAACAGTTA
This sequence comes from Iris pallida, assembly GCA_029216955.1. NCBI lineage: Eukaryota > Viridiplantae > Streptophyta > Magnoliopsida > Asparagales > Iridaceae > Iris > Iris pallida. Next base: position 18,111,402 of record JANAVB010004800.1, read on the forward strand.
GGACACGTGGCTGGACACGTGTCAAAAGTCGATCATATCTCAATAATTCAGATCTATTGCAATCAAAGTAATCTCTAGATTGGGTCGAATCCCAATAATCATAACAAACATTGGGGACACGTGGCAGAGAATGATTTAGATTTACTCATTCAGATTTGAAAACGTCAATAAATCATCATGATGCAGATTTGTTGCAATCAGCATTAATTACTCATTGGATTCGGCGCAATCTATATTAATGACCCAGATTCAACACATTCAGGATAAATGGCCCAAATTGATCAATCAACAGGCCCCCGCCACTTTAAGGGACAATCATTGTAAACCCTAATGATGGCATTCCCTTCTTATAATAGTAAGGTGCCATTCCCTTGCAAAGAGACCCTTTTTTCGAGATCAGAGCACCAGAATACTTGGAGAGAAAAAGCAAGAGAGAGCAAAGAGAGCATTTCTTCAACGCCAAGCAATCTTCTGGAGCCAAGGCTGCATACCGATCGTCCAAGGAGTAAGGCAGAGCTGCCGTAGCTTTCCCGAGCCTCTATCGTCACCCCCGAGAATCTAAAATAAACATTGTACTTAGATTGCTGTACCTAGGTTTTCGTCCCTAGGCTTTCTTTGTACATGCGAGTTTGTAACATGAAGTAAAAGTCCAGTCCTCCGATAATTATTCTGCTCTTTTATATTTCATGGCAAACAGAAATTTTCTAAGGAGGAAAGGTTGTGAAGCCCATGACTTTTATTTTATTTTTAATGTCCATGTTTTATATTGTTTGGTGAGCCTTTTGTTTTTAGCCCATAACTTAAGCCTTGGTACCCAAAACCCCAGACAAACCCA
>JANAVB010004800.1:18112249-18544749 GCA_029216955.1 Iris pallida
ATATATATAATATATATTAAAGTGTTTCCTTTTAAAGATGATTTCGATCAAGAAGGTTTATAGGAGAATTAATAGAATAAAATTAATATTTATTTAAAAAGGTTATTTTGGTAATGGTATTAATATTAAAACCGAAAAAATTTTATATTAACTTTAAACCAATATTTTGGTAAGAAAACATATTTTTGTGCATTATTATTATCTATGTTTTAAAGGTGATTTTCTACATAATTTATGAAATGTCTAAAAGACATATTTTATGAAATCTTTCTTATTAAATATTCTATTTACAATGTTATTTAAATAAAAACTATTTTTTTACGAAAATTGCTAATTTTCAGAAATTTATTTAAGTATTTTTCATTATTAATTTGTGGTAAGGACATAAGTCCGTTTTTCTGTATTTTTCTGTGACCCTATATTGTAGCTTAGATTTTATATTTCTTTTCTGGTTGTTTATTTGCGTAGCTAGACGTATAAATTATAATTGGATATTATTTTATACAAATTAATAAGATTTTCTTATATTAAGTCAATGAATAAAGATTCCTAATAATTAAACAACTTCATATTTTCTCACTTAAAGACCACTTAGATTTATATATATTATTAAAATACAAAGTCTTGCCAATTAAAGTGTAATTGCTATTTTTCCCAATAAATCAATAATCGGTTTTCGTAAATTAATAACCAATATAGTTTACGACGTTAGACGGATTTCGTTAGATTAATAAATAACTTAAAACCTGACTAGGGTCTGTTTCTAGAAATTGTAACTAGCACACCTAGATTTGGCTCATCGTTTCTAAGTCAAGGTTCTCAACTGTAGGGTTTTAAGGGCGTATTTGACTTCTCCCCAGGTACCGACATCCTGTTCCAGTCATTAACAAAGGCAAGTTACGGTTATGTTTTCTTGCATTTTATTTAGTAATTGTTATGTTGCATGCTTAAACCACATTGCTACACGGAACCCTCTCATAGGGTTCAAATATTGATTGTATTGATTGTGGGGATATTGGGAGAATAGTGTAGCGTTTATGACCAATACCCCTCATATTGTTATTGTTATTGTGTGGGCTTACCCCTCTTACACACGGGGATAAGCCGTATCGTGTCGCTAGGATGCTATTGTATAACCCAAGTCGGTCATAGACGTTACCTATTCAAATCATATTGTTTCAAATACTGAATTGCTGGAAAATATTGTTCAAAGTATTTCAACTGTTTAAAATTGTATCTTTCTATTATTTTTAGAATGTCGGATTATGTACTCGTACTTGCTCCTTTTCTGACTGGATCCTCCCCAATAGATGATGTTGATGATGCTGAGCTATTGTTCAATAGCTACTATGACCCAATATTATATGTGGTGTTGCCAGAGTCCCCCTTGGAGGACGCAGAACCAGAGGCTGATGAACCGACCGTTTAGCTAGTTGTTTTCCTCGTTATCTAATTTATTTGTGTTGGAGTTGTAGATTTTGGTTTCAGTATTTTATTTCAGTACTTTCAGTTTCAGTTTGTACTTTTCAATTGTTGAATAAAAAGTTTTTAAATATTCGTAAAATCGTGTTGTGACAAATACAAATGAATTGTTGTGTGAATACCTGCAAATAGACCAGCTTACTACGCCGTCTCACAACGGTACAGGCTGGGCATGATCCGATTCGACCCAACAATTTGGATCATCGTGACATTTTTAGTGGTGGCCCATGCAGGTCAATTAACAACTTAAGTGAACATACCTAGAAACAACTAGAATACTAGAATATTGATTTGTCATAACATAGGGCCGAATATAAGTATATTTTTGCTTGCTTATAGAACGGTAGGTTACCATGTTTATGCTTGTCCCTAAACTTGCCAGACTACGAAGACAACCTGACCTATGCCTATCAGTCGGTACTAGCAAGATCTTATTTTCTATGCATGACGCAAGAAAACATGACAAGAGAATCGTAATAGTAGATTGAGCAGTGGGAGGCTACTCGAACCAGACCAGGACCAGAAAAGTTGATGAAACCTAGAATTATTGATTAGCACTAGATGATACCCCTACCGAAGCATAACATATTACCCTTGATTACACTTTTTTTGGCCCATATCTTTTCCAAAGTCATGTCTCCCCTACGATACAATTTCTAAATTGTAATCTTAATGAGAATGTATGTAAGACGGTTTTTCTCAAGGAAATAGAGGTGATTAAGAATTGGAAGAATAGAATTTTAGAATACCTAGATATGTTGGTACTGATAACAATTGGAAGTGATATAATACATGGTGAACAGAGAGTCTACTATATTCACCATGTTACAATATAGGCCGAAATTATTTATTTTAAAATATTTTGGCTTGCTTATAGTTTTATAGGTTACCTTGCTTACGTTTGTACCTCAACCTTATCTAGATTAGGCCGATCGTATGATGGTATGTTTTACTGACTATTTTATTTTCTAGATTTTTGGTATATTTTAGTGTCCCATGGCTTTCGGGATTATTTTCTTTCATATCTTTATCAGATTCTAGCATACTTTAGGATCCATACTCTTTCGTTTTTTGGACTAAGATTATATTTTTTTTAATCTCCTTCTTTAGCAAACCTATTTCCAACTTCTCCATTGTTGATCAAATCTTACTCATCTATCTTTATTTGGAATCTAGATCCAATCACTATTTAGAGTTTCAAATTCTTCTATAGCAAACCTAATACTCTTATCTACCCAAAGTATTTCTACTACTAGTGTATCCAACCATTTCTCTTGACCTTTTTCCAATTGACTTTTTTAGAACCGATTTCGAACCGATTCTTTTGGAACCATAAAGCCCCAAGGTTAATTGTTACCAAAGAATTGATTCAACTTAGTTGGTTCACATTTCCCAATGGAACTATTTTTCGAAAAAATAATTCCAATATGGATTGATATTTCCTAAGTTATTCCAAGTACCGAAAATATTTTTTTGTTGATTTCCTCCACTCAACTCGAAACCTTACTCTTCCTAGGCAACTTCTTGATCAATTCATGGCCTAGGAAGCTTTTAAACTCAATGCTTGAGTATTATGAAGCACGAACGGTCAGAGAATCGATTCCATCCTAATATTGAATTTCCTTTAGTCATTGATTTAAATTGTTGAATTATCCCTTTGAAATTTCCATGGACAAAGTTAAGAAAATATTCAGTGACCTAATATGGCTTCGCACATATGCGTCGTAACCATTTATTTGAATTATATAAACTGCGAGTATACTGCAGCCAGTTGCGCACTGGCAGGGCATAGACTCTAAGTTGAGGTAAATCAGGTGTTGATAGGTTTTTTGAATATTATTGAGACTACGTCCTAAATGCATCAAATTTGTCTCCTATGTTGTTTAGCCGGAAAATGGATAAAGTTGATAGACTACTCGAAACCTATTACTATTCAAGTTATGGAGCCAAAATTTTACTACAGTCAGGTGCACTCTGGCGAGGCATGAATTTGAGACAAAGTGACTTCGGATATATTTGGGTTTTCGAATATTATTAAGACTATATCCATAATGGTTGTCTTTTCTGCACCATCAAATTATTCTGACTGTTGTCCGATTAGAGGATTTGTATTTCTAGCGCTTTCCATTTTCAGACATCTCTTCTCACAGCCAGAAAGGATAGATTTTCTATAAAATTGTACTTGATTTTTCCTAGAACTTATTAGGACCATATCAATCTCTATTGGCTCAATCTCTTTCCTGTTTCAACCTTAGTACGTTGTATATATATATTATTTATTTATTTATTCATTTATTTATTTAGTATTATTTATTTTTTAGTTACATATTTTGGAAGCTGTGATAGTGGTTAGCTTTATATATTAAATAGTTGATATACATCTTGTGGATGACCATATGTATATAGTTGAAAGCTATATGCGGGGGAAACATAGATTGTTACTTATCTCATTCCTTGTAAGGGATTCTTGGGATTAATATTATATAGCTAAAGGGTAGAAAATGTAGAATAATACCTTGAGTAAGCTAGTCTTGAGAGAGTGGTATATCTTAGCTTGTGACTTATTTGGGTTAAAATCGGTAGTGCTCACTAGTGCCTAAATCTCATTCACAAATGAAGGTATTTAAGATTTTGAATTTTATGATTAAAAGAGTTATAGAAGATAGAGGAAGACGTATGTAGAGTTAGCGAGGAAGGTATAGGATTTGGTAATGTTCTCCCATGGAGGAAGTAGATTTGGATAATATATAAACATGTGAATATAATGATCAAGTAAAAACACTTAACGAGGATCAACTCTCATGGTTAGATGACTACTATACCTAGAAGGGACGGATATAGCCATGGAAGGAATAACACGAGCAATGGAATGATAGGTTCTAGAGAAGGAATAAGCAGAGAGGAATTCAGATAAGACCATTAGCATACAACGATGGATAAAAAATTGATTTAGGTGATTTATGGTTCCATATATATATTTTTTATTTTAATACCTTGGCAGCTGCCTTAGTTTTCTATAGATCCTAAGAGTTCAGCTAGTTAGCGAGTTAGAGTAGTTTTTGCATGTGTATTAATAAGATTTTATCTTGTAAGTCATTTTATTTTTGCATACCCTATCTTTTGACATTTGAAATAGTGATACAATATTCTTTTTATTCCCCTTTGATTATCACTCAGTTCTCAATAAAATATCATATCCGATTACATTCCTATCATTGTTATATTATAATCACCCTCGCTATCCTACTATCGTACAACTTGTTGATTTTTCCTGCATCACAAACCCTTATAACCCATTCTAATTTGATTTGGAATTTTTAGTCCCTCATCACATAAGATAATATTATTTTATGCTTTCTCAGTAACTGTTGACATTCATTTCTTTCCTGTCTTTTCTGTTTCACGAGACCTCGTTTGATTTTCTCCTATTTTATGATCATATTTTAATCATACCTAGATTTTCTCGTACCTAAATTTTGTTTTTTCACAACAAAATTTTTATCTCTATCTCAGATCATATCTAGATAATTCTGATCGTGCCTATATTTTATCATTGTACCTAGTAATCATGCCTAGAATTCGATCGTGTCTGATGATTTAAATTTTGCTTTTGATCAAGCTAAGTGATTTTGATTGTACCCCGGCCCTCGTCTTGAAATTTTGAGGACGAAATTGTAGAAGCATGGAAAATATTGCTTTTAGTCCCACATCGGAAAGGAGAAGAAGAAAAGGCTCACTCCATTCTATAAATAGAGCCCCCTTTCCTCCTTTAAAAGGGCACCAACTTCTCTTCCCTCCTTCCAACTTGGACTCTTCCTACTACGCACCTTTGGGTGCTAAGTCGAAGAAGTCTAGGGCAGCGCGGGCTCGTCGAGCTCAGTCAGCTGTCCCAACCTCTGACCATCAGAGCGTCCCGCTAACTGTTAAAGCGGGCCTCTGATAGAAAGTTGTAAACATGATACCTACGTACTCGTGTGTTCGGGATACCCGGGCCCACAAAACGAGTACAAAGGTTGACCGAGATGTCCTTGACTTGCGAGATGGGATCCTTCACAAGCGCAAGGAAAGAAGGGGATTCTCTATGCTGCTCGAATTCAACATGGAGCTTCATGCGGCTCAAAATACAGAAAGCTTCATGCGGCCCAAAAGCAGTAGGGGGCCTTAGGCGGCCCAAAATCATCATGGAAGCCCATGCGCTCAGCCAGAAGGAGCCTCATGCGGCTCGAAAACTCATGCGGACCGAAAGTCTTCTGGAGCCTCATGCGGCTCGGATAAGCTCTATGCGGTTACGACTCCGGTCATGACGACTCTTCATGCGGCTCGAGTATGAAGACTCTCATGCGGCTCGAGTATGGAGACGCTCATGCGGCTCGGTCATGATGACTCTTCACGCGGCTCGAGTATGAAGACTCTCATGCGGCTCGGTCATGATGACTCCCATGCGGTTCGGATATGGAGACTTTCATGCGGCTCGGTCATGACGACGCTCATGCGGCTCGAGTATGAAGACTCTCATGAGCTCGGTCATGACGACTCCCATACGGTTCGGTATGGAGACTCTCATGCGGTTCGGGCATGACGACTCTCATGCGGTTTGAGTGTAATGACTTTCATGCGGCTCATGAGTACAACAGTTGGGACACGTGGCTGGACACGTGTCAAAAGCCGATCATATCTCAATAATTCAGATCTACTGCAATCAAAGTAATCTCTAGATTGGGTCGAATCCTAATAATCATAACAAACATTGGGACACGTGGCAGAGAATGATTCAGATTTATTCATTCAGATTTAAAAACGTCAATAAATCATCATGATGCAGATTTGTTGCAATCAGCATTAATTACTCATTGGATTCGGCACAATCTACATTAATGACCCAGATTCAACACATTCAGGATTAATGGCCCAAATTGATCAATCAACAGGCCACTGCCACTTTAAGGGACAATCATTGTAAACCCTAATGATGGCATTCCCTTCTTATAAATAGTAAGGTGCCATTCCCTTGTAAAGAGACCCTTTTTTCGGGATCAGAGAGCACCAGAATACTTGGAGAGAAAAGCAGAGAGAGAGCAAAGAGAGCATTTCTTCAACGCCAAGCAATCTTCTGGGGCCAAGGCTGCATACCGATCGTCCAAGGAGAAAGACAGAGCTGCCGTAGCTTTCCCGAGCCTCTATCGTCACCCCCAGAATCTAAAATAAACAATTGTACTTAGATTGTTGTACCTAGGTTTTCGTCCCTAGGCTTTCTTTGTACAAGCGAGTTTGTAACGTGAAGTAAAGTCCAGTCCTCCGATAATTGTTCTGCTCTTTTATATTTCATGGCAAACACGATAGAGATTGCTGGGGACAAACTTCTCCACGGCTGAGGAGTTGGTGACGCGGTCGAATGCAGCCAAGCTTGGCTCCACGCAACAGAAGATGGTCGTCCGTTTCGACCAACAGGCGTTTGAAGAAATACTCTCTGTAGGAAGTGTCGGCCCGATCCAGAAGCGAACCCGCACAAAGAAAGCTCGCTGCGAGTGGAAGCCAAAATCATTTGCTTCTCCACAAGCTCTGGACGGGATACTCTCTGCTACCCAAGATGGCGAAGACGACTCTTACGGCTCCACTTCGAGCCGTATAGCACTCTGCTGTCCCCAAGTTCGGCAGAGGAAAGCACTACGATGCTGGACTTGCAGGGATAAAGAGCGACTATGCCCCCCAAGAAGAAGTCGAGCACTCCTATGGCCAAATCTGCCAACCACATGCAGGAGGCTCATGCGGGTAAATCTACCAGCCGTATGAAGAAAGTCTATGCGGCCAGATCATCCAGCCGCATGAAGAAAACTCATACGGCTGAGACTCCCAGCCGCATGAAAAGCCTATACGGCTATGTCTGCCAGCCGCATGAAGATTGTTGAGGACGGCAGCATGACGCCTACCCCGCACGACTCTGTCTTCGACCGCCTGTCTTATGGTCCTGATCTCTTGTGCTCCCAAGAAAAATGTCTGACTCTCTCCAGCATCACCTAGACTCTTCCTACTATGTGCCTTTATGCACTAGAGCGAAGAAGTCTAGGACAGCGCGAGCTTGGCACGCTCAGTCCGCTGATCCTGTCTCTGATCATCTGAGCGTCCCACATACCGTTATGCGGGCCTTAGAGGGAAAGTTGTACAGAACCACTCGAGTCCAGCCCCCGACGGCAAACGGACAGAGGTGCACAAAGTCTCCCAAAATCTAGGGAGCAAGCATGGTCGATCCAGACCCGTCTGACTTGCGTGAGGCCATCCTCCACAAACGCAAGAAAAGAGAAGACGCATCGGGGTGCAAAAAGTCCTCCCACGGACATCACTGCACCCAAGTCATCGTCAATTGCTGCTGCAATAATGCGACGGTACGAGAAGACCGGCAGTCCATCTTTCAAAGACTGTAATAGCCGTCTTCAGAAGACGAGGCACTTTCCGTCGTCTTCTGCAACTCTGCTCAGAAAGTCCCCGCTGATCGAAGAGGAAGAAGACAAATGTTCCCAGCCCGAAGATTTCAACCACTGCGACTAAAAGACTGTCGTCTAAGCGAGTGCCCACCATCGAGTTTTCCAAGGTACTCGTTCTAAGACGAAATCTGCTACAGTGGGAGATTCGTCATCCACAATGCAGGGGTTGCTGGAACAGGGGGTAGCACTCCTCCGAACCTCCACAACAATCCGATGTTCTAAGAAGATGAGTCAGGGGAGGCAACTCTCCCCATCGATTCAGCAAACCCCGACGTCTCCGAGGACGTCCATAACTCCCAAGATGAGACGAACTCGGAGACTGGGGGTACTGTTCCTTCTGAGTCTGAACTAGAAGAGAACATACCCACATACCCCGATGACTTCTCACTACAGGGGTACGATTCGGAGGCGCTTCCTCTACCGCTCAGTCCATCTCTCCTCATGTGAAGACGGATTCATGACGGACAGCAGCCAAGGTGGTTCCAGCGATCGCACGCATCGACACTCTCGAAGCCATATTGCTTGCCTTGGTCAAGTCTGTGGACGAGATCAAAGCAGCCCTTCCAACTCTACAAGGAGGGACGCCTGGCCAAACAAGCACGGGACCTGCGTCAATGCGGACTCAAATTCGGCGGCACCAAACCCGGGCAACGATCCTCCTGAAATAATGGCCCCTACCGCCGTGGACGAAGCCCGCAAAGCGAGAAGAGAGGTCCAGGAGCTCCGAGCCATGTTTCACGCTCGAGAAAATCTCAAGACCTCAGAATACGACAACCATACCCTGCTGCATGGGGGATGTCCCCTTCCGGCCAAGATATAAGACTTCATATCAATCCCTATGATGGCAAGACCTTAGCAAGTCGTACATCACTTACTTCGAGGTTACCATCGACCATCTGTCCAATGACAATGCTATTCTCATACGATTATTCATCAGGGCATTGGAAGAGGTCGCCTTCGACTGGTACCGTAACCTACCAGACAACTGCATCTACTCCTTCGTTGGCTTCAAGCGCATGTTCTTGGAGAGATTCTACGAAGTAGGGCAGGATATCACAATGTCCACCCTCATGGACGTCGTCCAAGGGAAGAAAGAGCTGACAAGAAACTATATTGAGCGGTTTCGCCAAACCGCAATAAAGCTGCCATCTGGAAATTCGGATTCCTCTTTGATTGAGATCTGCCAAAGAGATTTCTCCAAACAATCAGTCTCTGGATGGGCGAAAGTCATTCAAAGACTGGAAGACATTCATCATCAGTGCCACAAGCACCGAAGAACGATTGAAGAAGGCTCGCCAATTGGGACTGCACATCTCGGACGGAGAGAACAAGGGCAGCGTCCTAACAACGACAATGGGGGTAGCCCCTCCAACAATCGGGACGGCAGGGTAAGCAGGCTATGGTGGCCGCACAGCACAGAAACCTGAGCCAAAGCCGGCAGAACACAATGGCCGCAAATTACTTACTCCTTCGAAGACGGTCACGTCAGCCCATCTTGGACATGCTCATACAAGGAGACAGAATTCAGCTTCCTCCACTAAGACGGAAACCGCGGTAGGCAGACATGGAAAACCCAAAGTACTGCCATTACCATCGCTATGTCTACCATGCCACATACGACTGCTACTACTAAAAAGGTACATCCAAAATCTTATCGATTCGAACGCTCTGGCCATCGACTTGGAGGAGGTAACACTGGCAGCCAATATGGTGTCAGTACAATTCGGCAGTTTCTCCCGATGGAAACTCAAGACGGTGTGGTCCCCATCCCTCTAGCGACAATGGAGATTGCTAATCTTCCACCTCCTCGAGATCAGGCTGCTGGCCTAGTGCCCCTCACCACATCGAGGGAGGTCATGTGGATCCATCTAAACTTGGTATCGGAAGTGACTCGGCCCATATCGTCTTCCACCTGCAAGAAGAAGAGTGGAAAAGTCAGGTCCTGCCGCACAATCTCGACAGATATCGAAGAAGCTACAGCCGTCGTCACGCGGTCTGGGGCACAATCCCAACCCGTGGCTGACAACTCGACTGAAAATCATCAGCCCGTTACAACCGACGCTCCGGGACCGGCTCAGCCTCCGACGACCGACAAGCCTAGGCCGAAGGAGACTCGCTTTGACAAATCCCTCCGAAAAGAGGCATCACAAGGGCTGGAGAAGCCCTCACTTTGACATCTTAGCGCAATTGGCCAACACACCGGCCAAGTTGTCATTATACGAGCTTCTGACTCTCAAAGGATGTTCGTGCGGCTTTGAGCGATGGACTCCAAATATCGACGCATACCTGGCTCAGGTCAACCTCACGGGAGAGAATCCGCCTGCAGATCTCTAAGACAGCGCCTGCACAGGAGCAATGCCCAACATTGTCTTCACTCAGCAAGACATGCTCATCAATCCAAACTGCACGATCGCCCGCTATATTACACTGGATACATCGATGATGTAAAGGTGGATCGGATGCCATTGATCCTGCTCTTCTATAAGCATTATCCCGAAGGGTCTGTTACATCATCTCCGCATCCTAATGCATCACCTGACGCCTACAAGCACCGCCATCAGCGGTTTCAATTCGGGCAGGAGCTACCCAATTGGGAAGATTCGTCTGAAGTATCAGATTGGCGATCTTCAGTTAGAAGTCATCTGCTACATCATAGATGCAGACACCTCTTACAACATCCTCTTGGGGCGCCCGTGGATACATGATTATATGATCGTGCCTTCTACGCTGCACCAGTGCTTCAAATATGTCGACAAATACGGCTTCGTGAGGACGAAATTTACTGATATCGATCCCTTCAAAGGGGTCGAATCCTACTACCAGACTCCTGTCTGTACAAAAATGAAGAAGCATCTTGGTGAAGGAGATGTGCAAGCTCATACCGACAGCCACATGATCAGAAGAACCTCTGACAATCCACCTCCAGCTTGCAAACCTGGCAAGTCTGCACCCCTTACCGCCACTTTGCGTAAGGACGCAATCAGCCTCTCGGCCCAGAAGAGCAAATGATAATCCAGCTGCCAAGGTCCGGCCAAATGCCAAGACCCTCAACAGAGCTACTGACAATCAGGCTGCCGAGAGTCGGCCAGTCGCAAACGGAGAAGCTCAATCCCTCCGACAAACCAATGACGATACCACCTTTCCAAGAAGGGTCGTCACCCCGATGTAAGGCCTGGAACTTCTAGCGAACCAACCACTCCCGCCCAGCATCGAATACCAAGCTGGGGGTCACTAGTCAGCCAACAACTCCACGCTCTGCTCCACCAGCTGAACCGCTGACGATCAAGCTGCCCAGTCGTCCTCTCAATCTTCGTTTATACAGGGGGCCGAAGAGGAACCGGAGTTAGCCAAGTATGTGTGCCCACACTAATGTTCCTCTGCAGATGATTTTCCCCTAAAAAAGATACCTTACTTAATCAATAAAGGGCTATCTTTGAACTACCTCGAGCTTAATAAGCTTGTACAACGTATGCTATGGAATACGGTATAGGCCTCATCTACACACCAGGTGACAACGTGTATACCTCGATCCAGCTTACTCCAGCAGAAGACGCTTACCGCATAATCGGGAGGGGACCATCCAATCATCTTCGGCCGGAAGGACGATCCGCATCCCTTCACCATAGAAGAAGTCGACCTTGGATCAGATGCCGGGAGACTGCCTCTGTATCTTTATAGCCCCCAATCTAAATATCATACAGAAACAGGGGTATGATCTAGAGACGACGCCAGGCTTGAACTATGGTACTGGACGACGATTACCTTTGAAGCCACCGGTCCCGGCAGGCAAACCACGGGACTACTATAGCAAGACTCGATGTGGATTAGGGTATGTTACACCTGCGACAACCCCTGAGAGTTCAGATGAATGAGACTGGCATTCACACTCGGCCGGGTCACCAACTTCTGACTCGGATACCAGTATCGGAGACATATTCAGACAAGTCCTGTCAATCAACATGGCATTCGCCGACGCTTATGAAGAGAAAGACATCCCCGAGATCCTCGAGCTAGAGCCGTAGGCCCAACAGCTGGATGCACAATGGGAAAAGCGGTTCGAACAGAGAGAACCTCCTACTAAAGATGAGGTCATACAAGTAGATCTCGGCAGTGAATCTTCTCCAAAATCGATCTTCGTCAGTAAAAGCCTAGCAGACAAAAGCGAGAATCGCTGCTGGAACTTGTCAAAGAATATATTGATGTGTTCGTCGGGAGCTATGAAGACATGCTGGGGTTAAATCCCGATATTGCTCTTCATAAACTCAACATTCGGCCGGATGCAAAGCCGGTCAAGCAACAACAGCGACGCTTCCGCCCAAGCATCATGAATGCGATTGAAGCCAAAGTCACAACCTAATAGCCAGCGGCTTCATTCGTGAAGAACAACATCCGAATTGGGTCGCCAATATAGTACCAGTCCTCAAGAAGATGGGAAGATTTGAATCTGCATCGACTTCCGCAATCTGAACGAGACATGTCCCAAAGATGAATTCCCCCTCCCTATCACAGACATCATGATTGACAACACCCGCGGCTTCGAACATATGTCATTCATGGATGGCTTCTCAGGGTACAACCAAATCAAGATGTCTCTTGACGACGAAAAGCATACATCATTTCGAACACCGATTGGCACATACTGCTATACAGTCATGTCTTTCGGTTTGAAGAATACCGGCGCCACATATCAAAGAGCCATGAGCATCATCTTTAGAGACCACTTATGCAAACGGTGGAGTGCTATGTTGACGACATCACCGTCAAGAGTCGCTGTAAGGGAGACCATCTGCAGGATCTGAGGACGGTATTCGACCTGATGCGAGCGTACAATTTGAAAATGAACCCTACAAAGTCCTTCCTGGGGTATTTCCAGCGGGAAGTTCTTGGGCTTCATCATCACCGCCCAGGATATCCATGTAGACCCTAAGAAGACAAAGGCAATCATGGAGATGGGTCCTCCGAGAAATCTTCGCGAACTCAGGGGCCTTCAAGGGAGGCTAGCTTACATCAGGATTTCTAACCTCTCCGGGCGATGTCGACCATTCACCCACCTCATGAAGAAAGGCATCTCGTTCGTATGGGATGAAGAATGTCAGCAGGCCTTCGACAGCATCAAAGAATATTTGTCGAACCCTCCAGTCCTGGTGGCTCCGGTTGCTGGAAAACCGTTCCTGCTCTACGTACGAGCAATAAAACATTTCCTCGGGGCTCTGTTGGCACAAAATAATGATGCAGGTCATGAACAAGCCATATATTACCTCAGTCGAATGATGATTGGGCCAGAGCACCGATACACCGCTGTAGAGAAGGAATGCCTCGCCCTGGTGTTTGCCATTCAAAAGAAGCGGCACTATGTCACGGGACAAACCATACATGTGATCTCACGAGTCAACCCTCTCAGGGTCCTCATGACTAAACCAGGGGCACTCAGCTCTCGCCTCGCTACATGGGCAATATTGCTGTCCCCTTATCATATGATCTTCGTCCCACAAAAGGCTGTTAAAGGTCAAGCCTTGGCAGACTTTTGGCAGCCCACCCAGGCTCGGAGTCGTCCAGAATATATGAAGAAATCCCAGATGAGGTCGCCAACTCGCATGCAACCTCTCACGATGATATATGGCGAATGTTCTTCGACGGCGCTTCAAGAACAGGACCTAAGGGCAACATCGTCGTCGGAGTCGGGGTGGTGCTGGTTTCTCCTTCCGGATTGGTGATCAATCATGCGTACTCTCTTACAGAACCCTGCTCTAACAATGTGGCCGAGTACAATGCTTTGGTTATTGGCCTCCAACTTGTAAGAGAGCTGGGGGTAGAATATCTTGAAGCATACGGCGATTCTCAGTTAATCGTTAATCAGATCCGGGGCTCATACGAAGTTTACCACAAAGACATGATCCTCTATCACCAAATAGCGATCGACATCATCTCGTCATTCGAAGGGTTCTTCATCGAACATGGTCCCAGACTCCGAAATATCGAAGCAGATGCCTTAGCAGGCCTGGCCGCTTCCCTAGTAGTGCCAATCATACTCATCAATCGGTAGATGTAATAGGCCACGAACTGGCCTGCCCCAAGAATAACGTTCAATTCATGGCAAGTTATTCGCTCAGATGATCGACGATGCCCCAGATTGGAGACAACCATTCATTGACTTCGTTGTCTACGATATCTTGCCCGAGAACCCGAAGGAAGCCACCTCTATCAGACGGCATTCTCTCAGATTCTTCTACGATACAGAGACAAAAATGCTGTATCGTCGATCCTATAATGGATTATTGCTTCGGTGTCTGTCAAATACAGAAGCCAAGGAAGTCGTACGAGAAGCTCATGACGGTGTCTGCAGAGCCCATCAGCCTGGCCCTAAATTACAAGACCGTCTTCGCAGAATGGGCTACTACTGGCCCATAATGGTAGCAGATGCAATAGACTATGCGAGAAAATACAAATCCTGCCAAGTTTACGTCGATTTCATTCACTAGCCATCCGAATTTCTACATCCGACAGTGGCATCCTGGCCGTTCGAAGCATGGGAAATGGATATCATCGGTCCGATTACTCCACCTTCCTTCCGAGGACATCGCTTTATACTCGCAATCACAGATTACTTCTCCTAATGGACGGAAGCTGTCCCGCTTGCAGAAGTCAAAACTTCGAACGTGATCACCTTCCTCAAGCATCACGTCATCTATCGCTTTGGACTGCCCCGAAGGATCATCCACGATAATGGTCTGCAGTTTGCAAGCTACGCCTTCTATCGATTCTGCAACAAGCACCGCATCTAGAATATTGCTTCAAGGCCATACAATCCAGCAGCGAATGGGTTGGCAGAAGCATTCAACAAAACAATCATCAAACTTCTCAAAAAGTTCGTATCGTCCAACAAACGCGACTGGAACGAGAAGCTTGGTGAATGCTTATAGGCATACCGTACCACGGTCCGAACGGCTACAGGAAACACACCATTCTTCCTGGTGTATGGGAGTGAGGCAGTTCTTCCATTGGAGACTCAAATACCCTCGCTCCGCGTCGCCCTCACTTATCAATTGATGACGGATGATAACTACCGACGCCGACTACAAGAGTTAGAGGCCTTAGATGAAAAGCCCCTCCTAGCTCAGCAAAGGATCGAGCTTTACCAAGCACGCATCTCTGGAGCCTTCAACAAGAAGGTTAAAATCAGAACATTCCAGGTGGGCGATCTCGTCCATTGCAGTCCGGAGATCGATGGTCATGACTCACAAGACCGCCGGCAAGTTCCAGCCAAAATGGGAAGGCCATTTATCATCGAGGCTGTATTCTCCAACGGTGCTTACCGCCTCGCAAAACAAAATAGAGACTTGCTCATGTTGCTCGTCAACGGCAAGTTCCTGAAGAAATATTATGTCTAAACGACATTTTCCAGATCATCGAGTCATGTACCTGCCGGTACCGCTGAACTCGTATCACATTTTCCAGATTGCTGAGTTACGTACCCGCTGGTACCACTGAACTCATACCACAACATTCCAGATTATCGAATCATGTGCCCGCTGGTGTCGCTGAACTTACACCACATTATTCTAGATTTTCGAGTCATGTACCTGCTGGTGCCGTTGAACTCACATCACAACATTCCAGATTATCGAGTCATGTACCCGCTGGTGCCTCTGAACTCACATTCCGATCACTCTCTCAGATAGTAAGTCATGTATGATCATACCCCTGAACTTTCTTCCTGGAAGAGATTCTCCCTCATGATCCACTACCCGCACTCCCAGTGCACAAAAAGGGTAACCGATCCACAAATTTCCAAAACGGCCATGTCCTCATTACCTCTGAGTCGTTTCACTTCCGCCAAAAACAAATCACCCCTTGCATAGAACTTCCATGTCCTCATTACCTCTGAGTCGTTCTATGTACCCTCCGTCATTGAGCCCACTCCTGTCATGTCCTCATTACCTCTGAATGGGAAGTCTCCGTCGAAGAAACCTTCATGCTTGCTATGTCCTCATTACCTCTGAGTAAGTATGATGATTCCCTTTCGACTTATTATCTGTACCTACAACCGGAGTACGCCAAGGATAATAGGTCCACAAATATTCTCTGCTGAGTCCACTCCTGCCATGTCCTCATTACCTCTGAGTAGGAAGACTCCGCGGTAAAACCTTCGTACTTACCATGTCCTCATTACCTCTGAGTAAGTATGTTGGTCCTCTTTCGTCTTATTATCCGTACCCTGAACCAGGGTACTCCTAGGGTAATAAGCCCACAAATGTCCTCTACTGACCATAAATGTCCTCAGTTGACCACAAATGTCCTCTGTTGACCACAAATTTCTTATCATGCCTCGGGAGCCCAGCTGCTCCATGGCATTCTTTCGCCCGATACCAAGAACCTCCATATCCACCTTACCGCGGAGTTGTTCTAGGTATCCCTATCAAACTTATTATCCGTACCTAAAACCAAGGTATGCCAAGGATAATAAGTCCACAAATGTCCTCTGTTTACTATAAATGTCGTACTAGGTCCCCTAGTACATCCACATCTTTCCTCATTATCACATGCTTTCGGAGCCCAGCTGTTCCATCGTATTCTTTCATCCAATACATAGAACTTCCAAGTTGATAGCACCTCTGAGTTGTTCTATGTATCCTCATTCGAGTTCACTCCTACCACGTCCTCATTACCTCTGAGTAGGAAGGCTCTACTTTAGACCCATATTTACCACGTCCTCATCCCCTCTGGGTAAATATGATGGTTCCCTCTCTCAACTTATTATTCGTACCTAAACCGAGGTACGCCAAGGATGATAAGTCCACATAAAATCTCCAGCGTAACTACCCAAACCTATCACGTCCATGCTACCTCTGATTGGATTGCCACACCCAAACAACTCTACATTCCATGCTTCTTATTCAAGGTGTTCCAAATTTACAATTTAAAAACTTTGAAGGGGGTTTTGTAGAAGCATAGAAAATATTACTTTTAGTCCCACATCGGAAAGAAGAAGAAGAAAAGGCTCACTCCATTCTATAAATAGAGCCCCCTTTCCTCCTTTGAAAAGGGCACCAACTTCTCTTCCCTCCTTCCAACTTGGACTCTTCCTACTACGCACCTTCGGGTGCTAAGTCGAAGAAGTCTAGGGCAGCGCGGGCTCGTCGAGCTCAGTCAGCTGTCCCAACCTCTGACCATCAGAGCGTCCCGCTAACTGTTAAAGCGGGCCTCTGATGAAAAGTTGTAAACATGATACCTATACACTCGTGTGTTCGGGATACCCGGGCCCACAAAACGAGTACAATGGTTGACCGAGATGTCCTTGACTTGCGAGATGGGATCCTTCACAAGCGCAAGGAAAGAAGGGGATTCTCTATGCTGCTCGAATTCAACATGGAGCTTCATGCGGCTCAAAATCCAGAAAGCTTCTTGCGGCCCAAAAGAAGTAGGGGGCCTTAGGCAGCCCAAAATCAACATGAAAGCCCATGCGGCTCAGCCAGAAGGAGCCTCATGCAGCTCGAAAACTCATGCGGACCGAAAGTCTTCTGGAGCCTCATACGGCTCGGATAAACTCTATGCGGTTACGACTCCGGTCATGACGACTCTTCATGCGGCTCGAGTATGAAGACTCTCATGCGGCTCGAGTATGGAGACGCTCATGCGGCTCGGTCGTGACGACTCTTCATGCGGCTCGGTCATGACGACGCTCATGCGGCTCGAGTATGAAGACTCTCATGCGGCTCGGTCATGACGACTCCCATGCGGTTCGGATATGGAGACTTTCATGCGGCTCGGTCATGACGACGCTCATAGCGGCTCGAGTATGAAGACTCTCATACGGCTCAGTCATGACGACTCCTATGAGGTTCGGGTATGGAGACTCTCATGCGGTTCGGGCACGACGACTCTCATGCGGTTTGAGTGTGATGACTTTCATGCGGCTCATTACAACAGTTAGGACACGTGGCTGGACACGTGTCAAAAGTCGATCATATCTCAATAATTCAGATCTATTGCAATCAAAGTAATCTCTAGATTGGGTCGAATCCCAATAATCATAACAAACATTGGGGACACGTGGCAGAGAATGATTTAGATTTACTCATTCAGATTTGAAAACGTCAATAAATCATCATGATGCAGATTTGTTGCAATCAGCATTAATTACTCATTGGATTCGGCGCAATCTATATTAATGACCCAGATTCAACACATTCAGGATAAATGGCCCAAATTGATCAATCAACAGGCCCCCGCCACTTTAAGGGACAATCATTGTAAACCCTAATGATGGCATTCCCTTCTTATAAATAGTAAGGTGCCATTCCCTTGCAAAGAGACCCTTTTTCGAGATCAGAGAGCACCAGAATACTTGGAGAGAAAAAGCAGAGAGAGAGCAAAGAGAGCATTTCTTCAACGCCAAGCAATCTTCTGGAGCCAAGGCTGCATACCGATCGTCCAAGGAGTAAGGCAGAGCTGCCGTAGCTTTCCCGAGCCTCTATCGTCACCCCCGAGAATCTAAAATAAACAATTGTACTTAGATTGCTGTACCTAGGTTTTCGTCCCTAGGCTTTCTTTGTACATGCGAGTTTGTAACATGAAGTAAAAGTCCAGTCCTCCGATAATTATTCTGCTCTTTTATATTTCATGGCAACAGAAATTTTCTAAGGAGGAAAGGTTGTGAAGCCCATGACTTTTATTTTATTTTTAATGTCCATGTTTTATATTGTTTGGTGAGCCTTTTGTTTTTAGCCCATAACTTAAGCCTTGGTACCCAAAACCCCAAGACCAAAACCCATTAGACTTACCCATTATTCCACTCCCCCGGTTCTCTCTCATAATCGCTCTCCATGCCCACGTCCTCTCCTTCTTCATCTCATGTAACATTTCTTCAGAAGATCAGAAACCCCACAGAACGTTCACAATCTCATTTCCCACAAAAAAAATCTATAACTTCCTCCTCCCTCCACCAATCCAAATACGAGACCACCACCGCGCTCCCCTTGCCATCCTCTCCGATTCCAGACCCCACTCCCCTACCTTCCGAGCCCGTCTCCGGTGCCACCCGCGCGCCCTTCGCCGGCGCCGTCGTCTCCCGCGCGTGTTCCGTCGCCGCGTGTCTTCCCCACGTGTCCGTCAATGTGCGCGCACGTGTCCGTGCTCATCATCCCGACGTCATTCCGAGTCCGAGGCCTCCCCTCGGTACTCCTTCGTGCAATTTGGGTAAACTCTTCCCATTTCTCTCTGTCATTTTCTTCACATAAACCCATTTGTCATTCTGGCCGTAGAGTCTATCATGTAGATTATTATTTTGGTTCTGTAGAATTGTTTTATTAGGTTCTGTGGTTTAATATTTTAGCTTTTTGTATTGTAATTAGCAATGTGGTAATAATATACATACTAGGAAACTTTATACATGTTTATTTTGGTATTAATTAATTTATGGATTAACCTTATAAATTTAAAATATTGTTTAAATGATTTAATTGGTTTAAATTAAAGTTAGGATTATCTTTTAATTTAATGTTAAGTTGTAGACATTTTTAAAACAAATAATGATTTAATATTTTGTTTACAAAATATCAGTTAAATAAATATTCGTTTAAAAGTTATTATCTTTAAAATAAAAGTTTGGTTAAGTAAATGGTATAAAAAAATTAGATTTTCGTTAAATGATTATATATATATAATATATATATATATATATATATATATATATATATATATATATATATATATATATATATATATATATATATATATATATATATATATATAATATATATATATAGATATTGTTAAATGATTATATATATATATATATATTTCTATGTATATATATATATTATATAATTTTAACAATATATATATTATATATATATATATATATCTAATTATATATCTATATATATTGTTAAATGATTATATAGATATATATATATTCGATAGATATAATATAGTTATATATATTAGTAGTTGTTAAATGATTATATATATATATATATATATATATATATATATAATATATATATATATATATATATATATATATATATATATTATAATCATTTAACAATATATATATTATATATATAATATATATATATATATATATATATATATATATATGTTTCCTTTTAAAGATGATTCTGATCAATAAGGTTTTATAAGGAGAATTAATATAATAAAAATTAATATTATTTAAAAAGGTTATTTTGGTAATGGTATTTAATATTAAAATCTAAAAACTTTTATATTAACTTTAAACCAATATTTTGGTAAGAAAACATATTTTTGTGCATTTATTACTATCTATGTTTAAAGGTAATTTTCTACATAATTTATGAAATATCTAAAAGACATATTTTATGAAAATCATTCTTATTAAATAAATTCTATTTTAAAATGTTATTTAAATAAAAAAATTTACGAAAATTACTAATTTTGAAAAAATTATTTTTAAGTATTCTTCCTATTAAATAATTTGTGGTAAGGGCATATGCCCAGTTTTTCTTTATTTTTCTGTGACCCTGCATTGTGTAGCTTAGATTTTCTATTTCTTTTCTGGGTTGGTTATTTGCGTAGCTAGACGTATAAATTATA
Source organism: Iris pallida (assembly GCA_029216955.1). Classification (NCBI taxonomy): domain Eukaryota; kingdom Viridiplantae; phylum Streptophyta; class Magnoliopsida; order Asparagales; family Iridaceae; genus Iris; species Iris pallida. Next base: position 18,132,787 of record JANAVB010004800.1, read on the forward strand.
ATTGGGTATTAATTATTTTGTACAAAATTAATAAGATTTTTTCATATTAAGTTAATGAATAAAGATTCCTAATAATTTAAACAACTTCATATTTTCTCACTTAAAAGACCACTTAGTTTTATATATATTATAAAAAATACAAAGTCTTACCAGTTAAAGTGTAATTGCTATTTTTTCCAATAAATCAATAATCGGTTATTTCGTAGATAACCAATATAGTTTACGACGTTAGACGGATTTCGTTAGATTAATTAAGTAACTTAAAATCTGACTAGGGTCTGTTTCTAGAAATTGCAACTAGCACACCTAGATTTGGCTCATCTATGTTTCTAAGTCAGGATTCTCAACTGTAGGGTTTTGAGGACGTATTTGACTTCCTCCCCAGGTACCGACATCCTGTTCCAGTCATTAACAAAGGCAAGTTACGGTTATATTTTCTTGTATTTTATTTAGTAATTGTCATGTTGCATGCTTAAACCACATTGCTACAAGAAACCCTCTCCTAGGGTTCAAATATTGATTGATATTGATTGTGAGAATATTGGGGGAATAGTGTAACGTTTATAACCAATACCTTCCATATTGCATATTGTTATTGTGCGAGTTTACCCCTCTTACACACAGGAATAAGCCGTATCGTGTCGCTAGGATGCTATTGTACAACCCAAGCCGGTCATAGACGTTACATATTCAAATCACATTGTTTCAAATACTGAATTGCTGAAAATTGCTGAAAAATATTGTTCAAAGTATTTCAACTGTTTAAAATTGCATCTTTCTATTATTATTTAGAAAGTCGGATTATATACTCATACTTGCTCCTTTTCTGACTGGATCCCCCAATAGTGGATGTTGATGATACTGAGCTATTGTTCAATAGCTACTATGACCCAGTATTATATCCTGTGGTGTTGCCAGAGTCCCCCTTGGAGGACGCAGAACCAGAGGCTGATGAACCGACCGTTTAGCTAGTTATTTTCCTCGTTATCTAGTTTATTTGTATTAGAGTTGTAGATTTTGGTTTCAGTATTTTATTTCAGTACTTTCAGTTTTAGTTTATACTTTTCAATTGTTGAATAAATTTTTTTTAAATATTCGTAAATTCGTGTTGTGACAAAATAAATTGAATGTTGTTGTGAATACCTGCAAATAGAACAGCTTACTGCCGCCGTCTCACAACGGTGCAGGCTGGGCATGATCCGATTTGACCCAACTATTTGGGATCGGGTCCTGACAGTCCTGAACAGGTTCTTCCTTTTGATTAAGTCATTGGTACCGACTTATCTCAAGCATTGACTCTTGTCTACTTTGGGAGTCAGCGTAGGACCGCAAGTACGAATTCCTACTCAACTGACTCAGAAGGCATATTTTATTCGTATGCCTCCGATCACTTTCCTTCTAGGGTATAATTATTGCTTATGCTTTTACTTAATCGTTCTATCTTTCGTAATCTGTTCATGTGCCATGTGTTGCTTGATAATTGTGCTTGCTATATGTCTTGAGTGTATTTCGTGATCGGAGAGTGCGCTAGACTAGTCTTATCAAAATTCTAAAGACAAAATTTTTCTAAGGAGGATAGAGATGTGTCACAACCGTTTTCCGTTATACGTATTTCCAATATACGTGTACGAAATCGTGACCCGTATTTTTTCTTCTCCTTCCCTGCTAGCTAATTTTGGTTTAATCTTGCTTAGGTTCATCATGGCATATCACGGTTTGACTTGGTTCATTTTGGTTTGGCTTGGTTTATTCCCTTTGGTTCATCATGTTAAATCCTCCCCTTTTTCCTTTATAAACCCACATACTTTTCTCTCTCTTCATTATTTCTCATAACTCTTTCTTCTTCTCTATTAAAACCTCTCCCCCTCCATAGGCAAGTGCAACTTGCTTCATGAAGGAACCCTCTATTTTATTGTTCTAATCTCTTCTATGCAACATTCTAAGCTACTTTAGTTCTTGTCATTTTGTATTTTTATGTATATATTTGTGTAGATCTAACTTTACACCTTTTTGGAGTTTTCTTGGGTTTTAATCTATCACACCATCTTGTTATCGAAAACTAAGAGTTCCATGTGGTAGAGAATTTGATTTTACACAACTTAGCCTTTTGAAAAGTTAGATTTTATTGTGTTTTGACCAAGTAATAGGAGTTTGAAGTTCATGGGTTCCATGTCCTTCTTCTCGAAATTTTGGAGAAGAAGAACAGTGTGGGTGCATGGCATTTTATGCGCCCAGAGGGACTCGGCCTTGGGCGCATAGCCCTATATATGTACCCAAGCTTCCTACCTTCCACAGTACTGGCGCATAACTATGCACCCACGATTTGTGTGGGCACATGGGCGCTAGGCACATAAACCCCTATTCTCTTGGATGCATGCCACCATGGGCGCATGCTGCCCTGACAACCCCCATGCTTAAGTGCATGTTACCTTGACCATCCCCTAGCTTGGGAGCATAACCCTGGCGTATGACCCTGTGTGGGCACATAGCCCTTATTATGCACCCACATAGTTAGTATAGGTGTCTTCTTACTTAGCTTCCCATGTACCCTGCCTCACTTATATGGGCACATAGACCGCGGGAGCATGCATATGGGCGCATAGCTTAGGCGTATAGCCCTAGGCCCATGCACCCCTTGGGCGCATGATGTCTCAAGTTTTCCTCTTTTTATGATTTTTGCACCCATTTTATGTCCTTACGCCTTTTCAATATAAACTCGACATGAATACGATGTGAGCATGACATGTTAATGGAATGATAGCACATGATGGTGGCCCATTGTGGCACACCCTTGACAAGCAATATTGATATGATAATCTGAACACGACTAAGTGATGAAAACTACATGTTCAGTGACCCGTTGTGGTGCACTTACATAAACACGACATGACATTATGACTTTACATGATAACTCTTGATAGTGACCCACCGTGGTGCACTCTTGACAAGTAACTTGACATGATAATTCTTGATGGTGGTCCGTTGTGACGCACCCTTGCCATGATAAGTAATCTTGATAGTGGTCCGTCGTGGCGCACTCTTGACAAGTAATCTTGATAAGTAACCTAACATGATAATCTTGATATGTTGTTGTGACGGCTATCTTGACTTGCTAAGTAACTATTGTCTTGACACCGTGGGTATTTGTGCTTGTATAAGCTATATGTCTCGTCTTGCATCATGTCTAGGACATGAATTCTTGGTTACCACAGTCAGGGATTCATACTGAATCTGACTAGAAAAATGACTAGATTGATCAAGTAGTCATAAAAAGATTTCCCAGTTACAGGTAATCCCGTTATCTGGGCGCCTTAATTGGACTTGTAGCCTGCCGTCGAGTAGGGCGCATTTCCAGCACACTGTCATGTGTTGTACCCCCAAGTCACCATGGGATACATTTGTCTCCTGGGTGATGTATCCACCTAATACAACTTTCAACCTGCAGAAGGATAATTGGATAGCTGCAGGGCTTGGGACTGTTAGAACATCTCAATGCATCTTGTTAGTAACTAGGCTTGTGATAACCCTAGTTAGTTAAAGTATCAAGCTATACTCATTGCTTGGCCGTGATTGTTGGATGGAGTCCAATTTTGTCCAGTCTTGTTTAGACCTAGTACATGGTTATTTCAGGACATGCTTGCTTATGCTTTACTTATTCGATAATTGGTTAGAGGCTAAGCTCTGTTCAGGTGAAGGGTTACAACCCCGGTCCTTGTTTGGTTTACGGGTTGTAACTTGGCTACCGGAATAGTCTCTTAGTTGTCTTATCGTTTATCACCTTGTTTTCTCTAACTCATGTCTTTTATTATCAATTCTGATTTTATGTGCTAATATGCTGGTTTTAGTTCTTAAGTGAAGCCTCCCTTGTGGCACTTGCTCTTCTGGGTTCTGACCCAGCTGGTTTTGTATGGCCAGATTTCGGAGTAACACCCGAGGATCTCTCCGCCTTCCAGCCAGATGGTGAACACTAGAAGAAACCCTGGTAACAAGTAGGTTTAATTTTGCTCTTAAGCTCTATTGTAAAATTATTCTTTTTAGGCGTTTAGCCGCCGAGCAAGTTTTAACTCGTGTTGAATACTTATATTTTTTGTCTGCCTACGGGTTGTAACATGATTAACAAATCCTAGGGTTGATCATGTACGACTAAAACTCTTACTAGTCCTCGCATTTTGTACGACTAGCTTCATGATCATCTGTATATGAAATATATAGGATGCCTTACTATTGAATACCTGATGGTCTAACATCTTGTGATTATTATTACTTGTTTGAGATTGAGACACTAAGCTTGTTCTTGACCATAAAAGACTGATGGCTTGTAGATAAACCCTCATACATCTAGACAGTCGTGACCGTATATCGAGGTAGATTATATTTCTATATACGTAGCTGGCTGTGTCTGCCCCCGCTCTCCAGTATTCTGGTTCTGGGGCGTGACAAGATGTCACTCTTCATTCCCGAAATATGTAAAAAATTTGCTTTTTCCTGTATATGGTATCTGGCACATGTATCTTGATTGCATGTATCATGTATTTGTAACTGGCCATAGTATGGAACAGTATCTCATCGCAGATTAGTGTACAACCCTTTTGTCCTTGTCTGATTGTAGGTGTGGCTCACTACTTCGATGATAAGATTGCTGGACCGTGTTATGGTTAGGATTTAATTTAATTAATTTAATTAGTTGTATCATGCACCATTTAACATGTCACTAGTCATATGATTAGGTCATGTTAGGATTATGGTTTAGTTGAACCAACCCATCCCACTATATATATTCTCTTTCTCTATCCCTCTCTCTCTCTTCATTCATTCTCATTTTTATTTTCTCCCACCAACCCACCTAGGCAAGTACATCTTGCACAAATGAGAGAACACTTGCATTTTTTATTTCTTGTTATATCTTTGATATTATTAGTCTAGATTGTTCATCTTCTTCATTCTCTACAAGTTTAGTTCTTGGACTTTTTTATTTTAATGGCTAATTTTGTGTAGATCTAAGTTTCTAGAAACTGGAGTTTTATGGATTTACATGATTTTGATATATCAAACTTGGTTGTTTTCGAAAACTAGTTGTTCCATGGTGTAGAGAATTTAATTTCATCCAATTTTGGCTTTTGAACTGCTTGATTTTGATTTATTTTGAGAAAGTTATAGCATTTTTCTTGTTCATGAGTTCCCTCCACCTTCGGTGCGGTCGGGACGATGAACCGTGCACCCGCGCCCTGCGTGCCGTACATCCGCGTGCCTGCGCGCTGTGCACCCGTGCCCTGCGCGTCATGCACTCACATGCTGTGCGATTCTTTGCCACGCGCCTACGAGATTTTCTACCGTGTGCCTGCGAGCCGTGCACCTGTGCCCTGCGCACCGTGCACCCGTGCGCTGTACGATTCTTTGCCTCGTGCCTGCACAGTTTTCTGCCGTGCACCCGTGAGTCGTACACCCGTTCTCCGTGCTTTGTGGGCCAGTTTTGTGTACTGCGCCCGTGCTCGTTCCCCGCGAGATGTACGTCCATTCTCTACGTGCCGTGGGCACGTGCCATGCACGCCATGCACGCCATGCACTAGATTATCCTGACATATGGTTTTCTATGTGCCCATACGCCTTCTTTGCTTAGCCTGACCCGCTGTGCCCAAGGCACATGAGACCACGTGACATACGCGTCTATTTGTGGGACCTTGCACTTTTAGATTTCTCTGCTATGCGTATGACTTGTCCCATGTACTTGATTTGATGAATTAATATTTTATCTAGTTTTGGATGAGTTTATTGATTTGACTTTGATTTTCTGTCCCAACTATGTGCCCTATGTGACTTCTGTATCACGAGGGATCCATGTGACTTTTTGACTTGATCGTGTTCCTGACTTGGCCATGTTCCCGACTTGATTACATGTATACGTGTTGGTATATTTTTTAAGTGTGTATTGAGATACAATATTAGTGTACACTTCGGTGCTATTAATGAGTGCATTGAGGTGTGACTCTTCGTACTAAGCAATCCATCGTGTTATATGTTAATACATGCATCCTCTCCAGCATAGTCATGGTAATTGGTCAGTAACATTGACGTGGTATATTGAATGTTTGCTTGATGCATTAGGCTAAGCATGGATCTAGATTTGGGACTCTTTGAGCCGAATGTAGAATTATGCTTAGGGTACACATACTATGGTACGACATATAAAAGGATGACCATGTGACCACGACATGTGATTCCAAGATAAATATAGGGTTAATCTAAGCAACTTAAATTGGTAGCATCATTGGAGGGAACGGAATCCCGAGATCGTACGTTACCAGCCACCGTAGGCCCTGTCCTAACATGCCGGCTGGCCACCACGGATACTGTATAGTCATCCGCACTAGTGGAGTGTAGTATCTGATTAGTGAATGCCGAGCCAGTTGTCTTTATAGGAGATCTGGAACTGTTATTGCTTGTCTTAGCGCGGTAGCCTTTCGAGGGACCGGTGCATATAGTGCGTGCTTATATTAAATTGGTTCAACTAGCCTTGCTTGGATATAATACGATATGAGGATTGCTATATTATTTATATTACTGGGATAACCCAGACGAATCTAGAAAGCCGTAGGATTGATTGGCCGCTTGTAAATCGACTTGTTTGTGATATGTTTTCTTCTGTTAGCAACTGAGGAACATGGACTATCATGGTGCGTAGTCCAACCCATGTCTTTGTTTGGTGTTGGGTTGGGCTATTGTGCTGCGATAGGCTATGGACCGAAGTTGCAACCAGAAGCCCTTAACCTGACCATGGTTATAGGATGTATCTTATCCCGGTACGATAATGGCACCGTTTGTCCTTGTTTGGTTGTAAGGGTACCGATTGTCTCGATGATATGGTATAAGCCTATAACTCTTGAACCAGGTCTTAATTTACTCATTGGGTTTTATCTTATTCATTATGTGCTCCCTTGTGGTACTTGCTATTCGGGGCCCGACCCCGCTGGTTTTGTTTGGCCAGATCTCGTAGCAGCACCAGAGGATCCAGCCTTCTACCTGAACAATGGTGCACACCAGGAGTATTGGTGCCAGGGACCATGAGTGGGTTTCTTCCTCACCGTTCTGATATCTTTCATTTTGTACTTGGCATTTAGCCACCGGCACCAGTTTAGCCGGTTGTTCTGGATATTAGTTTCTTTGACATAGTTGTAATTAAATCAGACTACAGCTGACTACGGTTATATTCTATTGACTCTCGGTACTAGCTCAACATTTTGTGTAGCTAGACTCATGAATTATTTTATTGAAACGTCGGGGACTCCTTACTGCTTTATCTTATATGATCATTATTACTGCTTCTTTGGTGTTTGATTGAGACATAGATGCTCTGTAAGACCATAGGCGGCCTGATTGTAGCACGCATCCCCTAGTCTCTTGACAGCCACAATTGTCATATGATGTTTTTATACCTTATACGAGGTAACTGGCCTAGTCCATCTCCGTATTTTGGTACTGGGGCATGATAAATCGTTTTAAAAACAATAAACTTTTAGGAAAAAAATTTGATACAACGTGCATCCTGACAAACCGGGTGATGTGGTCGCAACCCGTAAGCATCGAAAGGTGCATATGGATGTTGTCAACTTATGAGATTCGACGGAACTCAATTTTGTTGTGCGTGCGCGACGAAATCGAAGCGTATCCGTCGAGATATCCCGTATCAACCTCTTTGGAAACTAGTCCATAACTTCGTGTATGTTAGGCATATAGAAACAAAACTTGCACCAACAGGACCGTATCATTTTTTTGGTCCTGTATGCCATATTTGGTCCGATTCTGAGAAGGTCGACCGGAATACTATTTTGGCGGGACCGTAACCCGATCCAACGAACGAATTTGTGTATGGCCCATCAAAATTCAAATTTGGACATACGATTAGGTTTGTATCGTCAAATCGAACATGTAGACATATTGTTTGATGACTTTAGAGACCGTAGGTATTGATACGCTTTTCGGTACAAAATGAATCCAACGACGGACATCATTTTGACCCAAAATTACAATTTTGCCCCTATGTCCAGAATTAGACTTTTGGATAGGCATTCTTAGATATTTATTTTATGACAAACGCATTGGTGATGTCTGTTTCAACATCCAGAGACTGTTGTATGAGTTGATTTTTGTGGCTCGCTGAGTGGTTGATATTATCTGTTTCACCAGCCAAGGACCCCAGGCAAGTACATTTTTAATAGTTTTCATATTTGATCATCTCTATGATTTATGTATTTAGTAGTATTTTACATTGATATTTTGTTGATTCTCGACACGATGGATACACGATATGTTAGTTATGGATTCTTTACATGTTGTTCGTGACCAATGTTTTATCGTGTTCGTGACCTGTTTGAATCCATGAGTACTAGTCGAGCGGTAAAATGCATTAGTAGACATGTAAATATATCTGTCTGATAGCAGTCGCACAATTCACGTACGGGGTGCCGGATTTACCCTTTAGTCGTTTACATCTTGAAAGTGTATTTTTAATTCACTAATTAGATACAATCTTGCTTTATTCCTCTTACCTTCTTGTCTATATTATCATGCTCTCCTACTTTTACTTATATGTTTCAAGCCATGGTTGTCACGACCCGTACCCGCTTTTCGGATGCGAGCTCGTGAGCAAGCCCGCTACGTATCGAGCGGACTCCAGCCCGACTCGAGTACGTATAAGCTGTCAAGGTCACCGGTATCATATCTAATCTAAACTGTATCTCAATCCACAAGAATCATATCAACTAGAATTAACAAGTATGGGTCATGGTCTGCAGCCCATTAGCATATTGTCCAATTAGACTCTAAGAATGATATGAGTATATAAAATAAGCAGAAAATATCATGGTACTGAATATAAAGCACGAGAGGATAATAAAGAAATATCACAAGCAAATACATGTATCATACATCGCAATCCTCTAACATCCCGCTCTGCTAACTAACTCCATACAATCGCTAAACCTGAAGAGATCATCAGGTCCTTAGAGGACTAGCAAGATACATAAAACATGCCTATCTAACAGTTTAATCATGCAATAATATAACCAGGATATAAACTGGAACTCGGCATGATACTGACATGTGGCTACTGACAGGTAACTATGAACACGGATACAGGATCAATTATGCATAAATGAACTGTTGGAAGATCAATGGAATACCAACCCTCGCCCCGAATGTGGACTCGCAGGTCAGTTTCAAGACAAGTCACCCTCGCCCCGTGTGTGGACTCGCAGGTGAAAACGGACAACCCTCGCCCCGTGTGTGGACTCGCAGGTTATAGAAAAGACAAAGGAATAGCAGTTCACTCACACATACTTGTAGACACGACTCAGTCAAGATACATGTGAAGACATGGTACAACTCAGTCATGACACAGGTAAGGACAACTCTAGCATTATCTATGACGTAAACAAGCCTGGTATAACTACACTATCAAGTCATAAAATACTGATATACAAGCAAGACAATAAACTGGTAAACGGGATATCATATAAATCTATAACAACTAAGGTAACTAAAGATAACATACTACGATAGGTGTACTATAAGCATGAAAATAAACTATAGAGAGAGGCAAGGTATACTTGCCTGGTGGTAGAGCGAAGAACCAATAAGATACCATCAACTCGTACGCCATAAAGTCCAAAATCCACAAATGTCTTCAAAAGATGAAACAAACATAGCCAACATTCTCAAAATAGTCAAATTAGCTAGAATTGCCTGTCCTTAAGTCCAATTCTGAATACAGGGGTAAAATGGTAATTTCGGGCAAAAATGATGTCCGCCGTTGGACCCGCTTTGTATCGAAAATCGTGCCAGAGTTAATTGTCGCTAAAGTCATCAAACTACATGTCTACGAATTCGTTTTGATGATACGAACCCAACGGTATGTCCAGAGTTGAATTTCGGCGGGCCGTGCACAAAATCGCCCGTTAAATCGGACCGTGGGGCCGGCAAAACGGCGATCCGATCAACTGTCTCAGAATCGGACCAAACTTGGCACAGGACCAGAAAAAACGATACGGTACTGTTGGCGCAAGTTTCGTCTCGATCTGAAGAACGTGCACAAAGTAATTGAGAAATTTGTAAAGACGCCGATACGGTAAATTTTGACGGATACGCATCAAATTCGTCGTGCACACGCGACCAATTTGAATTTTGTCAAAGTCCCACACGTCCATAAGCCGTTACGCACCTTTCGATGCTTTCGGTACGCGACCAAGTCGCCCGATTTGGCGGGACGCACGTGGTATTGGAGTGTTTTTCAATATTTCTACTGTTTTAAAAATAGGTTTTTGTTGAAGTTTAGAATCTGATTTCTCGACGCTTAGTCAATGAAATCGAGTTCTGTAAATTAGGTTGCAAAGCCCTATAGGTTGGCTAGGACTGACTTTAATTATTTTTTAAAGAAAACACTAATAGGCCATTCAAATCGGTTTTCGAAGTCTATGATCCGACAGCCTAAAATAGAGTGGATTGCCATTATTTTTGTCGAGGATTGACTCAACTTTCCTAGGGTTCTAGTCATCGAGATTTCGAACAAATTGAAAGGAAGGAAAGTCGTATATGTAGTCTACATACCAGAGGAGACGAATCTTGAAACGGGCGATCGAGCGTCGCGAGATCCTGCCGCAAAGTAAGGCTCGAGGCTGCACTGTGGCCGGCTCCGACGACCCGCGCGGCCGTCCAGGGGTGCGCGCCGACACCTGGGCTTGGGGGGGTCTGGTGTGAAGAGCTTGCATAGTCTTCATTAGGGTTTTCGTTAAAACTCTCCCGACTTTAAATATATGAGTATATATACTATGGTTCTGTATTGGCCGAGAGGGGAGTATGGCCATTCGGGCTTGCTGGGCTGCCACTATGGGCCGACTGGAACGGCTGGGCTTTTGCTGCTTTCTTATTCATTTCCTTTTTTTCCTTTTCTTTCTCTATTTCTTTTAGCAACATATATATATACCTATATGTATTCATACACTATATATGTTTATATATATATACGTATGCACATATCCTCCTATATATGTATATATATACACACACATTTATATATATATATATATATATATATATATATATATATATATATATATATAAACATTTATACATTTATGTACTTATATATAAATACACCTACACCCATATGCATATATATATTTTTATATAAATACACATACACACATATATTTATTCTTTTGATAAAGAATAAATTAATAATAACTAATAATAATAAATAGGTTATTTTTAATAACCACAATAATAATATTATTATTATTAATAATTCCACTAGTAATTAAAATAATTCAATAGTAGCTCCTAGATAGGCATATCATATACTCTCATTACTGGGCCCCAGAAAATCGTATAAATATTCTAAAACTCTATTTAATATTAATAGTACCTATAATTTACATATAATAAATATTTAGGAAATAATTGCCAATTCCTAAAATATATACAAAAATATTTGCATTTACCAAACATGTCTACAAGGCCGTATTTGGTCCCACTACATGACTACATGGGCTTGGATTTGACTCGGCCCATTTCGGAATAACTTGGTTCAACCGGGTTCCTGTAAAGTCAATAAATCTAATAATAATTAATTAAACTTATTTATAATGTTCATGCTATAGCTTGGCCTGGTTTTCCTAGTTAGGACACTCCTATGGCTCGGCATTCCCCTACCATGGCTAAATACTAGTCAAAGCACGCCATTGCACTATCCGTGCCATGATTCCTAGTCGTCTGGTACTTCAGAACTCCATCTATGACTAAGACCATCTATCGTAATAATTAGCCAAATAATTAATGCTAAAATTCTAAAATCACCATTTAAATCAAATAAATAATAATAAAAAAATAATTCAAAATTTTCGGGAAGGGGGGCTACAATAGTTCTCTGTTTATTCACTCATCATATGTTTCAGTATTATTTATTGTTTTATTGATTTTGTCAAATTATTGAAACTGCTATTAGATTGTACTCTTTCCATTCCTGACTGAAAACCAACATTTTTCAGGTTAGTCGCGGTAACTCTTAGTATTAGGGAGAGCATGGGTATGTTGAGGTCAACCTAGAGGATTAGATAGATAGATTAGTTGTGTATTTCATTATGTGAGACTTGTAAATTCTTCAAATGTAAAAATTATGGATATTATAATTTAATTTAATTTTTTGAATGAGCAATTATTATGGTTTTTGAGCTTTGTGGTCCAGACATCGTTCTACCGTCGACACTGCCGCGTAGACTGGCTTGGACATGCACTCGTATCCCGAAAAGCGGGTGCAGGTCGTGACATGGCTTCTTGTAATAATTGCAAATTTTAGTCTTCTGGATTTGCTTTTGCTGTCCTAAGGGTTGATATGGTTAAGGCATGGTCATGTGATGGATATTGAGTCGCTTCAAGGATTCAGAGTGGATGATATATATTGCTCTTTTAAGTTTGGGTTCTCATTTTTGGTGTTGAACTATCTCCATCATCAATTCCTTCTAATCTTCTATAACCTGAGTCTCATTTTCTTTTGGCTCCTTAATGTCCTGTGTCGGAAGTATGGTATCACTTGAAACTTTTCCATAAAGATCTTATCACTTGCACTCTCTCCTAAAAGACTAGGCTGGGTCAAAGTTGACATTTCTAAAAATTTAAAAAGTCTAAAAGATTAGATAAGATAAGATACAAAGGTTAAATGGAAATATAAAGAAGAATTGGACATAAAGATAAGGTCATGCATATAAATGGTTAAAAACACTACTATGCATTTCATAGTAATGTAAGAAATTCTATCTAGTACACCACCTTATAATATTTTCTCCTTCAAGTCCACTATTTCAATTTCATCGTAATGCTCTCAACATTTTCGAATATCAATCCTTAATATCTTTATTATTATTATTTCAAAATTTATAATCTAGAAATGCTCAGTTTATAGATCAAAACTTTCATGTACTCATCGTTTTCCAAAATCCATCTTACCAAATCCGCTACTCAATAAAATTGACTTTTGATATTCACAAGATCCCCGTTTTTTGTCCAAATAAAGATAATTATTCCAACCGATACTTTGTAAATTCCCTAAGTTTAAAGATGCAATAATTTTTGAACTCAAAGAAATATATTCTATCCCATAGACTAAGTGATTTTTTTCAAATCTGGACATCTATCCATATATTGATAATAATCGATCATCCTGAGTAATAAATTTCCATATCCTCCAGTTTAAAATATTCTTTCATATAATATTCTATTTCACCAAAGTTTGTCCTCAATATTTTTGTTTTTTCTAAAGTATATCCTGGCTATTTGAAATCCTCAAAAATTTAATCAAAAACCTTTAAGGGTCAATTAAACCTAAAATCTTCTAAGGTAAAATTTGATAATCCAAAATTACTTCTAAATGCAGTCATGCATTGTTATCAAAATATAAACATGACCCATAAAAATCATCCTAGTATGGAAACAGACTTAAGTGGTCAATTCATCAAATAGGATCGAGGCTAAGAGCGTATATAGTCAATTGGAAGACCAAGTCAAAGGAATTCATGGTAGAGTTTTTGATGGTCAAATGATCGAAAATTCTATTATGTGAATGAGTTTCCTAATCTCTAATAATCTAGAATATTACAGGCTCGTAGTGGCATGACTAACCTAAGTACAACTGCGACTTCGCACTAGTCGTAAAGATGGAACCTGCATGGCCACCATAAAAATGTGTCACGACCCATCCCCACATGTTTCGGGTATGGGTCGCAAGGCACGCCTAGCCTATACTGCAGCATCGGCGGTAGTGCGCTGTATATACTTCAAGGTTACATGATTTGATAACATAAATCATTCACAGTAACTAAAGGAAGATGACATAGAAAAGATAACAAATTTTATTAAAAATCAAAGGATAATTGTTTGATCACATTTAATACAATAATAACAAGATTTATCGAAGACAGATCCGGTAATAAAATGAAAGGTAAGATTAGGAAATGATAGAAAGCAACTGGAACAAAATATGGTCGAATCCTCCAAGAATAGCTTCAGAGCCTACGGTTCATCATGCAGTCCAAGGTCCAAAGGGAGATAATGCCTAAAAATAGTTATCCAGTCAGAATTGGAGCAAATAACTAATACACATGTTGACTATAACATAAATATAAACTACAAATACATGTAATAGTCATGGAATGGGAAATAGCATGTAAAGGATCATGTAAGTAATAGGAAATGACAAACGACTAGATAAGAGTAGTAAACATGTAAAGGAATGGCTAATCATGATAAACTATGATAATTATGGCTAAACATGGCATGTAGTAAAAAATAGTTTAATTTTAAGTGCTATGAAATAATGTGTTCCACATATGGGTGGCTAGGGGTAAGATCCGGCATAACGCACGTGTCGTGCATGTCTGCTATTAGACAAGTAAAGACTAGTAGGATAGTTCGGGATAGTCCACATATGTACTAAAGTATTTCCCTTGCTCAATAGTACTCCAAATCATAAGTCATGGCACATAAAAACACTAATTAGGATAATTATTCACTATTCATGGAATATAGTCATGGAGTACAAGTGTTAGCTACGAATGTCACAAGAAATGTTTAATGCTAACTACACAAGCATTTATAGCAATATTCTGAAATTGATAAACGTAGTGTAGATTACTTGCCTTAGGTGGTTGAAGTCGACGTGAACGACACGAACGTGTCGACACAAAAATAATCAAAAGTTAACTTTCATAATAAATTCCCAAAAGCCACGACGTTCCCAAGATGATCATAACAAATAGAATTCCAAGATGATCGCAGTAAAAAGAATTTCGAGATTATCCAAATATAAAATGTCCCAAAGTTGTTGTTGCGTACATAATATGATTATGATAGAAGTCCACAAAAGAAGAGAAAGAAAACATTTGATTAGTCATGATCAACCTAAGCCGCGAAGGAGATTGATTAAGAAATTGACACGTAATAGAGTACTTTAGTCATATATACACTGTTAGAAATATCTATATATTATTTAGAGAGCTATAAATATCAATTAAACCAAAATATCATATTAAGCTTTTAAAGCCATGGCTAAATCAATGAAGAATTAATTTATAGTCATTTAGTCAATTGGTTAGACTATTTGACTATAAAAATAAAGAGCAAAACTCATAAATATTTGCTACTTCCAATTTAGACCTTAATGCCCATTATTTGTCATAAAGTGTAATTGTAGGGCTAAAGGCCCAATGTAGGACTCAAATCCATTTTTGACTTCATTAAAAATAATATAGGGCAAAAGCCCAATAAAATGTACAATTAAATAATAGTAGGCCAATGGCCCTTTATGATAGGTAATTTAGGGCTAGGAGCCGATTAATAGTAATATAGGCTCAAAAGGCCTTAAAATAAATAATTAAAATAATCTAGGGCTAGAAAGCCCTTTTTAATAATTAGACAAAAATGTTGGGCTAATAGCCTATTTTGAGATGAACACAAAATAATGTAGGACTAAAAAGTCCAAATTGACTACTATATACAATGTAGGGCTAAGAGCCCATATATATATATATATATATATATATATATATATATATATATATATATATATATATATATATTGGTGTCGATCCCGGGTCACTACCACCTAGCTGGCTTGTGCTTGAGGGGGACTCGATCCCGGGTCTCCCCGTCGAGAGCCCCCCTCTTGCCACTTACGCTAGGAGTGTTGGAATATATATATATATATATATATATATATATATATATATATATATATATATATATATATATATATATATATATATACACACACACACTATATACACACTATCATATATATATATATATATATACACACACTATATCATATAGTACTTTAACATATGTTATATATACACATATATGTGCTGTTAAAGAGAGAGAGAGAGAGACATAATTTAGGGAAAGAGAACAAAGTGAGGGGGAGAGGGGTCGGGAGAGAGTGAGGGAGGGGGAGTCGAGCATTCTAGAGAGGAGGATCGGGAGAGGGTTGTTGAGAGCGGAGCTCACCACGAAGGCGGAGCCGAAGCCGAAGGCGGCGCGGCGGAGCGGAGCACGGCGAGGATGACGACCGCGGATCTGGGCCGCACTGTCGGTGCTGCAGCTAGGGACGGCCGGCAAAACTTGCTTTAAGGTGTGGTCGTCGAGGCATGTCGGGTAGCAGTCTCATCAACGGAGGTACGGTCGGACTGAAGGTTGCTCCGGGGAGCGCATATATCTACTAATCGTCGGGGCTCTATGTAGATCTGCCATGGAAGCGGTGATCTGGCACATCGATGCTTGTCGGCACGCGGAGGCAGGGTCGAGCCAGTGGCTGCGGTAAGTGGTATTGGTGTTGGTGGTGGTGGCATTGGCGGCGATGGTGTCGGTGTTGGTATTGTGTCGGGGAAGTGGAGGAGGAGGTGTCGGTGGAGGGCGGTTGTGGAATTTTGACAAAGGTTGTCTGGTGTAGGTGATAGTGGTGTTGGTGATGAAATTGGTAGTGGTGGCAAAGCCTGGTGAGGGTGGCCAGAGAAGTAGGTGATGGGCTAGTCGGGTGGCATGAAGGGACAAGGAAGAAAGTGTGGCAGGGGAGTCGAGATGGTCGGAGTGGGGGAGAAATGGTGGTCGCTCGGATGAGTAATGGTAGGGATTGCTCAGGTGTGGAGACAGGGAATGTGAATGGGACTGCGGGTGGCTGCCGATCGTCGGGGCTCAAACGGAATGGGTCGGCCAAGTAGCTAGGCAAAAAAGGGATGATTGTAGGAAGTTTATTTATGTATACTTGGTTTGTAAAAATTGTGTGTGGGGAAAATGTATGGGAATAGCCCAAATTTATAGGAGTGGGTGCTTGGAGGTCAAGTTTGGGCCATGAGGCAAATATGTAATATGTAAAGTGGATGAGGGCAATGAAGGAAATGCAATAGTAGGGAAGGTTCTGGGAGAATCCATGGCTTAGCTAGCCATGGAATAACAACCACAGGTCAATAGGCCCAACCAAAAATTAGCCATAATCATAGTCCATGTGACATGGCCCAAAACTAAATCCATGGGCTAGTCATCTCATGACTTAATAAGTCAGGTCTAAGGATTAAAATAAACCATGACTAAATAATAAACATTTGGCAATTTAAAATTTCCAAATAATTTCAAAATAAAAATGATTTTTCTTAATTTCGAAAAATCCTGAAGTCAAAAACAAGGGATTACAGCTAAAGGAAACCTTATAGGTCCTCTACATAATTAGTAAATACGAATTACACTAGAAGAATATTATAAGAATACCCTCCCTTTAAGTAGGCACATGTTAGGCTATTCTCCTTGGAAAATTACTAAAATTCCACCTCTCCAATTATAAACTTCTCAATAATTATCAATATTGCCAATCCACCTTCAATAATTACGATTTTGCCATTAACTTTTCATGATCACCCAATAATAATAATTTTCGAACAAAATCAGAAAATTAGGAATTGAATAAATAGAAATTTCAGGAACATGGGTGCTTTATGCTGTGGGGTAGTGGTTTTTGGGGGGTGTTAGATTCAAAAGGGGGTAAGGTATTCTGGATTTACAGTATGACTTGAGACTTTGTTATGAGTAGAAGGTTTGGTAAGTCTTGTACTTGAGACTGGACCTAATTTTGTGTAAAATCTTTACCGTATGAATTATTTTGAAATATAGGAATTTATGCTTAATAGGACTAGGTAAACAGCTAAGGTGGGTAAAATTTTATAGATATTTCCCTAAGATAAAAATTATAGTAGAGTATAACGTAGGACTTGAATCTAACAAGAGACCCTAGGATCACTAGACTAAATTTATGCTATCCAGTCCCTAAGATAAAACATTAAATAGAAGTACTAGGGTGATTTTATCGAGTACTAATATCATAATGATAGGTGACCTAGAAGTATTAAAGAGAGTATGAAGGTTTGAGTTAGGCTAGACGATTATCTCTATATATAGTAAAACTAGCATTAAAATAATTTATAAAAGACCAGGACTAGAAAATTGACCAATAGGTGTGTGTATCTATTTAGTTTAGCCTCGACCCTTGCCTAGCAGATAGGTGCAAAAAATTTAGGTGTACTTGTAAGGTTTGTATAACTTGTTGATAGTTAGAAGGAATAGAGTATTATTTTCCTTCTATCTTATTGAAGACCTGGCCTATATAGGAATAATATTGAATTAGTAATAAAATTTCTTACATAGTCATTGACTAATAATACCAGATAGAATTTAGGACTCCTTAGAAAGCCCTTGATTTTTAGTCCATAAATACCTAAGTTTAGTATTCCTTGTAGGAACTTGTATCGTACCTGACCTTAATTTTTGTTGTTGTTATCACATAAGTTAGGATGATAGAACTAAGGGTACCTTATTTCCTGGTAGGTTATGTGAACTTAGAATCCCATTAGTAGTAGTGCCCTCTAGAAATCATATTCAACTAGTATTTTTTATGTCATATTTCATGTAATTTTGAGGACAACATGGAAGACCGATCAGACATCCAGGAGTACATCTTTAGCAGTGGGTCGCCTTGTACCAGACAAAGAAGCTTTCGACTTGTCACCTTTACAACAAGAAGGGACATGTTCAGAAGGATTATAATAAAAAATTAGAACAGTGCCATTGATTATTTGTTATTATTAATATTATATGTGTTGTTATATTATTGTATGTTGTTATATTATTGTATGTCTAATTTCGAGGATAAATTTTCCTAAAGTGGGTAGTTGTAAGCCCAATGAATTTTATATATTTTTAAATTATAATTTTAATTAATTTATTTGTTATTATAATATTTTCTCACTATTATTTATGATCATAATATATACTTTTTCGTAGCTTTGATTTTTGGAGCACAAAAAATATCAATATCTAGAAACGGCTTTCATATGTTTTGACCTAGTCAGTTTATCTTCATTTTGATATAGCATGTCCCACACAAACTTATTTCTTGTATTTTATTTTCATAGCACAACTTTTGGGCCAATTTAGGCCAACTTACTATCTACCGTAAAACTCGACCTACTTTCCAATTTAATTTTGGAACTTGGCATCGATCCAACCCATTCGATCCAATATATATTTTAATGAACTTTTAGCCTACTACACACATGCCAATGGTGTCCCACTAAATTGAGTTCCCATGTGCTACTTATTTTTAAGTGGTACACAAGATCCATTTATTGCATTTTCGGAGTTAAATTTGATTCGGTAAATTGTTTAGACCCAACCCTACCTCAAACAACTTAGTGGAGCCTGTATAGGTTGCCAAAATCAATTAGACATACATTTGAATGATTTTTATCAATTGAATGGCAGCCCACATGCATGGATTCAATGCACTTTGACTCAATATTTCCTATTTCCAAATTAGAAAACCTAGAGATACCCATTACCATATTAGTTGATTGGAGGACCAAATCTCAACCAAATCAATCCAAACCAATGCCAAACAAACCCTAACATTAAGTACCTCCAAACTATATATTTTAACCTCCTAAAATCAGCCACCTCTCTGCCTAATCCTCCCAAAACCGTGCCCATCCAGCCCTTGGCCGACGACTCCACAACCCTAGGCCGAACCCCCTTTTCCACCTCTTTTCGACTGTTTGACCTCCCTTTTTCAAGCCACCACATCCACAATGACCCCAAGAGGCCATTTTGCAACCCTACCAAGTCCCGGAAGAGTCCTGTCTACTTATTTGGTCTTTTAAAGGCCGCACTCGAAGGTTATTTTCAGCCGTAATAAAAATTTTGAACCCAAGTTGGTCATTTTCTCCGATGGATTTCATATACTTTTCTCATCTATTAGACCTAAAACCAAAACTAATCAGTATTCCTATGTGTCTAATTTTATGTCCAATTTCTAACTCACATGGTTCCACACAGTTTGGTCGTGGCATCCATTGCACTAAAATTGGTCTAGGATGAACCAATTTTGAAGTGCGAGAGTTTTCGACGACTTGTAAACCATTTTGACACAAAATAACTCATTGGTAATTACCCTAACATCAATGTTTATCATATAATAATGTCCATTGTTCATATTTATAAGTTATTCATATGCTTGTGTTATCATTTCCATGATGCTAGCTTTTCGGACACCGAAAAGGCACCAAAACTTGGCTATTTTGATCTCTAAACTTCGTGTGACTTTTATATAATTTTTGTCAAATAATTTTTCATAAAAAATTATATTTTTCTCTGATTAGTTTTGATTTTTCAATAATATTACATTTCTATATTTTTTTCATGTCGTTCAATTCCAATTGGTTCAGCATGTGGCATAATTGTGTAATAGTTAAGTATGATATTTTGATGGTAGTTTTTCTTCAAATATATCTATATAAATTATGTCTAAAAATTATTTATATGTTTGTCCAGAAATATAATGGTATATTTTATGATATAAAAATGTTATTTTTTGTGCTAATTTTGTGCCATTTATGGTAGATTTGGTTACTTTTATGGTTATGTGCTAGTTAGCTAGTTTATGACTAGAATGAGACTATATATATAGTATGTAATCTTTGTTGTGTATTTTTTTTATATCAAATCCTATTATTTCTCAAATTATTCAGAATTTTTCCAGAATATGAATTTATATTTTCTATGTTTATTCGTTCCAAAAACTACCAACAAGTTGCTATTTAGGATACTAGTTAGTAGTGGTATATATTGTTGTGTTATTTTCTTAGAAATATATATATGATAAATATGTCCAAATTATATTTATTATTTTGCCAGAAATAAAAGTGTTACATGTTACTTAATAAATATATTATTTTATTATGGTAATATGATACATGTATAGTGGATTTGTTTCAATACATGGTAATATGCTAGTTGGTAGTTTGTGATTAGAATGAGACTATGCATATATAATATGTATATATATGGTAAGTGAAAGATTTAGTATTTATTTTAGTTTACTTATATTATTTTAGGATTTTGTGATCATTTGAATAAAGTTGGAGCTAGACCGTTGCTTTACACAATTGTCGATATTCCAGGTAAGATACCTTATCATACGTGTGTTGTTTAAATTTATAATATTGTTATAGTATTCGTTAGTGTTATTCTTAGTAGGTGTATCCAAGTATTGTTCGTCCTTGTGGGATCTTCGATTATAAGGAAAGGAGAGATAGGTTGAGATAAAACTCTTTTCCTTATAGATTGCGACTTGAACTGTACAACAAAGCCATAACAGTATAAATATAGATTCTAGGGAAGTGTGACGATAGAAATCGGGTACTGCAGTAACCTCTTTACTCCGTTGACGATATGATATTTTGCATCTTCTCAAAATGCTCTATGTGACTCTCTCCTGTGTATCTGGTGCTCTTTTTCCTTTTTTTTCTTTCTCATCCCCTTTAGTTTTTCTCTTCTCAATGTTGATGGTGTGTAACTCCTTTTATAGGAAGCAATAAAGGAGGTAATGATGGAGGAGGATCTCCTGCATGGAGGATGTCATCTGGGTTGTTACAGCTGATTAGGCAGGCTGTTTAACTGTTAGGCCTGGTCGAGGCACAGATTGGGTATCCGTTGCTGCAAGATCTCCGAGGAAGGACTTTAAGGATCCTCTAATATGGTGGTCGGTAGTTATGACTGTCCATCCGCACAGTTAGATCACGTGTGACATAGTACGTATGAGTGTTTAGGACAACCCATCATTTGATTGGTGCGGTTATGTAACACACACGCTATAAAGAGGAGACTTAAATAAGGTGGCATGATTTTTGTTGATGCGTGGTGCTGGCCATGATTTAGAGGGAATCTCTGGTTTGAATGGGGAGGTTATGGTGCACACACCATAAATATGGTGTTGATCTCTTTAGCCATTACAAACGGGATTTGAAGTAATCTGGTTCAGGGCGTGAACCAGCTACTTTGATGACTGGGTGACCCAGCCAAGGGTGTTAGCCATTTGTCTTGATGTGGAGGGCTTGTGAAGTTGTATGAATAGCCTACCTCCTTGGCCTCATAGAGGCTTCTTGGAAGGGAACCCATATGGTGTTTGGGCCGCATGTGTCCTAATCGCATGGATCCTAGTCGCATGGAGTGGATTGGCTGCCTTTGGTTCTGCAAAGGCAACGTACTTTAGGACATTGTGCTGCTGGGACTTGTCATCCTACTAAAGGTCTCTGGGCCTAAGTGCACCGTGTCTAACGCGGTTCGGGCTTGATTGAACTTGGGAAATTTCTTGCTTTTACAAGTATAACTTGGGTTCCATTGATGGTGTCATCGATGTATGTGTACATGTGTATAACTTAATGTGTAGGAGACATTCCTGATAATTTTAAAGTTATTCTCAATAACTTTTATGCATTGTCATATTTTTATATACAGCACTATGAGTGAGATACATTGTGTTGACATGGGCTTACGAACATGACTGATCATCAGTGCCAGCAGTTCGTGTGTCAGTACATATAGTGATCAGTTTGAGTCTAGCTAGAGACTTGCATAGAGATATGGTTTGATCAGGTCATAGATATGACTTGTGCAAGTCCATGGGCGGAAAAAACTATTAGTAGGCGCATCGAACACACTTGCATTCATTTGGCCTCAATGTTGCCCAGTTATGGGTTATTGATTCCCGATTATGGGTGTATTGCTACAGGATATATCCGGCAATGGCTACTAATTGTGCATTAGGTACAACGGGAGGTATGATGGCAATACATAAGCCTTTAGCGGATGTTATGCTTTATTCCTTTGACCTACCCATACATACCAAAGTCGTCTTCGATTTACATATACATAGATGGTTATGGACCTCTTGTATATATGTTATTTATTCAGTTCATATCATGGCATGTTCTTTTTGCATCATGTTACGTCCCTCTAAGGACCTAGTGATCTCTCTAGGTGTTAGTTGGACTCCCGACATGAAATTATTGTGATGTGTTCTACAGGATACAAGTATTGTTGGTAGTATTATTTATTATAACTTTTGCATCTTATTCATTCCTTGGTACTATTTTTTTGCCTTTGCTGTTATAGCCTAGTTTTGTGGACCTATATCATTCTTTGGGTCCATTCTGAATATATATATTAATGGGTTACAGACCTTGGCATATATCGTTTGTTCTTAATTTTGTTCATTATTGTGGAGAGACGTAGTTGAGATATAGTTTAGTAGTATATTTTACAGTATAGTACATCTGGAGTAAGTCAATTAAATTGGAAACTTATTCCGGAGAGTATTAGCTGGCATGTTCTCGTCCTAAGTTCTTACATATATTGGAACTAGACGTTACAATATCTGTCATATATATATATATATATATATATATATATATATATATATATATATATATATATATATTTTTTATATATTTATATATATATATATATATATATATATATATATATAAATATATATATATATAAGTGTGTGTGTGTGTGCGTGTGTGTGCGTGTGTGTGTATGTGTGTGTGTGTACCCGCTAGGCTTAGATAATTTGGAAGACTGCAGGACAGGTAACCGATAAAAAATCCTAGTTAGCTAATGTATCAAGCCGCATTCATTTCTTGGTCATGATTGTGAGATGGAATCATGTCTCGTCTTGACTAACTCTCGTCTATGTTATACATGATCATGTATTATACATGCTCATATGCCCGATTTACATTATATGTTCACATGTCCACTATAATACCCTAGTCCCAAAATACGTAGGACCAGAAATATGAATACATGCCAACAACACTTCACCAATGGGATAAACTACACAACAAGCCTATTAGTGAAATACTAAAGCTGTAAATCATGAAAACATCCCAAAAACACAATAAAGTCACAGATATATATATCTAATCATATCCACAGAGTCCACAAAGATATCGAGTCCAATAATAAAAATATCTCAAATATCCAACAGTAAAAGTAATGATATCTGTACGGATAAACATCCCAAAACTACAGAGAAAGAAACAAAGTAACAATCAACTACAAGTCTGATGAAATAAAAGGAAACAATATAGCAAGTCTAAATATGAAAATAATATGATCATAGAAAATCCTCAGACACTATCTCGTCCTCCTGTGTCAGCACGTCTCCGATCTCAGCTCCCGAACCGTAAACCTCCGAGTAGTCTTCAGCTTCGTCTAAGCCAGGACAATAGTCAGGTCCTCAGGGGACTAACAAGGTTCATAATATACATACGAAGGTACAGATATGAAAATATGAACTAAGGTAATCTACTGTCTCTGTCTATGTACTATTCAAGTGAGAAACTTTTCTAAAAAACCAGACCCCTTCCACTAAGGCTCACAAGCTTCTCAGCAGGATATTATCCCCAGTACCGTGTTGTGGCACCAAGGACAATCAATTCCCAATATTGATAGTTCTCTACTCTGCTACAGAGCTAAAGGGTCACTAAACAACGGGCCACAAGACAATAGGTCTGATGTTGTAGTCAAGTTCTCCCCAATCTCCATGTCTAGAATCTAGCAATGTCAAGTATGTATAGTCATCTCCAAATAATAGCAATAATGATAAACAAACTAGAATGGTAATACGAGGTCAATACTACGAATAGTCATGTAAATCTCGTATCATAAATGTGTCAGTGTCCTGTGGTCAATCGTGTCAATGGACACGCCAATATATACGTAATGCCTATTGTCAATACTCGATGTCATTATTATGACATCTGTACCCATCTATAAAAGGGACACTAAGTATCGACGTCCCTACGTCATGTAATGCTAATCAAAATAAACAACAAGAAAGAAAAAGAAAATGATCTGTAACCACGGCAAGGCACACTTGCCAGTAACTGCTGTCTGCGAGTAGGCCTAACCTACTCCGGTGTCCTTGTCAATCCCTCCAAGCTCACCTATAATAATACATAGATTTAATATTCTATACCATCATACCATATGTCTACTAGTTGCCATAATCGTTGATACACACTATATTTAATATATAAGTACCAACTCCTCTCATAAATAATTTATAACTATAATAAAAATAATATATTTAAATTCTAGAAATTATTTATAAATACCTATATATTACCAAAATTATGTTTCCAATGGTGAACTATGTCACAAGAGTTCCTACGTCAATACCACATATGGATACCACAATTTGACCCATTAATTTAGTCCCGAAATAGTAATTAATTATTAAATTCTATAAAAATTCTAAAAATTAGTTAAAATAGTATTTAAAAAGTTAAACCTTGCACAACATATAGTTTAATATGGATTCTTCGAGTATTGACACTTTTGAACACGAAGAAAACAAAAAAAAAATCACGAGTTTGATGATATGACAAATATCATAAATTTTTAAAAATAGCAAACGAAAGCGAAATCTAACAAATAGACATGCAATCGAAGATCTATCAATGTCTAAATTATTAATAAAAATATTAAAAGGACAAAAACTGACTTAGATAGGTGAAAAATGGCTCACAACATAATTTGTCAATTCTGGACACCCTGTCGTAGAATCGACGCCACGGATAAACTGCTCGAAACTGTGTGATCCAGTAGTTAGAGATTATAGTAGACACATAAAGGTAACTCTCAGTTTTGGTTTGAGGAGAAACGGATGAGAAAAAGTGGGTAAAACGTCATCTACAAATTGACTAACCTGTTGTGACATTTTAGACTTCGATTCGGCAGAGTTTCGACCCAAGTAGTGCATCGTGCACATCTGTAACGGCTGTAAGCTTTCTCCTATAGTTTCTAGGGTGGAAGAGAACATGGAGGGGGTCTCGAGAGTGGTGTTGGTTGCATGAAAGTCGAGGAAAAAAAATCAGATTTTTAGAAAAGGGGTTTCGACTATGGGGGGTCGGCCTTGGAGGGTTGTGGCTGCGCGCAAGTAGGAGGAATTTTGGGCAGTGGATGGTTATGAGAAGAGAGAAATAGGTTAGGGTTGGGTTGGTATTTATATTATTAGGGCATGTGATTTGGTTTGAACTAATTTGGATATGATTTGGTTCTCCAAATTATACTATTAGTAATAGGTTTCCTAATTTAGATAGTGGTTTAACCAAGTCAAAGATATGAAAAATATTGCACATGGCTGTAATTTAATATCTAAAATTCACTTAAATATATGTCTACTTGGTTTTAGTAATCTTAATTAGGCTATAACTAGTAGGATTGACTAGGTTAGGGTCCGGGTAGTATTTCTAGTCAAATTGGGACCCGAAAATCAATTTAATGAGTCTCATGTGCCATTTACAAATAAGTAGAACATGGGAACTCAATTGATGGTACACCCTAGCATATGCATCGTAGGCTCAAAATGGGTCAAAAATGTATATTGGGTCATACGGCTTCGATCTATGTCAAGTTCCGAAATCAAATTGGATTATGGGCCTAGAATTACAATAAATGATCAAAAGGCCTAAGTTGGCCCGAGTTGTGCAAAGTTAAAAGAATATTGGAAAATTAATTTGATGGGACATGATATATATAATTAAAGATGGACGTTTCTAGAATTCAAATATGGAATTGGATTTGAGAAAACGATATCTGTTGTGCCTCAAAAAATCAAAGCTATGATAAACTACTAGTATTGTCATTATTGACTTTAATATTTAAAATATCTATATAAACTAAATAAAATAAATTCCAAAAATTAGGGGGCTTACAACCTACCCACCTTAGAAAAATTTTGTTCTCGAAATTAAAATAGTACTAATATACAAAAAAAATCCATAACTTAAAAATAACACGCTAATACTTATCAGAATCCATGAGTATGTGTGAATATCGCTCACGCATAGAATCTACATGCTCCAAGTTGATTCCCCTGGAGAATGGTGCCTCCATGCAACTTGAACTAATCTAATCGTCTGCCCCCTAAGTGTCTTCTCACTCGTATCCAAGATACCTACCGGCTGCTCCTCGTATGATAAACTGGGTCTCACCATGATCTCAGAGTGGTCGACCACATGATTGGGATCAGTCATATACCTCCTCAACTGTGAGACATGGAACACATCATGCACTGCCTCCTTGAATTCTGGTCGAAGATGTGTATCCGCCCAATGCTTTTGCCGATCTTGTGCTGCTTGAAGATGACTCTGAATCCGCTTGAAGATGACTCTGAATCCGCTTCACTTTCTTGATTGTCTATGTCAAAAGCTCTGGTCCAAGTATCTGTCGCTCTCCAACGTCGCTCCAGCATACTGGTGATCTACACTTCCTTCCATACATTACTTCATATGGTGCCATTTGTATACTAGCATGGTAACTGTAGTTGTAGGAGAATTCCACCAAGTGCAAGTAGTCCTCCCAAGAACCTCCAAAGTCCAATATACATGCCCTCAACATGTCTTTGTCTAAATAGTATGCTCCGACTGACCATCCGTCATTGGATGATACAAAGTGCTGAACTTGAGTCTCGTACCCAAGCTCTCCTGCATACTCCTCCAGAAGTGTAATTGAATATAGAATCTATATCCGAGACTATACTAACTGGTACTCCATGAAGTTTCATAATTTTGCCTCATGTACAAGTCAGTTAATATCTCGGTGGACTGGCCCACTTTGAATGGCAAAAAATGTGCTGACTTCGTGAGTCTATCCACAATCACCCAAATTGCATTCTTCCCATTAGGATTCCTCAAAAGTCTGGTAACAAAATCCATAGTAATGTGCTCCCACTTTCACTCAGGGATAAGAAGCGATTGCAACATACCTGCGGTCCTCTGATGTTCTATTTTTACTTGTTGACAGACCAAGCACTTTGCTACAAAGCGTGCAATCTCCCTCTTTATACCATGCCACTAATAGTACTGCTTCAAGTCCCGATACATCTTAGTACTTCCGAGATGAATAGAGTAAATAGAACTGTGTGCTTCCTCCATCAACTCCTGTCTTAACCCTCCATTCAAAACATATAGGCGATTCCCACACCTTAATGTTCCATCTTCATGAATACGAAGTTTGGTCTGCTCTCCAGCCTCTGTCCTCTCGCGAAGTCCCCAAAATCTTGCATATATAGGCAAAGCTGCCTTGATCCTATCTACGAGCGACGACTGTACCTCTAGATTGGCATGTACCCCTTGTTGTCCCGACATAATGACTTATATTCCAAGCTCCTGGAGATCCTCTAATAATTGTGGCTGAGCTGTCAAGAAATAAGCAGTTGGCTTCCTACTTAAAGCATCTGCTACTATGTTCGTCTTGCCAGGATGGTACTGCAAATCTATGTCATAGTCTATCATGAGCTTCAATCAACGCCTATGTCTCATATTCAACTCCTTTCGCATAAAGACATACTTCAAGCTCTTATGATCAGTAAATATCCTTATATGCTCTTCGTATAAATAATGCCTCCACAGCTTCAATACAAAGATCACCGCTGCTAACTCCACATCGTGAGTAGGGTAGTTCCTCTCATGTACCCTCAGCTGCCTCGATGCGTAAGCTATGACCTTTTTGTGTTGCATCAAAACACATCCAAGTCCACTACCTGACACATCACTATAAACCATGAATCCTTCCAATCTAGAAGGAAGCGTCAAAATAAGTGCTGAGGTCAACCTCTTCTTTAACTTTTCAAAAGCCATCTAACAATCTTCTGTCCACTGAAACTCTTGATCCTTGCACGTCAATTGCGTCATGGGCTCTGCAATCCGTGAGAAATTCTCTACGAACCTGTGGTAATACCCGATAAGTTCAGAAAAACTCCTAACTTCTGCAACTGATGTTAGTATAGGCCAAGACTCCACGGTGACTATCTTCTTCGGATCCACTGAAAGTCCTTCTCCCGAGATAACGTGTCCAAGAAAAGAAACTCTATCAAGGCAGAATTCATACTTGCTAAGCTTGGCATGCAATATCTGCTTCCTCAATACTCCCAATAAAACTCTAAGATGCTCCTCGAAAATAAAAATAAGCCAAGGATAAAAGTGGTTACTATAGAAGAATTCTAATATGACTAGTCGTACCATTCGATCATAGGTATACTATTATCAACCTATTCTAGGGTACCTGCCAGATTACTCATAGCAATTACTCCTAGTTGGCCCAAAGCATATGATATCAAGGCACTCATACTCGACTCATAATCTCACTAGGATCCATATCTAAGAAACTTACCCGTATCTAGCTACCCAACATTACAATCCCATCAATAATCGAGCTTAATTATATTCTATAATATAACTATAAGGTTTGTGTATTTAGTTATTTAATAAGTAGAAGGTAATGGGAACTTAAAGCTGGGTCAAACAAACATATATACCAACCTCAAACAACGATAGGGTCAAGCAAAGAAGGAAGGTTTGTCGAATTATTTCTAAGAATGGTATGAGGCCAAACAAGATGCATAGGACGTAGTCTAGGTAAGACTCGAGAACCATATATCTTCATGATTATGTCACGTGAAGTTACTACCACGCCAGTGTGTATCTAGCTGTAAATAACTTTTTTGCTCTATAATACGACGGATGGCTGCAGTGCACATCTGTCATGCCAAGTAATACAGGTTCTTGAGCTTATCTTGGCCAAATCCATAAAATATTTTCAAATTAACTTTTTACAAAAATATAAGGGAAGAGATCAATACATAAGATATGGTTCAAGTAGAATTCGAGAAGCATATGTAGCCATGATACCGTTATCGGAAGTCCTGCCTTGCCAGTATTTCTCTGGCGGCAAAAACTTTCATTCCATAATACAAGGATAAATATAATTTCTCAGAATTTTTTTGATCCAATCCATAAGACACTTTCCAACAACTTACGGAAAGGAATGAGAAGAATTACTCAAGAAGTCAACATGGAAGGGTTTAGTCAAATCTAGAGTAAGAAAGAACACAAAAATAATCATGTTAAGAAAGAAGATAACATGAAAGCAATTATGCTAAAGAGTTTGAAAAAAGTATATAATCATGTTTGTGATGTATCATCAAGTCTTATTCCTCAATCGATTGCAGGCTCATAATATTATGACTATCCTAGGTATCACCATGACTTCGCACAATTCACGAAGATTCCACCTACACTTATGACTTCTAGCGTCTGTGCCCCGCTTTCCTAATATAATACTAAGGGAAGATACATCCACTATGAAGATTCTTCTTGCTGGCATGAATAAATAAGGATTATGGTAGAACATAATCACACTGGATGCAAATCAAAATGTCAAGTTCAAAACGAAGTCAAGGAAGGTATCAAAAATGTGGATGTGATCTTAAGGGTCTTTCCAATTCTAATTGTAGGCTCACATTGGTACAGTAACGTAACCGAAGTGATTTATCGTAGACCTGCATGGGGCACCACAAAAAATTACTACAAAAAAAGTATACTTTTGGGACGACACTACTAGAAACGCTAGTCTGAAACGTCCTAAAAAATTAATATTTAGGACGACTACATTTATTGTAACAAAAATAGTTTTATTTGTGACAAAATGAAAAAATGGATATCTCAATTGGGACTATTAATATTTTTGGTCCCAAGTAATTCCTCGGACCGTCCCAAATAATCAAGCGGAAATGAAAATTATTTGGCCGCCTAAAGTTTATAATCCCCAAATTTTTTGGGATTTTTTCCTATCAATTATTACTTTTCACCATTGGATCAAAAGACCAAGGGATGTTATTGCTTCTCTTTGATCATATATGTGAAGAGAGAAAGAGAGGAAATAGATTATAAGCCCTAAATTGATTCCTCTTTCTCCCTTCTTCTCAGAACTGCCACCCTGATCCTTCTCACTCCCTCTAACTCTTTCCCTTCCATAAACCTAAACCTAGGCAAAACCCTAATTTCTTTAGATTTCCATCAATTTTCCTTCAAAAATTTTAAGATTTCTCACATATATGACCTTTTTTCTTCCTCTGTTACAGATTTTGTCGTTAAAGAAGGAAATCGAAGTACGATGTGTCGAAGAAGGCCGACACCAAGTAAGGATCTTGTTATTTGTTTTATTTTCGTTGAAATTTTGTTAGATCTAGAGTTTTTTTTTGGTCCAAATAGTCGAAGGTTGTCAGTAAAAAGGAAGGCAGAGAAGAAGGCGGCGGCCAAGAAGCCGGTGAAGAAAGCTGGCTGCCAAGAGGTCCCCAAGGCCTCTCTCCTCCCTTGTTCGTGGTATTTGTTTAGGTGTTACAACAAACATCTTCTAATAAGATATTAGTGTGGATGACTTGGTAAGTCTGGCTACAACACAAGGATTTTGAAAGAATCTGAAGATAAACAATATCTAACTTCAAATTGTGAATGTTAGCCAAGCGAGGAAGAAAACTCTTTAAGAAAGGGAATATTACTAGGGGTGCCACATTTTATGATAGGAAATATCACAAGCTTGCTATACCATAGACTGTCAAAATTTTGACAGTCATGTTGAAAAAGAAGTCGATTTTTAGAACTACCAGAGTCTTGAATATGCACGAGGTTATCAAAATTTTGTCAATTCTCTAAAAAAATTAGGATAGCCAAAATTTAAAAAACTTGTGATGCTTCCCATCAAAAAATGTAGTGTCGATAGTAATCGCCTCGACAAAGAATCTCAAAGTTACTCGAGAAACAATGTGAAATAAGACAGGGCAGATGTTCAAAAATTTACGGAGAAAAATGATATGTTGGCTTTCATCCAGATGGTTGTGGAAGATATAAATGAATATTTGATAGAAATTTCAACATAAAGATTGTGCAAAAACAATATTATAAATTGCACACTTTAGGAAAGGGGCAGCAGTTAGAGGAATGTTGAAGATTTTGACTGGGGAAGGGGCAGTTGTTGGTGTATCACATTGAAAATATTGATTTATTAGTAAGGTGGAGCTTCCACAGATGCTCCCTTAAATTAAGACTCTAACATTTGAAGATACAGTTCAGAGAAAAAGTATATTTGTTATACAAGATGATACACTCCCCATATATATATATATATATATATATATATATATATATATATATATATATATATATATATATATATATATATATATCTTAAATTAAGACTCTAATATTTGAAGATACAGTTCAGAGAAAAATTATATTTATTGTACAAGATGGATACACTTCCCATTCAGCAACTTAGAATATATGAGGCTATTCTATATATATATATATTTTTTTATTTCCAGCATCCAGCAACTTAGAATTATAATGAGGCCATTCAGTAAAACATGAATACATAACCATAAATAATGTTACTAATTAAAATAGCTATTGCATTTCCTAAAAAGAAAACCCCTGCATCTTCATATTACAATCCAGCGGGATGCACTTTCGTAGAGGAAAATTGATACTCCCTTCAAAAATGGCATTTGAGATGATTGTCGAATGTTGGGCTTACCTTCAGGAGAATCGAACCCCCCTGGCATAAATAAGAAATGTCAATGGCGACCTATCGTAGGAGGCTCTCCTCCCCATCCTCCTTTGTAGCAAGAAGTGCTTTCTGCTTCAAACAGTATTCTTAATTCCTTCTCTAGTGTATCCACTCAGTTTCCCGTAACCTGCTTCTTTCATCAGGTCAGATGCAAGAAACTTCAAGATATCGAATACGCTCTATTTGTTGAAAGGTTTTATATATTGAACAATTATACTTCAGAAACAAGAATTTGGAAGGTGTTTATCTGAGTATTGAACAATTATACTTCTAATACCGTATTATCAAATTCAAACTTAGGATTATTGTCAGGTAGATGCAATTAAATGTTCTTACATCCAGACACATCAGGAATGTTTCATATCCTTAGTATGAGCCTACTGACAACCATGCATATGTGTACTTCACATGGGGCAGACATGCCAAGTATAGGCGAGTGTAGGTTTCCATTTGATTATTTGACCATAAGTTGACTTTGAGGAAACAACAACCGTTTCTGTAGGTTATGCTAAAAGAATAATGCATGGGTTTGCTTGTTCCTCCTTTTTTCAGAACATAATTACGCCATATTCCTGCTTTTTTGTTTTTTCTTTCCTGCTTGTTTGAATATTTTTGAAACTATTAGCTTACATTACTGTACTGGCAGGCAACTATCCAAGGTCTGCAAGGTTCTCAACTATGGAGATTGTTGCTTTTAATGAAGGGGCAATGTAAAATGTACTAGAACCTTTCAAATATGTTGGCTATCCAATGTAGCTCAATGCAGTCACTATGGACATGGATGATAACAATTTCCTTTCATCTAAGAGGGCCTCTCTTCTTATTGCAGCCTCAGAGCTGAT
The DNA here is from genome assembly GCA_029216955.1 of Iris pallida. NCBI lineage: Eukaryota > Viridiplantae > Streptophyta > Magnoliopsida > Asparagales > Iridaceae > Iris > Iris pallida. Next base: position 18,165,972 of record JANAVB010004800.1, read on the forward strand.
TTGGCTGACGTAACAAGTTTTCCTTCATCAGTTACTTATTTCGAGCCTAAAAATTTAATTGTAAAATTTTGATATGCATTATTTTTTTCCAGGTGTGCATCATCTTTACTGAATGGTGAAGAGCTTATTAGAGATGGCGGTATACCTCTTCTGGCAACTGTCCTTTCTCGTTGTATTGGTGTAGTTCAACCTACAACGCCTGCAAATGAATCTACTGTCGTCATTATCATAAATGTGATGTGCACTTTTGTAGTCTTAATATAGTTTGACACTGTAGGGCCGAAAAATCAAGTTGCGCCATGTATCTACTACTCAGTGATCAAGTTGCACCCTAAAAATCAAGCTGCGCCACTATTTTAAAGCTTAGAGATCAAGCTACGCCACTGATCAGGTTGTGCCTGATATCAGACTGTGCCCAATTATGTTACGCCAAAGTCTACGTGGCGTCTGACATTTAATGGCCATCATTACCTGACAACACTGACAACTGACAACACAGTTAACGAAGGAAATCTCTTCGAATCCCTCGAATTGTGCCGCTCGAGGAGATTGGACTGACAACTGTCCTGCACATCTTATGAGTTGCGCTTAGGCCCAATCTAAATAATTTTCTTACTTGCACCTAGGCACAATCTGAACGACTTCTTTTTAAAAGCTGCCACCTGTCCAGGCGCAGTCTAATCAGGCACAGTTTAACTTGTTGACTGAAGCTCGTACAACATGATAAAGTTGAGACAATTTTTATTTCCAAAGCAGGATGACGTGGCGCACATGCCACTAATCTCTCAAGACGTGTCTACTATCCTGTACACGACCATGCACATCTCAATCACATGATGCCACGCGTCTAAATACAGTTAGTACACGACTGATAACTGTATGAAAGTTGGCGCAACATGAGGTTGGCGCAACCCAATGTGGCGCAACCCAGCCTCGCACACATCAGAATAACTTCTAAAACAGTTATTTCCAGAACTCTATAAATAGAGTTTCCAATTATTGATAGAGGACAGACAAAAAGAGATCAAGAACTCTTGCAAAATTGCTGCTGTATTCTTCAGAGGTTCTAGTCTTCAAAGTTCACATAGTCTAAGAGATAAAGTGATCGTCTTCTGATCAAATTTTTACAGTTGTACTTCTCCAGAATTCAAATTGTACTCTTGTACTCTTTTTCAAAAGTTTGTAATAGAACAAATTTTTATTTTTGCAAACAAAATGGCGACTCTGCTGGGGACGACTTTCTCCTCCGACGAGAAGGTGATAACTCAATATGATACGACATCGATCGGCAAGACGTAGAAGACTCTGGTTGTTCAGGTCAACCAGACAGCCTATGAGGACATGATTAACACCAAGAGCAACAAGCGCACTGTGGCTATCGCCAAGAACAGGACTGTGTGGACTCCTAAGTCTCCTGCAGTCGCTGTTGCCCAGGCGTAACTTGAGTGCTCAGTGACCAAGGCGCAATCTGTCTCAGTGGCTGAGGCACATTCTGCTTATATTGCCACGGTGCAATCCACTCTTCCTGCTACTCGCGTGTAGTCCACTACTCTTTTTACTGCCAAGGTGCAGTCTGTTCAGGTCGTTATTAAGGCGTAGTCTACCTATGTTGTTGCCAAGGCGCCATCAGTAGCCTATATTACTAGGGTGCAACCAGTAGACCGTAGTGCTATGGCGCAACTCAAGTAATCAGTGACTCAGGTACAATCTGCTGCTCCAGCGCAACCCAAGGGAACTAGTCTTTTGGCTATTCCCTCTTCTTCTCCAGTTCTGAACTTGGAGAAGCAATGCTCTAGTACTAACACTAGACAGGACAAAGGGAAGGGTCCTCTGACACTTCCTCAACTCACGCAAGCTGCACCTAAGATGGTTCAACAGCAAAATAGAGGGAAACGCTTCTTAGCTAACCCTCTACAAAATAAAGGAAAGCACCCCTTGGTCTTTTCTAAAACTTCCCTGGTCTATGACTCAGAGGAAGATATATCACATTCTATTCCTTTAAACAGAGGTCTTCGGATCTCCGATATCGAAAAGATCACTGATCAAAGAGGCATCTTGCCTACCCCTATGGGGTCTGGTCAAGATCTTTCCACCTTGCAAATTTTAAGATCTAAGCAAGGAAAATTGAGGGTATCACAAACAGAGACACCTGGAGCAGAATTTTTTGATTTACGTGCTTATCTCAATAGGCGTCAACCAGTATCAACTTTGGTAAAACGTAAGAACCCTATGCCAAAGACCAATCTGTATCAGAAGCCAAAGTTTGAAAAGAAAGACCCAACCACTTATGCTAATGAGTTGAGTACATCTTTATACACTCAGGAAACTAAACATCTGAAGAATAGGAGACATGTTCCTAATATCATTAAGGAATATGTTCCTCTGACTTCTTTTTATCCTGTAGTGGTAACTGATCTCCGAGAACGTCTTACACAAAGACGAAAAATTGCAGGGATATCTCCCTCACCTCTAAATCACTCTTTAGATCACCACTGCCTTCATGAAGTCGTCATCAATAGTTGCTGCCAATCAGCTCGACGATGTGTCTTCGATCGTCTGAACTATACTTCAACTCCTGAACCTATAATAGGAGACGAAGACGAGCTATTATATGCTTTTGTTAACATGACTTCTCAAGACACTGGAGGTGGGAAACATCCAAGATGTAATACATCCCGTAATCCCAGTCAGCAATACTTGGATCGGATTCATGCATCCAGTGAAGGGGTCTTTCAATACACCAGATCAAAAAATTGAAATTTGAACCAAGGTGTTTTTAATCAAGAAGATCTCCCTATTGCTCATATAGAAGAGGACTCTTTTTCAGAGTTTGATGCAGATAGTGAAAGTTTTGAACAAACTATCTCATCAATAGCACCAAGAGAAGTAACGGCATATACCATTATGGAAGATCAAGATGCCTCTACTTCAACCAGTCAGGAGCAACGAATTGTTGTACTAGAAGATAAATTGAAGACCATGGCAGAAATGGTTGCAAGTATGCATACAATAATCGTGGCTCAACATACAGTGCCATCGGTTATAAATCTTACCACCAATCCGGAGCTTATAGCATGTTCTGTACCTGTTAGTCTGGGGGTACCGCCTCCTCAGGTTGCTTCTGTGCCAATTCAAACTGATCCCAGTCAGTCTGGTGCTGGGGGTGGTAATTATCACGCAGTTCCTCCAACTAAGACGTCTAACCAGCCCACCAATTCTTAAACATCAGGGGATGCTAATGAGGCTGTGAAATTCTTACGCACTCAGTTTGAAGTCTTCAAACAGAAAGATGGTCTACAAAGATTGGGCATAAAGCAACCATATCCTACAGAGTGGAAGGAGGTTCCATTCCCTCATAAATACAAGATTCCGACTATTATGCTATTTGATGGCAGCACTTCTCCAAGTCAGTACATTAATCACTTTGAGGTGATGACTAGCCAATTACAGCCAAATGATGCTCTCCTTACCAGAGTGTTTGTCGGTTGTTTAGCCGGCACAACATACGACTGGTATCGTAGCTTGCCTGATGGCTGCATAACTTCTTTTATTGGTTTCAAGCAAATGTTTTTGGAACAGTTTTATGAGGGTGTCAACGACATGACAATGTCTGCCCTCATTAGATTAAACAAAGGCGTAATAAATCCACAGAGAGTTTCATCGAAAGATTCTACCGAGAGGCACTCAAAATACCTTTAAGAACTCCATCTGCTATAACAATAGACACTTGTAAATCAAAGTTGTTGCCTATTATCAGTATGTGGATGGGATATACACAATTCCAGGATTTACCTTCATTCATTATGAATGCCAAGGCGGCTGAAGTCAGTGCCGAAAAGTTCAAACAGTTAGGAGTTCGGATGACTCATCCTAACCAAGACGAATATTCTACACCCGACGGTAATAATCGCCAGAATAACCGCAAGGGTAAAGAAACACTGGCCATCAATCTCAAAGGCAAAGAGTCTTTGGCTGTCAATGTTACTCAGACAGCATCCACTCCATCAGCACCACCGCCGAAAATAACTCGTCCAAAAGAAGAGTATTCTTTCATTGAAGATGATACTTTGAGCAACTTCGATTGCTTGATCAAAAGCAATAAGCTTCAACTGCTAGAGGCAAAACGGTCGGAAGAGGTGGGGTAAAACTGATCACCATAAATACTGTGTTTATCACTGATTTATAGGGCATCCAACCAAAGCTTGTTATGTGCTCAAAAGCAAAATCCAAGAGTTGTTCAACTCTGGAACAATTACTCTACAGCAGGACGAGAAGACGGTGACTGCTAATGTAGTTTCTCTACAATTTAGTGATTTTCCATCATAACTTGTATAAGATAGTGTTGTCCCCATTCCAAGGACTATTCTTGAGATCGTGAATCTCTCATATCCCCAAAATGAAGGTCTTGTTCCACTATCGACTAACAGAGGAGAGATTACGTGGATTCACCCAGATCTGGTGGCAGATTTTGAAATGCCTTCCTCTTTTAAGCAAAAGAAGCACTCTAAAGCTAAATATAAAAGCTGTAATATGGTATCCTTTGAACCAGTAACAGAAGAAAAAAATTCTAATAGGCACTGGATCTGGGAAACCCTATCTTCAAGAAAATCCCAAAAATTAAGAGAATCCTGCTCCATCTCCTGATGCTCCTCCTACATCATCTTCTCCTGCAGAGAATATACCATCTACATCCCCGCCGGTAGCTGAACAAACTCCTTCTAAACCCACATCAGCAGACAAGGGAAAACAACTGTTTATTTTGACAAAGCATTGAAAATGTCCTCATCTCTTGGACACAAAAAGCCATATAACTTTGATATATTGGCACAATTGGCCAATACTCCAGCGAGATTGTCAATCTTTGAACTCTTACGTCTCTCAAAAGAAACTCGAGAAACGTTAAGTGAAGCTTTGATGCAGGCTGATGCTTGTCTTACTCTTCTCAAGAAGCCTGAAAAGGAGCCAGTCAGCTGTGCACATTATCATAGTGTATTTGAATTAATGCCCAATATTACATTTACACAAAATGACATGTTGTTAGAAGACAATCGTCATGATCGTCCTCTTTACTTCACAGGATATGTGGACACCATGAAAGTCGATCGCATTCTGATTGACCCAGGGTCCGTACTTAGTATCATGCCGAAGTCACTACTAGAAGCTTTGAAGATACCAGTGCATAACCTTTCTACAACTATCACTACTATCCTGGGGTTCAATCAAAGAAGAAGTGAACCTTTGGGAAAGATGCGCCTAAAACTGCAATTTGGCAATCTTCGTACAAAGGTGACTTTCTATGTTTTTAACAATCATGGTTCATATAATGCTTTGTTAGAAAGGCCATTCCTCCATGAGCACAATATTGTACCTTCTACTCTCCACCAATGTTTCAAATATGTAGATGGTAATGGAGAAGTCCAAAAAGAGGTTGCAGATCTGAATCCTTTAAAAGGAGTTGAAGCATACTGCAACGATTTTCGCATGTACAAGGAGGAATTCATAAAGGTGGTACTGGCAATGAACACAGATGAAGAACAGAAAAGTATGCCAAATGATATTCTGGTGATCCCGGTTAAAGGATGTACCTCATGTCCTCAGTCTTCCAAACCATTGACTATCTATCTTCCTTTCCATGAGAAGCAGCTTAAGGGTGATAGTCAGAAACAAAGGAAGCTCACCTCTTCTAAGCCGCTTGTAATCCACCTTCATCGTAAGAAGCCCCCTCCTCCTTCTCGTTCTTCTTCTCCCCCTCTTGTCATTAATCTGACTAAGCCTGATAAGGCTAAAGTTCCTGTTATAAATGATGGTGTAAAAATTAACAAAGCATCTCCTTTGCAGTATACTGATGTCTCTTATTATACTCAATGTTATTTGGATATGCTGGATAGCTTTAAACCACTTACAATAGAAGTCGTATCATCTCTGCGAAATATGGTATCGCTAGATTCAATACAAGAGTCGTACTTCTTAGTACCGTCTCAAAAGAAAGATGAAAGGCCTATATTCTTCAATAAAAGAGAAGAACCAAAAATCATGCTCTATAATAATAATAGAGATGATATAGGAAGGCTACAATTACGCCGCTATAGTCCACAATCCAAAGCAATCATCCACAAAATGGGCTATGATTTTAGAACATGCTTCAACAATGGTAAAGGGAGACGAACTCCTCTTCGTATTGCTGTTCCAAAAGGAAAATCACAACAATACCACGGTAAAACAAGGTAGGGACTAGGTTATGCTTCACCACTTCCAACACCAGAACCTTCTGAATCTGATGAAGAAGAACGACCTAACTCTTTTGATTCTATATCATGGGATTCTGATACCAGCATTGGTCATGTTTATAGGGTGATAGTATCTTCTAACATGGTGTCTGCCAAATTTTCGGAAGATGACAAAGATGACATTAAAGAAGATCCTGAAGTGGACCCTTGGGCACAAAGGATGGACAATCAGTAGGAACTTCATTTTGAACAACGAGAGCCACCTACTGAGGATCAACTAGTCCAAATCGATATTGGAGAGAAGGGTGTATTACGATCAATCTTCATTAGCAAAAATCTCTCAGAGGATAATAAACAAGAATTAATTCATCTTATTCGTGAATATATTGATATCTTTGCCTGGAGTTATGAAGATATGCCGGGATTAGATCCTCAAATTGTAACTCACAAGCTTAATATTTTACCGAATGCCAAGCCGATCAAACAACAACAATGGCGATTCAAGACTGAAATGATGGATGCAATTGATGATGAAGTCAAAAAGATTATAGCTTGTGGTTTTATCAGAGAAGAACAGCATCTTGACTGGGTAGCCAACGTTGTACCAGTTCTGAAGAAGACCGAAAATGTTCGAGTTTGTATAGACTTTCGGGATCTCAATGATGCTTGCCCTAAAGACAAATTCCCCCTCCCAATTACTGATGTCATGATCGACAATACATGTGGATTCGAACGAATTTCTTTCATGGATGGGTTTTCTGGATATAATCAAATTCGGATGAATCCTGAAGATGAAAAACATACTTCGTTTCGTACTCCTCGTGGAGTATACTGTTATACAATCATGCCATTTGGTCTTAAGAATGCAGGTGCAACTTACCAGCAGGCTATAAGTACTATCTTTCGAGATCATCTGCGAAAGACTATCGAATGCTATGTTGACGATATTGCTGTCAAAAGTCGTCTCAAAGAAGATCATATTCAAGATTTAAGAACTATCTTCAATCTAATCCGCCAGCATCAACTCAAAATAAACCCCACCAAGTCTTTTTTGGGTGTCTCTAGTGGCAAATTTCTCGGCTTTATCATTACCTCTAAGGGTATACACGTTGATCCCGAGAAGATCAAAGCCATTCAAGAGATGCGTCCTCCACGCAACCTAAAAGAGCTACGAGGATTCCAAGGTCGACTTGTGTACATCAGGCAATTCATTTCAAATTTATCTGGACATTGCAGACCATTTACTCAGTTAATGAAGAAAGGTGTATCTTTCGTTTGGACAGAAGAATGTCAACGAGCATTTGATGACATAAAACGGTATTTAATGAGTCTGCCGGTTCTTGTACCGCCGATCTCAAAAATATCTTTCTTAATGTATGTCCGGGCAATGGACCATTCATTGGGAGCTTTGCTAGCTCATAAGAATAAGGAAGGTCATGAACAAGCCATCTACTACCTTAGTCGAACGATGATTGGAGCTGAACATCATTATAGTCCGGTGGAGAAAGAATGTTTAGCCTTAATGTTTGCCGTTCAGAAGACAAGACATTACATCATAGGCTAAACTATTCATGTCATATCCCGAGTCAATCCTCTTCGGGTCTTAATGAAAAAGCCAAGTACACTCAATTTCAGGCTTGCCACATGGGCCATATTATTAGCACAATATGATATGGTTTATGTTCCTCAAAAGTCTGTGAAAGGTTAGGCACTTGCTGACTTCTTAGCAGCTCATCCTGTCCCTGAAACATCTAAACTCTATGACGAGATTCTAGACGAAACATTGGAATCAAATGTGATCTCGGAAGAATTTTCTACCTGGAGGTTGTTCTTTGATGGAGCTTCCAGAATTGGACCTGGAGGTACTCTTGTTGCTGGAGTGGGAATTATTCTCGTTTTACCCGATGGATTAGCTATTCAAAGGGCCTATTCTTTAGACGAGTCGTGCTCTAACAATGTGGCAGAATACAATACCTTGCTCATTGGACTCCAATTGGCCAAACAACTGGATATTGAATATCTCGAAGTATAAGGCAATTCTAAGCTGATTGTTAATCAGGTTAGAGGCATATATGAAGTCCGACATCAAGATTTGGTACCATACCATGAAGCAGCAACTAGGATAGCTTTTTTGTTTAAAGGGTTTTTTATCGAACATGTACATCGTGCATGCAATACAGAAGCTGATGCCTTAGCTAACCTAGCTGCGGTATTAGCAATTCTAGTCAAAAGACAACAAATGGTTGTTATCTCTAATAGAGAACTATTTTGTGTTGTAAACAACCACAACATTGAAATCAGCAATCTAATTGAAGTCAATGTCATTAGCTAAGACTGGAGAACACCTTTTATTAATTTTGCAGTACATGACATATTGCCAGAAGACCCTAGGGAAGCTACAAGTATCTGTCGTCGATTGCTTCGATTCTACTATAATCATACTACTAAAATCCTCTATCAAAGAACTTTTGATGGGTTACTTTTGAGATGTCTTGTTGGTGATGAAGCAAAGCAGATATTAGGCGAAGCTCATGATGGTTTTTGTGGAGCACATCAGCCTGGTCCTAAACTTCAGGATCGTATTCGACGTATAGGCTACTACTGGCCCTCTATGGTATCAGATGCTATTGACTATGTAAGGAAATGCCATGCATGTCAAATTCATGCAGATTTCATTCACCAACCGTCATAATTTCTTCATCCGACTGCTGCCTCATGGCCTTTTGAATCTTGGGACATGGATATAATTAGCCCTATCAATCCTCCTTCATCTAAAGGACATCGGTTCATTTTGGCTATAATCGATTATTTCTCCAAGTGGGCAGAAGCTATACCTTTGGCTGAAGTAAAAACTAGTAGTGTCATCAACTACATCAAACATCATATGATATACAGATTTGGTGTTCCTCGCCGAATCATCCATGATAATAGGCCACAATTTATCAGCTAGAAGTTTAATAGATTCTGTGATGACAACAGAATCAATAATGTTGCCTCTACGGCCTATAATCCTGCGGCTAACGGGTTGGTTGAAGCATTCAATAAGACCATTATCAAACTCCTTAAGAAGTTTGTCACTATTAACAAACTTAATTGGAGTGATAAACTTGGAGAATGTCTATGGGCATATCGCACTACAGAAAATAATGATCGTCTTCGACTTCAAAAAAATAATGATCGTCTTCGACTTCAAGAATTGCCATTGCTAACGAGCTTACCACAGAAAATAATGATTGTCTTCGGCTTCAAGAATTGGAGGCGCTCGACGAGAAAAGGCTATTAGCTCAACAGCACATCGAACTTTATCAAGCCCAGATCTTAAAAGCTTTCAATCGCAAAGACAGGGTACGAACATTTCAGGAAGGCGAGTTAGTTCTTACAGTCAGACGTCCTATGACTATGTCTTATATGAGCAAAGGCAAGTTCGAGGCAAAATGGGAAGGGCCGTATGTGTTAAATAAGGTTTTCTCAAGTGGAGCCTATCAATTAACAGATATGGATGGCAGCGTTGCTATGATGCCTATCAATGGCAAATTTCTCAAGAAATATTATGTATAAAAGCAAAATATACTTTATTTTCAGAGATATAATGTAAATAAAGTTCACTTTATTTTAAGAGCAGAATAGAATTACATAATATTAAGGACGGAGATGAGGCCCCGATCCTTCATGATTAAATACATAGTTTGCCAACAGTTCAAACATCTCATTGTCAAAACTCACAAAAAACTTGCAGGCAGCCATCCTCAATGCCTCTTCTTCGGCAGTCTTCCCAGGCTCCACTAGCTCAGCAATCAAGTCCCGTTTTGGTACTGGAGCAGTTGATCTCACCCCTTTCTTTCCGAGGAGGCACTGGAGGCCCAGCAGGGGGCGTCTCGGTCTCTCCTTCAATCTTCGGAGTGAGTAAATCTTTGGAAGACATTTTGTTCAGAAAGAAAAGAGATTGAAGATATCTACGAAAGTTTTATTCTATTTATAGACAAAACAACCAGATAGCCAATCTCGAGAACTGATGTAACTTTTGGAAAGAAGCATAATTGTTCGTTTATTTATAACTGTTCATCCATTTATAACTGTTCATTCATTGTCCGCTCTTCAAAAAAATGATACGATTGTTCATTCATGTCTCTTCCTCGAGAGTTGAAGTGGCTGTTCATTCATTCAGTATCCTTTTTTCTTGAAAATCGGAGTGACTGTTCACATTTTATAACGAGAGTTCACATTCTCCATGCTTCTGAATTCTGTTTATTTATACCAGCAATTTGTCACATCCTCATTTCTTCTTGATTCTATTTTTCCTTATCACCATATCAAAAAAAAATCAAATCATAAAGGAGAGAAAATCATTCTTTATTTCCTTCTTTAAAAACATAGATACATCTTAATGGGAATCTATTACATCTCGGATTTTCATTCTAAATATAACATGAAGGTCTATTACATCTTTGGATCTTCTTATTTGTTGGTGCCAGTTCCTTGTCGTCTCGATCTGAAGCAACGAGCCAGAAAATGGAATCAACTCTGGTCTTCTCTCTCAGAAAGACGAAAGGAGAACCATAGAGTACAGCAGCTCAAAGATAAGCTGCTGTCAATACAACTGGTAAAGAGAAGATGACCCGCCAGGGAAACTAGGAACGAGATCGCCCTTGTGATACGATTCCTAATTCTGTCTCTCCACCATCCAACTCTCATGTATAAAGGCTCTTCCTACCATCTGAGGAAGACCCCTTTGGAATACTGAGAGTCCTGAGCTGTCTGATTTGAGTGTCAGAATTGCATGAGCTGTCTGATGTGGGTGTCAGAAGAATGATCTAAATAGCATCCGGGTCGCCAATGCCAGTTTTGAAGAAACTTGTCAACCAAACTTCTGTAAATAGGAACAAAGAAAAGAAAAGTCAGTAAAATCAAAACTGTGCGTACATCGACAGTGCGTTGATAGATAGGCGCCTATCATCAACATGCACCTATTCTCAGAAGCACAGGCGCATCTCAACAGTATGCACTGATCAACTGGCGCATATCAAAATAGCATACTGATCAACAGGCGCATCTAAACAGTGTGCGATGATAAACAGGCGCATGTCAAAATAGCGTACTGATCAAACAGGCGCATATCAACACTGTATGTCGATCAACAGGCGCATATCAGTAGTGCGCACCTATGATCGAAGCTAAACACTCGACCACAGTGCGTGCCTATTCTCAGAAATAGTTAGCGCATATCAACGGTGTCTATAACATGCAGATCAGTACCTATCTTCAAAAGTGGCGCAAAAGAAAAAATACTCATACCATTGATCCTTTATTGAGACTTACCAATTTTCGAAGGCACAGCATACAAACGAATAGCATCGGGACGAAGTGGCGCAAGAGAACTTATGAATAGTAAGACCTTGTGAGAAGCCATTTGTTTTAAGAAAGTATGAATGACTCTTTCGTTTCTGGTTGTCCTTTTAAAAGTGTTAAAGATGAAACAGGCACATCATTCTAGGAGCCTATTTTTTGGAAATGGACTAAATAATAGGGGTTGAAGCCATGTGATGACTGCCATGTTTCCCTCAATGAAATAGTAAGCATTGAATTAGCCAAAGAAACACATCTACATATGCCATTTGAAATCACAACCACACAATATATCAGAAATTTTAGATTTCATTACACAAAAGATGGATGGACCCCTACAGACAAAGACACAAGAAAATAGAATAAAAAGTTGTCATGCTTAAACATTATTTCTTTTTTTTGTCTTTATCGGTCTGACGAAGGGCGGCATCCAATTCTTGTATGTTGTGAATTCTCGAGCGACGCATCAGATTAAGGAATCCTTTCGAATTGCCGCACTCTTCAGAGGATAGCCCACCAATCGAGCGATTAAAGACAGTTGGATTTAACTCGAAGCAGTCTAGAAAGTTCACCGCCCTCAGTGCCGGGTCAGCCTCCAATAAATAAGTCGAAGGCATGACGTCAGGTTTCGCTTCAGGAGACTCGATTTCGGTGACAACATTTGTCTCCATTTCCTTCTTAGATGCCATCGAAATTACAGAAGTGAAGAATAAAGTACAAAGATCAACCCCTATATATATCACCAAATTGACTCTTCATACTCCTTATTTGAAAACTGAAAATCATCAATAAAACTCGGGAAGACGAAGAGGAGATTGAGTGTTTTCGAGAAAGAGATTTAATTGAGATGACTGAGTATTGACTGGCACAACTTGACTCAGTCAAAAATTTTATAAATTCAAAGTATTTCAAAACTTTCAAATATTTTTAAGTTTTAAAAACTTTTAAGGGGATCTTGTAGGGCCTAAAAATCAAGTTGCGCCATGTATCTACTACTCAGAGATCAAGTTGCATCCTAAAAATCAAGCTGTGCCACTGTTTTAAAGCTTAGAGATCAAGCTACGCCACTGATCAGGTTGCGCCTGATATCAGACTGCACCCAATTTTGTTGTGCCAAAGTCTACGCGGTGTCTGACATCTAATGTCTATCATTACCTGACAATACTGACAACTGACAACACAATAAACATGGAAAATCTCTTCGAATCCCTCGAATTGTGCCGCTCGAGGAGATTGGACTGACAGCTGTCCTGCACATCTTATGAGTTGCGCTTAGGCGTAATCTAAACAATTTTTTTAGTTGTGCCTAGGCGCAATCTGAACGACTTCTTCTCAAAAGCTGCCACCTGTCCAGGCACAGTCTAATCAGGCACAGTTTAACTTATTGGCTGAAGCTCACGCAACCTAATAAAGTTAAGACAATTTTCATTTCCAAAGCAGGATGACATAGCGCACGTGCCACTAATCTCTCAAGATGTGTCTACTATCTTGTACACGATCACGCGCATCTCAATCACATGATGCCACGCGTCTAAATACAGTTAGTACACGACTGATAACTGAATGAAAGTTGGCACAACATGAGGTTGGCACAACCCAATATGGCGCAACCCAGCCTCACGCACATCAGTATAACTGCTAAAACAGTTATTTCTAGAACTCTATAAATAGAGTTTCCAATTATTGATAGAGGACAGACAGATAGAGATCAAGAACTCTTTCAAAATTGCTGATGTATTCTTCAGAGGCTCTAGTCTTCAAAGTTCACATAGTCCAAGGGATAAAGTGATCATCTTCTGATCTGATTCCTACAGTTGTACTTCTCCAGAATTCAAATTGTACTCTTGTACTCTTTTTTAAAGTTTTTAATAGAACAACTTTTTGTTTTTGTAAACAGATACTACCAGAGCTGAGATCCTAAAGTTTGGGGATCATATTTAGGATACTATGTACTGTACTGTGCTCCATCTGTTGTCGATGCTGCACTTCAAACTGCAACTCATGTTTCGATATCATCTGAATTGCAGGATGCTTTACTACTATCTGGCTTGTTGTGGTGAGTTCTAATGGAAAATATGATTGTATACAAATTAGATAGTTTTTTGAAAGAACACATACAGGGAGCAATTCTAGATAATGAGAAATGGAATAGTTAACTCTATACAGACGTAATCCTATAGTGGCCTCTACGATTGTTTATGATTGTGTTTTCTGCCTGCTGAGCTCTTACCATTTTATCGTTCCCTGATTTAGTAGATATTTCTAGATTTTTTTAATTGCTTGTCCTTAGAACACCACCATTACCTGAATAGAATTACCCATTGTAAGAAAACTTGATGTGCTCCTTTTCAGGTACTTACTGCCCCTATTGCTTCAATATGATTCTACTGCGGAGGAGAATGATGTCAATGATACACATGGTCTTGGTACGAGTGTACAAATTACTAAAAACTTACATGTTGTGCGTGCAGCTCAAGCTCTTTCAAGGCTATGTGGTCTTTCTAGTGATGAAATAACACTTTATAATAATGTGCCTGCTACTTCTCTCAGAGCTCTGCTTACTCCAAAGCTTGCTACTATGTTAAAAATCTGACAATAAAGGATCTTTTGTCACATTTGAACTCAAATTTGGAATCTCCAGAGGTAAATTCAAGACTCAATGCATTTAATGCTTTTGGTCAGTACTACTAAAAACTGTTATTCAGTTCTATAAATTTGGCAGAGAACTTATTTATTCACTTGCATTTTATGATGCAAGATTGTTAATCAATCAATTGGATGCGTAAAAAGAATGATATCACTTAGAATTATCATAGAATCTTAGGAATTAAGCTGAAACTTGTGGTTACCATAATCTTCTCACTACAAGAAAAATGACGTTTCTTAACGGATCATTTCTCGACGGTCATAAAAAACCGTCAATGAAATGGGTTATCTTGACAGTTTTAGCCTTACGTCAAGAAAGGCCTTATTTTTTGTTAATTTAGAAATTTTATAGCATAATAGTTGACGTTTCTAGAGGATCCGTCAAGAAACATCATTTTATTTATTGACGTTTTCGCGATAACCGTCAACTAATCTATGTGCGAAAAAATTGGCACAATTTTTTCAGCAGCCACTTTGGTAATTTTTTGAAAATTTTATATTTGTTGACGTTTGGTGGTTCATTTTTATGGAGGAACTCAACAAACTTTCTCTCAATCTCCAGAAAACCTCTCTAAAAAAATCCTCTCTCTCCCTCCTCAGAGAGCTCAAGAAACCCTATCCTTCCACCTTTCTCCTTGCGAGACACCTCTCCCTCCTCTCCCTCAGTAAAATCCTCTCCCTCACCACTCTTTGGCGGCCTACAAGAACCCCCTCCCGTATGGCTGTGTCACCATCGTTCCCTCCCGCATGGCTGTGTTGTAAGGTTTTTCTGACTCCTATTTTTATGGGTTTTTCTTGGTATTTCATGAGATTTTTCCTTCATGTGGGGGATTTTGACCCTATTTGCGGCAGATCTACCAATTTTTTTGTAGATCTAGCCAAATACTTGTCCGATTTGGGGGATTTCTCATGATTTAGGGTTCATGATATCCAATTTAGGGTTCATGATATCCAATTTTTTCGGAAAAACATACATCTATGATAAGGAATAATTCTGGTGGCCTCAAAATTTAGGGTTCATGATATCCAATTTTTCGGTACAAAAATACATCCTCCTATTTAAAGTGAGGAGAATTTTGATTGATGAAAATTTATTATCTTATTTGTGAAAATTTTCTGTCGGTTGGTACTCATTTGTTGTCTTGTTTGAAATTTTTTTGACAGAATGTCGAGTGATGAAAATTTATTTAAATTTATCTGTGGTGGCATCATGTCTTGTGAAAATTTATTTAAATTTATTCCTAACATAGTTAGTCCCTTGTCCCTACAATGTTGGAAATTCTATGGGTGAATTAGTAGCAAGGCAATGATGATGGATTTGGTAATCCTATGAGCCTAGGTAGTCCCTTGTCTCTACATTGCTAGAAATTCTATAGTAGATTAGTTGCAAGAAAGTGATGCAAATTTTCTTACTAGTGTTATATATACACTGCTCAGATCATTCATATTTCTGAAAGGCGTTGATGACACATTTGCTACAATGGAGATATCAAAATAAGTTCAAGTGTGTAAACGGATGTTGGAAACAAATTGGCTACGAAATACCATTTTCTTCATTACTAAAAGGTTTGAAAATGCACAAGATATTACCATGTCAAAATAGGTCATGGGAAATAACATTACAAAAATCTGAGCCTTCATGAAGAATATGAATGAGATTCTAATATAGTGTGTACATTCTTTCTTCTTTTTTTTACCATATTGTCATTTTCAGTATAGTTTGAGTTCTTTTAATTTTCAGTTCAATTCATCTTGGGATTGGGTTTGTGTTAATCTGGAAATACTTTTAATAGCAAATTTCAGTATAGTCTGCTCAACTGTTATAATAGTTTCTCAAATAGTTATCCAATACCGAATTGGCTCTTTGTCATGATCTATACTCTATATTCTACTTTGAGGAGTTTAAGTATGCAAAATTTGATCTGCATTTAGGGATGGTGTTATTGGCTTGATTCTTAATGGTTTTGTTGTATTAAATGGAAAAATGCCCTCGTATGCTGCTCAACTTTCTAGATAGATTTCATCAGAAAAGAAAAAGAAAGCTCTTGACAACAGTTTTAGTTTACTCTTCAATATCTTGATTTTAGTACCTCTTTGTTTGTGGAAAATGGTATTTTTATCAATAAGAAGAGAAAAATTAGTGCCATGTTTGCTCAGGTAGAACTGCAGAACCTTTGTTGGGTCTGCAGGAGAGTTGGCTCAAAGAGCCTTCTTGTGTTTTTGGTAGATTTTGTAGAAATTCCACAGAATTATCAGTGGAACTAGCTTTGGAACTATAGCATGATCCTTGGCATTGGAAATAGATGTACAGTTTTATTGCAACTCTACCTTCGGATTTTGATAAATATGAGTCATATTGTATCAGTCATGTTGTATTTATGTTCAGCCCTCTACTTTCATTTGCATCAGTCATGATTGGACTCAGTAGCAGTCATATAGGTCTATCTATATTGTTCTATGTTAACTGATCTTATGAGGGAGGCTTATATCAGTCCTTGTTTGTATTAGGGTATCAGTGGTATCACATAGGCATGCATATCAGTCCTTGTTTGTATCAGGGTATCAGTGAATTTACTTTTATCCACTTCTGCAAGAAACTCCATAGCTCTGTTTACTTCACCATTCTCCAACAAGCCCTTAACAATAGTATTGAGCATAACATAATGGTGTCTAGCTCTATCAGCAACTCTTCCATCTTGGTATAATCTATCTAACATAATATTGTGTACATCAAGTGTTTGTTGCAGTCCCTTATAAGGCATCTCATCAAAAAGGTGTCTAGCTGTATCAACCTTTCCATACTTAAAAAAGCCATTGATCAAGATGTGGTATGTAACTGTATTTGGTTTATGAACTCTTGCGAGCATTAGCTCAAAAACTTTAAATGTTTTACTTGTTTCTTTGTATCAGGCAATGTCCATCCATTAAGGTATTGTATGTTGAATAAATAAGAAAATTGTTATCTGCTTGTTAAACTGAACTTGGTTTCTTATTGTATGCATTGAGCATCAACCTAAATGGAAATCGCCTGTCCGGACAGATACTCGTTGAGATTGGTGACTGCTCTTTATTAGCAACTCTGTAAGTTCAATCATTTTAAAACTTTGGTGTTTACCCAAAAAATTTATGTATCAATGATGATATAGACGAGTCGATGTTAATCTCATTACTCTTTGCACAATGTTGAGAAAAATTAGGAAGCATTTTCATATGATGATGACAATGTCCATCCTTTGAGAGTAGATCCACTATGGATGATGTTGTAGATGCCTCAAGGATAAACTTACTTCTATCCACTTCTGCAAGAAACCCTTTAGCTCTGTTTACTTCACCATTCCCCGATACCCCAAAATATATTAGGCAGGACACACCAATAGGTGTGGAGTATATGTTGTTGTGTCTTTACGATGTTGTGTTGGATCCATGTTTGTGTGACATAGAGTAGCTAGTGTTCATATGTTCCTAATTTTTTACCAGCTTTCTTGTTGTTCATGCTAGGATGATCTTAAGGGTGAATGATTTATTTAAACGTCATCGATACCTAAGCTTGGGGTTTCAACACGTTTTTTCCCAAAGGGTATGAGACCAAGCTTCCTAAAGACATAAAACTTGTCGAGTTCAGGGAGGACATAAGTTTTTTTAAACAAAGATGTGCGATTTATGTTGCAACATAATTTTTTTTCCCTATTTGGCTGGCACATGCTAGTTCTTGTAAGTAACAGCCTTTTTCTGAGTGCTGAACTACTTTCATGATGATGAATATGTTTACAAGTCTTTTTTAGATATACTTAATATGTGGTTTCCAAGTTATATGTTTCTCAGCAATAAATATGTTTACAAGTCTTTTTTAGATATACTGATTTTACATAAGGTGACAAACTTGTATTAGTTTCTCAACATGTGGTTTCCAAGTTATATGTCTCTAGTTCGTAATTTTGATGTATATAAGGAGAACAAAAAATTTGTATATCAAGAGAACACTTTCCAGCAACTACAATTTTTATGCCTTTTACGAGAATGCAATAGAACAGAACACTACGAAACTAAGGATTCAACATATTTCACATAAAGGAATACGAACATAACACTCCGAACCAGCAACCCACTAATAAAGGGGCATAAGATGCATACATAATGTGATAAGATGCATACATTTATGTTTACTTCTCTCAATTTTATGTTATTGTCTGATCTGAGGTTAATCATATGAACAAGAAAACTATGTGTGACATGTTTGAATGTTGAAGCTACTTCATTTAGACAGTCCTTGATTTTAGTCTATATTATTCAGTAATTCTCCTGCACATGGCTTGGTCAAAGTCAGTTCAAATGAATCTTTATTTTGTTCTCTCATCTTCATTTCGATAGTTTGTCAAGGCCATCTCTGGTATTGTACTTTCAAGTTGTAACTATTCCAGTGCCATGCATCTTTATTTCTTCTATATCATCCAAGTGATTGGTTAGTTTCATTTGTTTTTTGTACCATTGAATGGTCTGTGTGATTGGTTGATTTCATATGCTTTTTCTACCTTACAATGGTCTGTTGGTATACATTTCCACTCATAAAAGTATACAAAAATTGATGAATATTCAAAAATTGGGTGGTGGGTTAACTCTTGTAATTGTTCAAAGGCTCAAGTGAAGGCTTAATACTTCAATTGACATTGAAAGGTTTCACAATACTGGGTAATTCCTAGAAAAGAAAGAACTCTTGGCAGTTATATAATAGTGTTTATGACGAATATTTAGTACTCTGGTTAATTCGAAAATTGAAAGAACCAATGATGAACTTATTATTCATGTATGGCTGTCAATTTTACCTTTAGCCTCCACAGTAGCAAGATATTTATACATGAAATTGCATCTAGGTTGGAAATTAGCTGCAAATTTTTTTGCTTGTTTTATGTTCTAGTAGTCAAAATTAGTGAAACAACAAAACATGTATGGTTGTTGGTGTTTTTTGCCTTTGGACTAGAAAAGATAGTCCCACATCGGCTACACCAAATGGTGAGTATCTCAATATAATACATTGCTTGTGTTGAGGTGTGCATATGAGGTGTAGTGGGGCACAAGTTTGTGCCATGTGGGAGTATTTTCCTAGAAGGAAAAGGGATTAATTCCAACAAAGATATAAGTTGATTTTTGTCGTGCAGACTCGAACTCGGACACGGACTCCAGGATGTCTCGTGCACGCACGGGAGTGTTCGGGGGGTAGGCGTGGACTGGCACACTTCTATGCTGATTGTGGGATGATCTAAAATATTAAACTCTATTTTTGAGTATTGGTACTTTAGTCCCACATTGGATAGGAGAAGAGGTGAAGTCTCAACTCCACTCTATAAATAGAGCCCCATGGCCTCCTTTGAAAGATGTACCAAGAAGAGAGTTAAGGGAGTCTGTAAAGTCTAGGAAGCCCGCTCAAGTCTCAAATATTGACTTACGAGCGTTCCAGAAGTTCTTCATGAACTTGCTGGTTCCTGGAAGAAGATCGTGTTGGGGCGGATCTTGCTTTGAGCAACGGTGATCTTAACCACCCCAGCAAGAACCTTCCTTTCCTCTTCTTCTTTCTTCTTTCTTCTTTCTTCTTTCTTCTTTCATCTTTCTTCTCCTTTATCTGAGTTGTAACTCAGTTATATCCATCTGCAACTGTGATTGCAAGGAAGAACGTAAGATTTATTTTCTGAACTCAGTTCTGTCCGTCAGCAACTGCGATTGCGAGAAAGAACGTGAGATTTACTTTCTGATTATTGTTGCTTTTATAATCAGATTCATATTATAGTATTCTTCTTGGATCTCAAGAATAATCAGAAGGGGAACGTTTGTTTGAACCTCTGATCTCGACATTGAGTCTACCATCTTTGATCAAGCCCCGGGACTAACAATCTCAAAGCAAGATCCTTGTAGATGGAGAACTCTCGTGCTTCTCTCATCGATACTAGCTTTAACAAGTTGGAGAAATTCGAAGGAGAATATTTCCAAATCTGGAAGAGAAAGGTCACCCTTAATCTTTAACTCGTGGATGTAGACCATGTGTTGATTGAGGATGAACCGACGATTCCAGAAGGAGGAACTGCCGATGCTATTGCTGCTGCACTCATCAAGCAGAGCAAATAGAAGAGAGAAAACCTCATCTATAAACTGCTGATTCTCAATTCTATAGAAGAATCTCTAGCAAAGACATATTCCAAGAAGGTGAAGGCCAAAGAGATCTAGGATTCTTTGGGTAATCTATATGAAGATGATGAGAACAGGTCCAAAATCTTCATCGTCGAAAAGTACCACAAGTGGCTCTTCGAAGACGAGATGGCGATGCTACCTCAAGTGAAGGAATTTCCGAAGTTGCATGACGAGAAGATGCCCTTCGTCGACAAGTTTATATGCTAGAATGTATCGAAAGAAGCTGGACATTAGCTTGGAAGATCTTCTACAAGAGATCCACGTTGAGGACGAAATACGATCTCAACAGAAGATGGACTCTCTGTCCAAACAACTGGTTAAGGCCAACTTGGTGCAAACAAGAGAGTTCAAGGAAAAGCAGGTGGCTTCTCATCCCAAGAAGAAGGACTTCACTAATCTAAAAGTGAACGGTCCTTCATTCAAGCAACAGAAGTCCAAGTCCTACGTGACTTGCTTTAACTGTGACAAGAATGGCCACTACATGAGTGAATGCAAATCTAAGCCCAAACCAAAATAGCAGGTATAGCTAAACTTGGTTATTTTGATTACTTAACTTGGTTGCTATTGTTGCACAGGTTGAGTTATCTAGCGTGGTAGCTAACTAGTGGTCTAACACTAGTGCATCTGACCATGTGTGATCTCAAAGGAGTTGTTCACCAAGGATAAGCCATGTTATGACGAAGGTCTCGATGGTGAACAAATATCTAGTAGAAGTTCTGAAGATCGAGACAGTGGTTATTAACCACCGACAAGGACATTGGAATACGTGTTGCACGTACTAGAGTTTTTCGGCAATCTGATCTCAGAAAGTCTGTTATCTGATACAGACTTAAAAGATGGACATTCGTACTAGCCAGATGGTAATTTCATGGCGAGGATTATGCTTCGAAAAGATGTTCGATGCTAAAGGAATGTTCGAACTTCTGCTGATGGCTATGAAGTTACTTTATTGAGTGGACTGAGAGTTATTCTATGACAGAAGCAGACTCAAGCTGTCCTACCGGAACCTTATCTTCAGAATATGGGGGTAAGGAGGTGGAGGAGTTTAAGGTCTGTGCAGATACAAGACTGTTGGAAAGCTGCTCAGACGATTGAACTAAAGTACTGATCATCTGGAGTTAGTACACTCAGATATCTGTGACTTTTATTAATTCTCCATAGAGGTCGGTTCGAAGTGTTTCTCAAAGTGCACGTTCGCATGACTTCTCAAGTATAAGGATGCAGCATTCGAGTAGTTCAGAGACTTCAGGGCTGAAGCTGAACGTTAAACCGATCTACAACTACTCAGAAGTGATTGAGATATAGAGTATAGGTCTCATAAATTCACATCGTTCTGTAAAGAACATGGAATCATCAATGAGACTACTGCTCCGTATTCTCCTCAATCTAACGGGGTAGCGAAGAAGAAGAACAGAACATTGACAGAAATAATGAACTCAATGCTGCTAACTACGGGTCTTTCTAAATGCTAATAGGGAGAAGTTTTATTGATGACCACTTTTATTCTAAATAGAGTACCGTATGCAACTTCGGACGTAACTCCTCATGAACTCTGGTTCAAAGTCAGACCTAACTTGAATGCCATTCGAGTGTGGGGGTCTCTGGCTTATGTGAAGCTCCCAGATCTGAAGATTTAGAAGCTAGGGACTAGGACTACGAAGACGATCTTCTTGGGGTATGCCGATATTCTTGATATTGGGTCAAATTATATCATCGAATCTCATGAAGATAATTTACAATGCACAAGAAAATTATTCTTACGGATAAACCGAAGAACAATAAGGGTGCGCAAGAAACTAAAGTTTTCAATAAAGAAGTAGTCCAAGAAGATGTTGTTGTTGAAACAACGGTTGAATCAGAACTCGCTGAGCCATCGTCGAAGCGAGCGAGGAGGCCGAAGAACTTCGGAGATGACTTCATCACCTATCATGTGGAAGCAGATCCGCTTACCTATGATGAGGCGATGAAGACCAGAGATGATGTTTTCTGTAAGGAGGCGATTGACAATAAAATTGATTCTATCACCTCAAATAACACTTGGGTGTTAGTTGATCTTCCTGAAGGAGCAAAATCCATCAGATGCAAATGGATCTTCAAGAAGAAGATGAAAGCAGATGGAACTATTGACAAGTTCAAGGCTAGGTTGGTGGCCAAAGGGTTTTCTCAGAAGCAGGGGATCGACTACTTTGACACGTATGCTCCAGTAGCCCGGATGACCACCATCAGAATGTTGATTGCTCTTACAACGATACATAATATGGTGATACATCAGATAGATATAAAAACAGCATTCCTAAATGGCGAGCTGACCGAAGAGATCTACATACAACAGTCAGAAGGGTTTGTCGTCAAAGGTCTTGAAGACAAAGTCTGCAAGTTGGTGAAATCTTTGTACGATTTAAAGCAAGCTCCCAAAATGTGGTACGAGAAGTTTGACAAAGTCATAAGGTCAAATGGCTACAGGGTCAGTAAAACAGACAAGTGTTTCTATACGAAGTTTGCTGACGAAAGAGGAGTCATCGTTTGTCTATACATGGACGACATGCTAATCCTAGGTACGGATATAAGCTGTATCACGGAGACAAAGAAGTTCCTCTCGACGAAGTTTAGTATGAAGGACTTGGGGGATGCTGATGTTATCTTGGGACTCAAGATCATCCGGACAGACACTGGACTAGCACTGTCACAGTCTCATTATGTTGAGAAGATGATCACTCGTTACGGGTATCAGGATCTTCCAGGGATCGATACGTCGTACAAGTATGATCTGAAACTGAAGCCTAATTCAAGGAAAAGCGTCAGACAGCTGGAGTATACAAGCGTAATCGGGAGTTTGATGTATGCTACTACTGCCACAAGGCCTGACATAGCTTTTGCTGTAGGAATGCTGAGTCGTTTCACGAGCAACCCAGGCATTGAGCACAAGAAAGCTATAAAACGGGTTATGAGATATCTCAAGAAAACTCAGACATATGTACTACACTACAGCGGAGATCCGCCAGTAGTGGAAGACTTCAGTGATGTCAGCTGGTGCTCAGAAGTGGAGAGCGAGAGGTCTACAAGTGGATACATTTTCACAATGGGTGGAGCTGCTATATCGTAGAAATCGAAGAAGCAGACTGTGCTCTCGCAGTCATCCATGAAATCTGAGTTCTTTGTACTTGATACCGCAGCGGAGGAAGCAGAATGGCTTCGGGAGCTTATGTATGATCTTCCAGTGGTTGGGACACAAATACTGGGAATACCGATATACTGCGACAACCAGGCGACTACGGTGGTGGCATCAAATAACCTCTTCAACGGAAAGAAGAGGACTGTGCGGTTGAAGCACAGGACAATATACGATCTCATCAAGAGGGGGTGTTATTACAGTGATTGATGTTCGGAGTCAGAAAAACCTGGCGGATCCGTTCACCAAAGGCCTCAAGCACCAGCTGGTCGATGACACAGCTTGTAAAATGGGCTTGAAGGCATTCTGATATTATGTTATTACAATCCTACCATAAAGTTTTATGCTATTAGTTCAAAAAGAAATCTACTAGGCATCTAGCTTTTGGTTCAAGGGAGGACTATTAACCAGAAGAATATCAGGAACGGTGGGTACTTGTCCTTTATGACATGGAGAGGTTACGGACCTACAACCACTGTTGTTTACTGTTGTTTTATGAGAAAAACGGATCATGTGGGAAGGTTGGCTTAAATGCCTTAATGAGTTCTCAGGCAGAGTGAATGCCTGGAGTGCTTTACAGGAAGCACGATAGTGCAGCACTACAAGGAGTGTAACTCCATGCTACAGTGAGGTGACTTCATCATGAGGTTCCCAGGTAGGGGTAATGCCTCGGCTTTGCAAGCCAAGTCACAGTGGAGTAGTACCGTAAATAGGCAGGTAGCCTAATGTTGTATGATAATCGTAATAAAAAGAGGTAGACAGCACTACAAAGAGGACGATGTCCTCATGTTACAGTGGCATGACACCACGAAGAGGTACCAGGTAGGGTAAAGCCTCAGCTTTGCGATCCATGTCATAGCAGCGTAACACCGCACGGAAGTGCAAGGCTTCATACTGGGTAGTTTGGCACTACAAAGAGGCCTGTGACCTCATGCTACATTAGTATGACACTACGATGAGGTACCCAGGTAGGGTAAAGCCTCGGCTTTAAGCCATGTCATAGCGGCGTAGCACCGCAAAGAAGCGCAACGCTTCATGCCATGACTCTTTATAAAGAACTCACCTATAGTGTATGGACAGAGAAATCAGGCCGTCTCTTGAGGGTAAACTTCTAGATGCCCAAAATTATACACTGAAACTAGGCTGGCACAAGGCCTTTAATGTATAGCCAGAAGCACAGTTGATGTCATTATGTGAGTAGGAAGAATTGCAGTTATGGTGTAGAATTCAAGGCTTAGTCCATTCTTGTATCATGCTGCTATTTAACCTATGCGGGAAGATTCAAGTCGTAGCGACATCTCTTCTAATGCATGATGGACAGACACTGTAGGGAACGTTCAACCCGTATATTGAGATATGTGGGGGATTATTGGTATTTTTGCCTTTGGACTAGAAAAGATAGTCCTACATCAGCTACACCAAATGGTGAGTATCTCAATATAATGTATTGGTTGTGTTGAGGTGTGCACATGAGGTGTAGTGGGGCACAAGTTCGTGCCATGTGGGAGTATTTTCCTAGAAGGAAAAATGATTAATTCCAACAAAGATATAAGTTGATTTTTGTTGTGCGGACTTGGACTTGGACACGGACTCCAGGATGTCTCGTGCATGCACGGGAGTGTTCGGGGTGTAGGCATGGACTGGCACACTTCTATACTGATTGTGGGATGATCTAAAATATCAAACTCTATTTTTGAGTATTGGTATTTTAGTCCCACATCGGATAGGAGAAGAGGTGAAGTCTCAACTCTACTCTATAAATAGAGCCCCTTGGCCTCCTTTAAAAGATGCACCAAGAAGAGAGTTAAGGGAGTCGGTAAAGTCCAGGAAGCCCGTTCAAGTCTCAAATATTGACTTACGAGCGTTCCAGAAGTTCTTCGTAAACTTGCTGATTCTTGGAAGCAGATCATGTTGGGGCGGATCTTGCTTTGAGCAACGGTGATCTTAATCACCCCAGCAAGAACCTTTCCTCTTCTTTTTTCTTCTTTCTTCTTTTTTCTCCTTTATCTGAGTTGTAACTCAGTTTTGTCCGTCTGCAACTGCGATTGCAAGGAAGAATGTGAGATTTATTTTTCTGAACTCAGTTTTGTCCGTCAGTAAATGCGATTGCGAGGAAGAACGTGAGATTTACTTTCTGATTATTGTTGCTTTTGTAATCAGATTCATATTATAGTGTTCCTCTTGGATCTCGAGAATAATCAGAAAGAAAATGTTTGTTTGAACCTCTGATCTCGACATTGAGTCTACCATCTTTGATCAAGCCCCGGGACTAACAATGGTAATATTGCTCGCAATGGTCAAAAATCAATGCTGACAGAAAATTGCACTTAGTTTACGTCGCTTATAAAACTTTGATATTGTATCGTAAAAGTGCAGTAATAAAAGTTCCTTAATGCATCACTGTAATACTGAGTTCCATATCTATATAAAGGACATGTAGGAAAGTATTGATAATTTGTGTTCTTGTTTTCTCAGGAACTTGCTGAAAAATGAAAGTGCATGCATGCTGTGAATAGAAAAATGCTGTGGGATATGGAAGGGATGTGCTTCGATCTGGTTTGTTAGTTTTTTAGTTTTATTTTGTATGGTTGGATTATGTTTTATGGTGACAAGTGATAGATATTTGTGGTTTCGATGTTTAAGTGATATGGAAACAACAGATGTGGGATATGTATACTTTGGGGTTGGATTATGTTGTGGTTGGACAAATGAAGAATACATGTGGTGGGATGTGTATTGGAAGTTTTTGTTGTATGAACAATACAGTTTGTTAATATCAAATTTAGGTTTTATAGTAATTTGATGTGTGTAGCTTCTGGATTGATATTATATATGCTTGATTAATATTATATATAATTCTTGATGGAATTTTGGCAAGCTTCTATTGCCGGTACTTTGGATTGCTTTTCTTGACGGTTGTCAAACATCAATTTTAATTCAAAGCATGCTGCATAATAGCCTGTGAATAAATGCTTTTCTTGACGGCTAATAACCGTCATCTAGGCCAGAGTCAAGAAAAGTTTTTGCCTACATTGACGGTTTCTAAAAACTGTTATCTTGACGGCTAAAAACATTCAAGAAAAGTACTTCATATGACGGCCAAAAACCGTCAAGAAAAGTCCTTCCAGCGACCGTCAAGAAAGGGGGGCTTTTCTTGACTCCGGCCTACTTGACGGATCCACAACCATCAAGATACCCATTTCTTGACGGGGAATCACCGTCAAGAAAAGCCCTTATTCTTGTAGTGTCTATGTTTACGACAAAAGAAAATGGTTCGAACTGATTTTAATGCTATTTTAGATCTGTGAGAAGGTTATGTTTTCTTAGTTCACTAGAGGTGAGTGCTTAATTTAGATATACTTTTATGGTTTAGGTTAGTAGTTTGTGCTGCAAATTACTATGTAAAAATGTGAAATAGATATTTTACACAGTTAAAGGGTTCTCTCACCATGTCATAAAACTAAATAAGAGCATTATTTGATCTTTGTATTCCTATATTTTCTTAATCCATGTAATAACCTAATGCAACATGAGTTCATTTTATGCTTTATTACACCTATTTGCAAATAATTTGGAATTCTTCAACCCGAGCAGAACTGCTCAAATTTGTAGAACAACGACGTTGAGAAATACAAATTTGGCATCATTGAAAAGCTATGTTCCTTCGATTGACACCTTACACACCTATAAGGATTACCATCATGTCATGGCACCTGTATCATCATGCATATGTTTTTTTTTCTTTAGAACTTAACTAAAGTTTATGTTTTCTTATTACACCGCTTAGATATAAAGAAAAAGCATGCCACAAAAATTTGCAAATTATGATGATGAAAAGATTTTGGAGTATCGGTAAAGGCAGGAATTCAACATCATATGTTAGATAATTGACAACCATTTATATATCATCTATTTTTTTCATTCATACTACAAGTGATGCATGATAATAATGACTTATAACAATCGACCATAATTTGCCTTCCGTTTTTTCTCCTCTCTCAATTAGACTAAGATATTGGCACCTATTTGATGTGTTTCCAGTGGATGGGACTAAGGTTGCTATGTAACAATAAGTCATGCAATCACATTTTTATGTTCGACATTTGTTTTGTGCATAGCATTCATTTGTATGTGTCACGACCCGCACCCACCGTGAGGGTACGAGTACATAACAACGCCTAGCCTACGCCGCAGTATCGGCAGTAGAACGCTGTCCTAGGTCTCAATGCATCTAACAGTATAAGGCTAAACAGTTTATACTCCCCGAGTGGGGGTGGCATAGCAGAAAGTAAACTCAATCACAACTAAGGAAGAAGAAGCACGATATGATAAAGAACTCAAGGAAAATACAGATGATCAAATAGTCTAAGATAACATCTCAGCATATATCCAGAGTACAAGGTCTCAGCTACTGAATATGAAAGAATATATACAACCCATATCTCAAAGACAGAAATAAAGTCTAACTACTAGTCTCAAAACAACATAAGTAAGATAAAACCTAACTAAGCTAGTCTAGAGAGTAGGGTAAAGTCGTCAGCTAGAGCTGTCCCGTAGAAGGTATCCACACAGGCCTCCTTCTCGTCCTCTGTAATATTTTCAACAGGTCCAGTCAGGACAGGAGCGAGCACAATACATCTCAACAGTTCATATCAGGTTAGAAAATATAATCATGCAGTAAAGTAAGATATAGATACTGAAGAAATGCAGTATGTAAACAGAGAGAGAGAGCTGTAATAGAAATATCTACTATAAGTAAAAAAACTAACAGTGGCTAGTGAGTCAGAGTATAATATAGACATGTAAATGGCATAGGATGATTCTGATAAGACACTACAGAATGATTCTGATGAGATACTACTTGGGTATTATTCACATGTCTACTTCTACTCCCCCGTACCCCCAATCAATACACAAGGATCCAACCAGGTTATGTTATGATTCTATGTAACGGCCCCCGAAGGGTGGTACATAGTAGTCCCATAAATGGGGATTCTTGGAAACCCAATAATGGGATAAGGATTCAAGAAAAACTCTGTGATCATAAGAGTATATATCACAAGTGATCAAAGAACCAAAGAAGTATAGTGATACGCCATGTAAGTGAAACGCACAGAACATAGAGTACCCGATGCTCCCTGAAGGGATAACATCTCAAGAAAGGATCTATATAGTACTAATCCGTGTGACCAACGTGACAGTATCAAGTAAAGTAATTTAATACAGGAAAATAATTCTAAGCAGGATATGAAATGATCAGAGAATGTACTCGCTTGGTATCTGAGTGTCCGGATGAAATGTACTATCCGATGAGAGGTGTCTGGCTCCTAATCAGAACAGCACAAGTCACAACAAATCTAAAATGATAACAAGATGCAATTAATGCATTCTAAATGAACCTAGGTCAATCTAGGCCAAAGTCAACTCTTGGTCAACTCTGGTCAACCCTAGAAGTCAAACTAGGTCAACTATGGTCAAACTAGGTCCAACAAATCTAAACTAGGTCAAACAAGTCATTCTAGGCCTAAACAAGTCTATACTAGTCTAATCAAGGTTAAACTAGCCTATGCTAGTACACCAAGTCCATACACAACCTATACAACACAAATCAAACCCAACATCACACAACCTATATTGCATCTAGGCCTACACATGGAGATCACATAACACATACATATATTTATACACAAGGCTACCTATATGTATATCATTCATACATATATATAATATATATATATATAATATCACACACACATATTATAATATATATGCTGCCTATATATATACATAACATACTATATATATTAGATACACATACAAATTAGATACATTATATTATATATAACTTGCATTCATTTCATTAACTATATACAATATTTTTAGATTATATATACATAGTGAGGGGAACTATGTGATATGTGTGTGTGTCTAAAGGGGTATGTGTGTGTGTGAAGACATGATAGGGTGGCAAGTGTGAGTGGACTGTGTGTTAGAGTGATAGGAAAATGTGTGTGTGTGTCAAGAGTGCACAGGAATTTGGTTGTATGTGTCATAGGCCTGTGTGCGTTAGAGATGTGTATGTGTGAGAATGAGTGATATCTGAAACAGTGAGTGTGAGAGGATACATGACAGGAAGAGTGTGTGTGTAAGGAAATATCCATGAGAGCATGTGTGTGTGGGTGTAAGACATTGGGGTGTGTGTGTGTGTAGCATATATGTGTGAAAACTGAAACAGTGTGCAGGAATAGGAAATAGAAAACAGTATAAAGGAGCTAATCATTGGCAAAAAAGGAAGAAAAACCAGTTCAGTCCAACCATAACCCAATCTTTGTTCAGTCCCATTCAATACCCAGAAATCTCAGTTCATTGAGAACACTAAAAATCAGTTTACAAACTCATTTTAACAGTCCAAATCAATACATCCAGTTTTATGCCCCAAACCAAAACTAATTTAACCCAATTCGACACACACTTAGCAAACATATAGCTGTACACATTACAGTTTTTAAATCATGTAATTAACAGTGAAAAAATAGATTAAATAGGTGCTGGAAATTCGAATGAAAAATCTGGAACAAAACAGTGAGCAATGGACTGATATTAAGGTATCAGAATTTAGGGGTAATTGAGAATTGATCAATTAAATTAAACTAATATACCAAATCAGTGGTTGGTAATGAATATACACATTGTGTACGTATCATATGATGTATTTGTGTCCAAGCACGAGGACACAAACGTGTCCAAACAAATAAAAATGCAAAACAGAAACCTGGACACAATGCAGCAGGACAATCATCGTACACGTGTTCACAGTATTCGTGCACTCGACACGACACGACACAGACCTCGTGGTCGTGTCCAAGTGTCGATTAGGTCTAGGGCTAGGACTAGGAAACACTGATACGTGTCCACGACACGTGTGCGTGAGATAGGACACGCGTATCAGTGCACAAAATTGACAGCACTCGGTTCAGTGGAAATTCGATACAGGAGCTCGTACGTGTCCGACACGACACGTGAGGCTCTGAAACTTGGGGAGCCCCGTGTCACTGTTAGCCCCGTGTCACATGTCAATTTTCACGTGTCGAGGTGTCGTTTCCAGTGAGTTGTGTCCCCCGTGAAGCAGGGCAAGCAAACTGCCCGTGCACGTGCGCGCACGACAGCATGTACACGTGTCTGTGCTGACTCGACACGACACAAAAATCACACAAGGACACAAGAAACACGTAAGCGACATATAAACCTAATTTTCTATTCAAAAAGATTCCTAAAAATCACTCGAAATGCCCATTGGGGCATTTCATCAAAAACATGCACTATGACACTGATACGTGTCCAAATAGGACACGAATTGGACACGAAATCTAGGTTTCCTATTCCTACAGTTAGGTTAGGCCTAGGGCTCCCTAGATATACAATAAAATCAAAATTCTATGGTGTAGAATAAAAGTTACCTATATGTATCAAAATCCTCAAAAAGCTCCAAAGAGAGGTGTTCCTCTTGATATCCAAACTCCTCCAATTTGCCCAAACTCTGAAATTACTCAATAACAGCAGCAAGAGGAATAAATTTAGAACCTATTGCAATTGGTTTGGGGGAAAAGGAGTTGAAATGGATTTTATAGGATTTAATAAAGATGGAGACTTACCTCTTTCTAAGACTTGCCAAAATATTTCTAAGGAGGCTAGCCCTAATTCCTAGGAGCCGTAAATAGAGGGGGAATCCCTATGTGGCTGGCCATGGCTGGATTGGGCTAGGGTTTTGCATTAGCTAATGGGCTTTGGGCTTCTATGGCTAAGTTGCTATTTAATGGTTCAACCATAAGTCATGGCTTATGACTTAACTATTCCAACTTGTGTTTAATGACTAAACCATAGGTTAACTCTAGTCTAACTAGGGTTACATGCCCTAACCAAGTCCAACACAACTAGGGTTAGCTACACCTACAGCTAGGGTAGGCCTACCAAGTCAAAGCTAGTCAAAGTCAACCTAGTCAACCTTCATTCAAACAATTCCAAAATAAATCCTAAAAATTCCCATAAATTCAAATAAATTCAAATAACCCCAAAAATGACAAAAATACCCTCAAACTAGAAATGATAAACAAAAATACCCTAATCACATGGCTAGGCTCTAGGTCGACCAGTCTCCAAGGTTACACTATTAAAATTACCAAATATCATATCATGATTTAAATATCATTATTAAAAGACTAAAATTACAAAATTTCAAAATTACCCTTTTCTGGAAAACTGGGTGTTACAATCCTACCCACCTTATAAAAATTTCATCCTCAAAATTAAGATGATCGCACCCCTTCTAGGTTAAGCCCCCAGCAATCATAGTCTCAGAAACCTATTTAAATCATACAGTTGGAAAGTGTAACCTATGGGGTCATGGCATGCAATATCAGTCTGGGATCTCTTCTAGTTACACCAACATGCTACAGTACTAGGCAATCACAAGGTATCAAAACATACAAGCAAGGGATTCATCAATATTCTGGAAAAAAAAGGGAAAATAAGGTTAGGTCTAAACTCACCTCCAGCTAGGTCTGAGAACTAGAACTCTCTCCTGGAAGCAGGGCCCTGGTTGGGGCAGGTATATCAGGACAGTGCTGCACCCAGTGCGCAGCTGACCTACAGAATAGGCACAATCCTAGTCTCTTTCTACAGAAGTTCCACTTGTGTCCAGACTTCTTACAGTAGGCACAGATAGGCTCTGGCTCAGCTGGCCTCTGCTGGACAGGAGACTGGGCTGGGTATGATGATATAGGCTGGATGTATGGGTACTCCTCAAACTTTGGGTAGGACTGGGTACTGCTCCTCGCCCTTTTGGAGCTAGGCTCTCCTCCTGGAAGCACAGAGTCCCGCAGACGTAGCAACCTCTGGATTTGCTCCCTCATGGCCTCATCATGAACTCTCTGTGACTCCAACAGCCTTTCTTGGAAATATCCAAACACCTGGGCTGCGTCGAGTAACAAACCTCCGGGTGGTACAGTATGGAGTACCCTCACAGGGGGTAGAAAAAGGCTCTCGGTCTCAGGAAAATCTGCAGCTCTCTCCTGAACGAAAGGAGATGAAAGAAGACTCTCTGGCGAGGCTACCACCATCTCCTCAATGGCAGGAGGTGCCACCACCCCCTGATCAGATAGAGGGATCACTACCTCCTGAACAATAAGAGGTGGAAGCACACTCCCAATAGCTGCAGCTGCTCTCAGGCGACGGGCTCGGGTCATGGGTGCCATACTGGAAAGGATAAAAAAATAACAAACATCAAGGCTGTGCAGCAGTCTACCATCCTATCTGAAAACTGGTAATTATCAAAAATAAAATAAATATAAAGGGGGTAGTATTTAAAAATCAAGATCAAAAGTTTAAGGAACGAAAGTCAATAGCATTGAAATCCAATCACGATATATATATAGAGTGTGTTAGAGAGGGAAAAGCTAGCATTATGTAAGGGTTATGTGGTTTGTATGAAATATACATGAAAGTGTATAGGAGGATTTGGGTTTTAAAATAATATTTATCAAGTTACACTACTCATGGCATATTGGTTAAGCAGTCTACAAGGCACAAGCTATTTACTCATAACATGCATGGCTAACCATATATATAAGTATATTTATACGTATAGAGAGGTAGAGATTTAATTATCCATCTACATACATTATAACATGTTTACAGAACTATATATATATCTATATAGCTATATGAACATAACATAGAGATGAAGGGTTAGGTTTTCATGGCAGTTGTGAACATTAATGTAGAGTGTCAAGTGTACATGGGTTAAAACTTGAAATAAAGGGTTTAATCATTCAGTTTTAGTTCAACATTACATATTAATCCGAAATTGAACTACGCATTTGAAAGCAATGTGAAATGTTAACATGCATTCAGTTTTCAAAATTTGGAGAAATTCGAACATCAAAACCAACTCAATGTTTACCACAACCACAACCTAACATGTAAGAGTATGAAACCTAACATTATGTACCTACACACAATAATGTATACGACTCAAACATTACAATTTAAAACTGCAAATTGAACTAAACACTTAGAATCCAGGGTTAAAGGTTTAATATGTACACAGTCTCAGATTTGACAAATTCAACACAAAACTCAACCAATCTCAACCAATTTTCTTTTTAAAAAAATAAAACCTTGTATATAACATACATGTGTGGTGATGTAAACAACTACTAATAACATAAAATTTTAAAATTTAATTTACGAATTTAATCTGGAAAAACTAGTCACTGATACTGTCCTACATTAGAATTATTGGAATTTGAGAAATTAACATCAACATATTAATATGCATTTAGATTGGTTGGTAATCAAGTGTAGCATGCATACGTGTCAGGCAAGCATCTATGTCCACTATATATATATTTTAAGGTAATACAAGAAATAATAGCAAGAGAAAATATTGATAAAATCTATTCTGCTTATCTGTTTAAAAGAGGGAACCATTTTGAAACCAGAGTTACAATATCAAATCTAAGTCAAGGTCTAGAAAAATCACCGATTCATTGTATTAGGAAGAATTATAGCAAGAAGTTACACAAGGTTATAATAATAGCTAAGCTACTCCTACCCATACTCCTACTCCTAAGTTATTTGATGATGGGGTACAATTTATACAACAGAATGGTACGATAGAGATGATATGTTTAAAAAACTTCTCAAGATACAATCTGATAATCATATGCGTCTGTCCAAAAGCATGTTGCTCAGAGTCCTCGCCATGCCAGTAAGCAAGGCTACGAATAACGATAGATTCCATAACTAGGATATGCACCTCTACAATCATGTCGTCTGGAAATCTCGCTATGCCGACTAGTATAGCTGCGAGAAATTCTAAATCTCATAACCAAGATACGTACATCAGAAGCCAGGTCTCCATGTTTCCGCCACGCCAGCTAATATGGCTGCGATAAACTACAGGTTCCATAATCAAGTAGACGTTTTACCATCCCTATATTCCCGTCAATATGTGTTATCAGAAAATATCATAACTCGGGCCTTAAAAATTCACCTCGATAGGAAAATCAAAATCTACAACGATCTAATAAAATCAAATTCAATAATCAAGGAGTGAGAGCAACAAAACAAGGGAAATGATTCAAATTGAAGTTTAAATAAGATTCTCAAGGGTCGTCCCAGGAATCTCTCAAGGAATCCTAACTGTGATTGAGTACCTTCAAAATATATATCCTAATCCTACTGCAGGCGTAGTGATACTCTAGTTCGAATACCACTATATAAACTCGACCTGCATGGGCCACCACTAAAAATATGTCATAGCCCGCACCCACCGTGAGGGTACGAGTACGTAACAGCGCCCAGCCTACGCTGCAGTGTCGGCGGTAGAACGCTGTCCTAGGTCTCAATACATCTAACAGTATAAGGCTAAGCAGTTTATACTCTCCGAGTGGGGGTGACATAGCAGAAAGTAAACTCAATCACAACTAAGAAAGAAGAAGCACGATATGATAAAGAACTCAAGGAAAATACAGATGATCAAATAGTCTAAGATAACATCTTAGCAGATATCCAGAGTACAAGGTCTCAGCTACTGAATATGAAAGAATATATACAACCCAAATCTCATAGACAGAAATAAAGTCTAACTGTTAGTCTCAAAACAACATAAGTAAGATAAAATCTAACTAAGCTAGTCTAGGCAGTAGTGTAAAGTCGTCAGCTAGAGCTGTCCCGTAGAAGGTATCCACATAGGCCTCCTCCTCATCCTTTGTAATATTTTTAACAGGTCCAGTCAGGACAGGAGCGAGCACAATATATCTCAATAGTTCATAGCAGGTTAGAAAATATAATCATGCAGTAAAGTAAGATATATATACTGAAGAAATGCAGTATATAAACAGAGAGAGAGCTGTAATAGAAATATCTACTATAAGTAAAGAACTAACAGTGGCTAGTGAGTCAGAGTATAATATAGACATGTCAATGGCATAGGATGATTCTGATAAGACACTATAGAATGATTCTGATGAGATACTACTTGGGTATTATTCACATGTCTATTTCTACTTCCCCGTACCCCCAATTAATACACAAGGATCCAACTAGGTTATGTTATGATTCTATGTAAAGGCCCCCGAAGGGTGGTACATAGTAGTCCCATAAATAGGAATTCTGGGGAAACCTAATAAATGGGATAAGGATTCAAGGAAAACTCTGTGATCATAAGATTATATGTCACAAGTGATCAAAGAACCAAAGAAGCATAATGATACGCCATATAAGTGAAACGCACAGAACATAGAGTACCCGATGCTCCCTGAAGGGATAACATCTCAAGAAGGGATCCATATAGTACTAATCCGTGTGACCAACGTGACAGTATCAAGTAAGTAATTTAATACAGAAAAATAATTCTAAGCAGGATATAAAATGATCA
The DNA here is from genome assembly GCA_029216955.1 of Iris pallida. Classification (NCBI taxonomy): domain Eukaryota; kingdom Viridiplantae; phylum Streptophyta; class Magnoliopsida; order Asparagales; family Iridaceae; genus Iris; species Iris pallida. Next base: position 18,201,973 of record JANAVB010004800.1, read on the forward strand.
GAGAATGTACTCGCCTGGTATCTGAGTGTCCGGATGAAATGTACTGTCCGAGGAGAGGGTCTGGCTCCTAATCAGAACAGCACAAGTCACAACAAATCTAAAATGATAACAAGATGCAATTAATGCATTCAAAATGAATCTAGGTCAATCTAGGTCAAAGTCAACTCTTGGTCAACTCTGGTCAACCCTAGAAGTCAAACTAGGTCAACTATGGTCAAACTAGGTCCAACAAATCTAAACTAGGTCAAACAAGTCATTCTAGGCCTAAACAAGTCTATACTAGTCTAATCAAGGTTAAACTAGCCTATGCTAGTACACCAAGTCCCTACAAAACATATACAACACAAATCAAACCCAACATCACACAACCTATATTGCATCTAGGCCTACACATGGAGATCACATAACACATACATATATTTATACACAAGGCTACCTATATGTATATCATTCATACATATATATAATATATATATATAATATCACACACACATATTATAATATATATGTTGCCTATATATATACATAACATACTCTATATATTAGATACACATACAAATTAGATACATTACATTATATATAACTTGCATTCATTTCATTAACTATATACAATATTTTTAGATTATATATACATAGTGAGGGGAACTATGGGATATGTGTGTGTGTGTCTAAAGGGGTGTGTGTGTGTGTGAAGACATGAGAGGGTGGCAAGTGTGAGTGGACTGTGTGTTAGAGTGATAGGAAAATGTGTGTGTGTCAAGAGTGCACAGGAATTTGGTTGTATGTGTCATAGGCATGTGTGTGTTAGAGATGTGTATGTGTGAGAATGAGTGATGTCTGAAACAGTTAGTGTGAGAGGATACATGACAGGGAGAGTGTGTGTGTAAGGAAATATCTATGAGAGCATGTGTGTGTGGGTATAAGACATTGGTGTGTGTGTAGCATATATATGTGAAAACTGAAACTGTGTACAGGAATAGGAAATAGAAAACAGTATAAGGGAGCTAATCAATGGCAAAAAGGAAGGGAAACCAGTTCAGTCCAACCATAACCCAATCTCTGTTCAGTCCCATTCAATACCCAAAAATCTCAGTTCATTGAGAACACTAAAAATCAGTTTACAAACTCAGTTTAACAGTCCAAATCAATACATCCAGTTTTATGCCCCAAACCAAAACCAATTTAACCCAATTCGACACACACTTAGCAAACATATAGGTGGACACATTAGAGTTTTTAAATCATGCAATTAACAGTAAAAAAATAGATTAAATAGGTGCTAAAAATTCGAATGAAAAATTTGGAACAAAACAGTGAGTAATGGACTGATATTAAGGTATCAGAATTTAGGTGTAATTGATAATTGATCAATTAAATTAAACTAATATACCAAATCAGTGGTTGGTAATGAATATACATATTGTGTACATGTCATATGATGTATTTGTGTCCAAGCACGAGGACACAAACGTGTCCAAACAAATAAAAATGTAAAACAGAAACCTGGACACAGTGCAGCAGGACAATCATCGTACACGTGTTCACAGTGTTCGTGCACTCGACACGATACGACACAGACCTCGTGGTCGTGTCCAAGTGTCGACTAGGTCTAGGGCTAGGACTAGGACACACTGATACGTGTCCATGACACGTGTGCGTGAGATAGGACACGCGTATCAGTGCACGAAATTGACAGCACTCGGTTCAGTGCAAATTCGATGCAGGTGCTCGTGCGTGTCCGACACGACACGTGAGGCTCTGAAACTTGGGAAAGGTGTTCCACCTACAAAACAGTTTGCAGATAAAACTTTTGGTACCCATTTTTTGTAGGGTCCTGAAATGTCAGCTTTTGGTATCCATGTATAAATATTTAAATCAACAAGCTTTTTCATCCTACATGCAGGAGAAATATGACCACTGTGGCCACAATAATGACATTATGCATGTTGAGTGTTGAAAGCTGAGTGATGTGCATGGTTGGTAGGTTTAGGTTTTCTAGTGTAGAAGAAAGCATACCTATAATCCTGTTTGGGCTTAACCTTTTGGGGTAAAGGTTTGATATGGTTAGGTCTGACAGTGTTTGGTTTGGAAATGTTTCGATTATTCGGTAAGTGACACGTGTTAGGGTAGGAAGCAGCAGTCTTAGGCTATTTTTCTAACCTAATTTCCAATCTTTTGGAAGTGTCATACAACTTAGTATAGTCAGAAGTGAGTGCTTCCATTCTGACTTGTGCACTTTGAAGACTTTTCTTCTTTTTAGAAAGTTCTTCTTTCAGTTGGTCAATAACCTTGTCTTTTTCTTCGGATGACTTGGTAGTCTCGTGTAATAAGAGCTTAATAGAAGAAAGCTCACCAGACTCACTAACATTATCTTTAACCTCAGCTAGTAGGTCGGTAAGTCTTCTTATTTCACCTTTGTACTCTTTGAGTACCTTCTTAGAGGTCTGATATTTGTTACACAGTTTTCTGTAATCACTTATCAGTTCACTGAAGGCATCTCCTAATTGCTCAAAGGTGAAGTCATCATATGTATCAACAACAGGTTCAGAGAGTACCTGATCGGATGCCATAAAGCATACATTTACAGCGTCTTCTGATTGTTCATCTTCTGAGTCGCTGGCTTCACTTTCATGCTATATGCTAGTGTTGGCATATTTCCGAGATGTTGATCTCTTCAGGTTCCCCTTCTCATACCTGTTGCTCTTCTTGCTTGATGATGAGTTTGTAGGACAATCTTTCTTCATGTGTCCCTTCTTCTTGCAGCCATAGCAAACAGCATCAACTTGATACCAGTTGTTGTTGCTATTGTTTTCTTTGGCTTTCTTCTCATATCTCATGAATCTTTTGAATTTCTTTGCTAGGAGTGCTTGATCTTCAGCATCAGATTCACTGCTATCTGAGTCACCTTCAGCAGCTTTTCTGTGCTGAGCCTTGAAAGCGATTGTCTTCTCCTTTGGTGCAGGCTCTTCAAAATCTTGTAGCTCCAGTTCATGAGTGAGTAGCTTACCCATGAGTACTTCGAGAGACATAGTTGTGAGGTCGTTCCCTTTAATGATTGCAGTAGCCTTTGGAATCCATTTCTTGGTAAGTGCTCGCAGGAGTTTGCAAATCTTTTCATGGTTACTGTAATCTTTGCCTAGGAAGAACAAAAGATTTACAATATCCAAGAATCTTTCGAACATTTGAGTGACTGTTTCGTTGGGCTTCATCTTGAACACCTCATATTCTTGAGTAAGTCTGCTGACCTTTGATTCTTTGACTTGAGTCGTGCCTTCATGTGTGACTTCAAGAAGCTTCCACACTTCATTAGCAGTTGTGCAGATAGACACCCTGTTAAATTCAGTTCTGTCTAAAGCACAAAATAAAGCGTTAATAGCACGTACGTCAAGACTGGCCATTTTCTTTTCTTTCTTTGTATATCTGTTATGGGGTTTTTCAATTAAAACTCCATCAACATTTATACGAGGTGGCTTTTGATAGCCATCAATAACAATAGACCATAAATCAAAGTCAAGTGATTTCAAAAAGAAACTCATCCGTGTTTTCCAATAGGTATAATTCGTACCATCAAACAGTGGAGGTCTGTTTGTGGCCTGGCCTTCACTTGTGAATTTCACAGTTGCCATGTGTTGTGTTGTGATCTATATAACAATTAATTAAATTAATAAATAATTGCAAAGTTACCTTGCTTTACCTGTAACACCCGCTCTGATACCAATTGTAGGAACGAAATCGTAAAGCAGAATACTCTAGAGGGGGTGAATAGAGTTGGCAGCGGAATAATGCTAATTAAAAAATGTTAGCAGCAAGATCACAGAATAATAATTACAACTAAATAATGTAAAGGCAGAGATAAGAAAGCAAACACAAAGGCAGCGATGTATACTGGTTTTTCTCTGTTAAGGACTAGTCCAGTCGGTAGAACTCTTGCTACTAGTTGAATCCACTATTGGCAAAACCGCAAGTTTTCTTACGAAGTCCTTGCAACTTCTACAACGCGAGCTTTGATACGAAGAACTCGTCCAACTTCAATTGTGAAAAGGTATTCTTCTATCAAGCCTTCTGATTACAATCACTCTGAAACTTCTAGACCGCACCGCACTGGCAAATCGACTAGAGGATTGTAACTGGCTTGGGATCTGAAAATTAAAGCTCTAGAAAAAAAAACTCTTTGGAAGAAAGTAGACTTTGAGTAGAGAGAAGATTGAAAGTGAATGAGTGAGTTAAAATGATCGAAATCCTTCTCTATTTATAGGAGTTCCAAAGATAGAATTCTGGCAGAATTCGGGCAGAACTCGATGAAAAAATCTCGGTCAAATTCGCAACTGCAGGAGGACCAAGTTCCAAGGAATTCAAAAACAAAACGGCCACTAACCGAACTCTGGCCGAACTCTGGCTGAACTCTGGCCGAGTTCTGTCAGGGTTAGGTTAGGGTTTTTAAAATTAGTTTTTGGGGAATTTTGAAAACCTTTTTGGAGCTTTTATAAAAACGAATGTTTTTCAAAACTAAGGACATTTTAAAAACATTTTGAAATCATTTTGGAATAGCCTATTTGCCAGTACGACTCGATTTACAAAGTATTCCTAGACTCAAATAAAATGAAAAATATATTGCTCAAAGAAATACAGACTCGAACAGGCAAACAACGCTTCGGTCTTGAACTGAGTAGATAGCCATTCTTGAGTATATCTAAGAGTCCGAGATATCCTGACTAGCTCCATATATCGAGACAGAGTTTGATCAATTATTAAAATCAGTTTGACCATATGACCAATGGGCCAACACAGGGATGACTGTCGACGATGGGTAAGTTGGTTATAAAATATTCTTCTGTCATATTTCTTATTAATTGTTAAAAAGAACCTAGACAAGTAGAAAGAGCACTAGTAAATATGTAGCTTCACATGTTGAATTAGTACAGATATTTGTGAGTTTCGACAAAAAGTCGCTCGCTAGTACATGATGTGTGTTGACCCACATTGTGGGCAACCTTTTCAGAAAGCAAAGGAGACAGGGGGATTTCAAGTGATGCACTAAATCTCGTCTAGCCTAGTAGAGTTGTGGATTGCCTCAAAACTATCTTATATTTTTAGTCCAGTCGCAAGTTTCTTTTCATTTGAAGGTGTCTTTACATTTCAAGCATATAATAAAGGGATATCATGTATGGACATTGCAGTTATTTTCAAAAGAGAGTTTTAAAGAGAATCATGTAGCCAAGATAAGGCACTCTGAGTTTGCAAAGCTTTGTACTTGTATTTTCTATCAAGTTTATCAATAAAAGAACTATTTCCATTTCAAAGCGCTCTCTTCAATGTTGGCTTATATATGCGGTGTGCGTGTATTTTGCTTAGTCTAGTTGTTTTGTGCATGTACTGGCTTGGTGCAAGCGCAACTTAGGCTTGCACGGTATCACGCCTTAGCGAGGACGAACGATCCCGCAGGGATCAAAACGAGGATGAACGACCCTAGCGGGATCGGGGCGTGACTGTTTGAAATGTAAAGGATGACTTGTTTATCTTGGTATCTTGTTTTGAATATAAAATGCAAGGATATGCAGTTCTCTTCTTATTGTTTATCACCTGCAGTTCTGTTCTTACTCTAAATGAATTTTTGGAAAACATATTTAAACTACTTTTTTTAGTGGAGAATGAGATTAGCAAGTGTAAATATATTCAAATTATATTTTTGTAGTGGAGAATGAGATATAGGCAAGTGTAAATATATAGCACAATTGCTATTAATTTTTGGGGCGGATATGTAATTGTCCTAAAGATGAACGACATCCTTTTGTGACCATTTTCAATCCACCCCTTAATTTTTAGGACTGTTTTATTTGTCACAAATAATTATATTTTTGGACGATTTAATAATCCGTCATAAAAATATAATAATTCAGACACTTTTGGGACAGTTAGTTTTTTCGACCCTAAAACCCAATTAGGACGGCTTTTTCCGTCCTAAAACTTTTTGCCACGCCACCGTAATAGCACTATTTCAATCCGTCCTAAAATGCGTCCCAAATCATAATTTAGGACAGTTTATATACTTTTTAACACGAATTTTTGCCATCCCGTAAGGTCACTTTTTTTGTAGTCATGTAACGCCTCAATCCCAAAATACGTAGGACCAAGTATACGAATACATGCCAGCAGCACTTCACCAATGGGCTAAACTACACAACAAGCCCATTAGCAAAATACTAAAGCTATAAATCATGATAACATCCCCAAAACACAATAAAGTCACAGGTATATATATATAATCACATCCATAGAGTCCACAAAGATATCAAGTCCAATAATAACAATGTCTCAAATATCCAGCAGTAAAAATAATGATGTCTATGTGGATAAACATCCCAAAACCACAGAGAAAGAAACAAAGTAACAATCAACTACAAGTCTGATAAAATGAAAGAAAATAATGTAACAAGTCTAAATATGAAAATAATATGATCACGAGAAATCCTCTGGCACTATCTCGTCCTCCTGTGTTGGTACATCTCCGATCTCAGCTCCCGAACCGTAAACCTCCAGGTAGTCTACAGCTTCGTCTAAGCTTGGAAAATAGCCAGGTTCTCAGGGGACTAATAAGGTGCATAATATACATGCCAAGGTACAGATATAGAAATATGAACTAAGGCAATCTACTGTATCTGTCTATGTGCTATGCAAGTGAGAAACATTTCTAGAATACCAGACCCCTTCCACTAAGGCTCATAAGCTCCTCAGCAGGATATTGTCTCCAGTACCTTGTCATGGCACCAAGGACAATCAATTCTCGATAGTGATAGTCTTCTACTCTGCTACATAGCTAAAGGGTCACTAAACAATGGGCCACACGTCAATAGGTCTGATATTGTAGTTTAGTTCTCCCCAATCTTATGTCTAGAATCTAGCAATATCAAGTCTGTACAGTCACCTCGAAACAATAACAATAATGATAAACAATCTAGAATGCTGATACGAGGTTAATACCACGAATATTCATGTAAACCTCGTATCATGAATGTGTCAGTGTCATATGGTCAATTGTGTCAATGGACATGTCAATATGTACGTAATGCCTAATGTTAATACTCGGTTCATTATCATGACATCGTTATCCGTCTATAAAATGGGCACTAAGTATCGATGTCCCCACGTCATGTATTGCTAATCAAAATAAACAACAAGAAAAGAAAAGAAGACGATCTTTAACCACGGCAAGGCACACTTGCCAGTAACTGCTATCTGCGAGTAGGCCTGACCTACTCCGGTGTCCTTGTCAATCCCTCCAAGCTCACTATAATAATACATATATTTAATATTCTATACCATCATACCATATGTCTACTAGTTGCCATAATCGTTGATACACACAATATTTAATATATAAGTACCAACTCCTCTCACAAATAATTTATAACTATAATAAAAATAATATATTTAAATTCTAAAAATTAATATTACCAAAATTATGTTTCCTATGGTGGAACTATGTCACAAGAGTTCCTATGTCAATACCATATATGGATACCACAATTTAACCTATTAATTTAGTCCCGAAATAATAATTAATTAAAATTATTAAATTCTACAAAAATTCCAAAAATTAGTTAAAATAGAATTTACAACATTAAACCTTGCACAACATATAGTTTAATATGGATTCATGGAGTATTGACACTTTTGGACACAAAAAAATAGAATTTTTCGGAGTTCGGTGATACAGCAAATGTCATGAATTTCTAAAAATAGCAAACGAATACAAAACCTAACAAATATATATGCTTTAGAAAGATATTGACGACTATATTCTGAATAAAAATATTAGAAGGATGAGAACTAATTTAGATAGGTAAAAAATGGCTCGCAATAGAATTTATCGGTTTTGGACACTATGTCATAGAATCGACGCCACGGGCAAACTGCTTGGAATTGTATGATCTAGAGATCAAATATTAGAGTAGACACATAAAGGTAACTCTTAGTTTTGGTTTGAGAAGAAACGGATGAGAAAAAGTGGGTAAAACCTCATCTACAAATCGACTAACATGTTGTGACATTTTAGACTTCGATTCGGTAGAGTTTTGGCCCAAGTAGTACGTCGTGCACATCTCTAACGGCTGTAATCTTGCTCCTATAGTTACTAGGGTAGAAGAGAACATGGAGGGTGTCACGAGAGTGGTGTTGGTTGCGTGAAAGTCAAGGAAAAAAATCAGATTTTTGGAAAGGGGGTTTCGGCTATAGGGGGTCAGCCTTGGAGGGTTGTGGCTGCGCGCAAGTAGGAGGAATTTCGGCTAGTGGATGGTTATGAGAAGAGAGGAATAGGTTAGGGTTGGTTTGGTATTTATATTATTAGGGCATGTGCTTTGGCTTGAACTAATTTGGATATGATTTGGTTCTCCAAATTATACTATTAGTAATAGGTTTCCTAATTTAGATAGTGGTTTGACCAAGTCAAAGATATAAAAAAATATTGCACATGGCTGTAATGTAATATCTAAAATTCACTTAAATATATGTCTACTTGGTTTTAGTAATCTTAATTAGGCTATAACTAGTAGGATTGACTAGGTTAGGGTCCGAGTAGTATTTCTAGTCAAATTGGAACCCGAAAATCAATTTAATTAGTCTCATGTGCCATTTACAAATAGGTAGAACATGGGAACTCGATTGATGGTACACCCTTGGAATATGCGTCGTAGGATCAAAATGGGTCAAAACTATATATTGGGTCATACGGCTTCGATCTATGTCAAGTCCCAAAATCAAATTAGAAGATGGGCCTAGAATTACAATAAATGATCAAATGGCCTAAGTTGGCCCGTGTTGTGCGAAGTTAAAAGAATATTGGAAAATAAATTTGGATGGGACAGGATACATCAAATTGAAGGTGGTTGTGTCTAGAATTCAAATATGGAATTGGATTTGAGAAAACGATATTTGTTGTGCCTCAAAAAATCAAAGCTATAATAAAGTACTAGTATAGTCATTATTGACTTTAATATTTAAAATATCCATATAAACTAAATAAAATAACTAAAAATAAATTCCAAAAATCAGGTGGCTTATATCAATTGTCTACATTAGGTCACCTTTTTTTACTTTATACCCACATGTACTTATTTCTTTCTCTATCAGTTATGTTAGTTATTATTGGTTTTAGTTCATTAGTTGCCTTCCTTTGTGGTACTTGCTATCTGGGGTTAATTTGACTCCACTGACTTTGTTTGGCCAGATCTGGTATAGGAGCCGGAGGATCTTCCGTACCATCTCCCTGATGATGACCACCAAGTTACCAAGGTACCTGAGTGGGTGTTATTTACCTTATTCACTAGTATCTGTATATATTCTTTTACGGTGTTTAGCTATCAAGCACATGTTTAGCTCATGTTTTAGACCTTGACATTAGCCTACGGGCACAACATGATTTGTTTATACTAGACTGCAGCTAGAGCTGATCATGTATGACTTACACTCTTGCTAGTTCTTCATTTTGTATTACTAGCTTCATGATCAAATATATTATCATTTTGAACTCTTTGTTGTCTTATATAGCTAATGATCATACTTCTTATACTTTACTTATTGTCTGTGATTGAGGTATCTAGGATTGACTATTTGATTGTAGTTGTAACCCATATCTCTACAACTTTGACCGTATCTCGGGGTACTGGAGCACTCTCGTATACGTAGCTGGCCTGGTCCGTCCCGAGTTTCCAGTATTCTGGTTCTGGGACATGACAGTCTCGGTGGAACAACATCTGAACGAGGTTCAGGATATCATCAATTATATGTCTCCAATAAAGATAGTGATTGGCGATGAGCTTCAGGCCTTGTTGGTTTTGAGTTATGTACCAAAAAGTTGGGAGATGTTGGTGGTGTCGGTCATCAACTCCGCACCGGATGGAATTGTCACGATGGATGCAGTCAAAAGCAGCTTATTGAATGAGAAGGTCTGACGTAATTAAGTATAATCATTGTAGGAGTCCACTCCGGTGGCTTCCTACGGGAATGAAAGACTCAAGTTACAAGCGATGACATAGGAAAGTTCTCAGGATCTTACGATTATGGACCGCAATGAGGACTGCTATCAGTATGGCATAAGGGGTCATATCAAGAGGAACTGCATAAAACTCAAAGCTGGGAAGGCCAAAGACAAGTATGATCAAAAGGATCTCACGATATTTGGAAATATCATCATCGTAACAATCAACGCATAGGAACTTTGTGGCACATGTCATGACAATGATTGGGTCATGGACACGGGGGCATCGTATCACGCTACTCCACATAGGAGGATCTTCATATCATACCAATATAGTAGGTTTGGACGTGCAAAGATAAACAATAATAGGATGATTGTAGTTGTGGCCATTGGTGATGTGCATTTGACAATAGAACTTGACGAGAAGCTCATTCTCAAGGGGGTGCGAGATGTACCAAGTTTGTGCTACAACTTGGTTTTGGTAGGGAGGTTGGTAGATAATTGTTGTCGTAGTTTGTTTGGGGACAAAGATTGGATCCTTACGAAGGGTTCTCTATAGCTGGCTCGAAAAAATATATGTTGTAGCATGTACATGTTCAAGTTGATGAGGTGTGTAGATAGGCCACATACATCGGATGGAGGCTCAAGGGGGATTTGCCAGGAGTTTATGGATCATCAAAAAATTTTCTTAGGACATCTTCAAATTGATTTGAGGGATTCGGTTAGTCGAGACAAAGCAACAAATGGTGATGATTTGAAGTTTGAGGGTCATTCTATTAGTCCCATGATAGTTGATCAGTCTCCAGGAGGAGTTATTCCATGGATTAGATTTTGGTGACGTGTGGTTTGCCAAAGCTTCATAAAGCAATGTTGGTTTCAATGGTTCAAAAATAGAGAGGAGATCAAGGTATGCAGCAACTCAATCCGAGACAGGAATATCTTTATTCACGTAGATGTAACGCCCCGGTCCTAAAATACTTAGGACTAGGTACGTATCCATGCCAGCTGCATACATACGAAGTATACTCCAATATATGGAAACCTCGTATGAATACATAAGCTGTAAAATACAGTAAACCAAGAATAATCTAATCTCATCCACAAATGAAGAATAAAAGATATCATATAATCAACTGTAATAAGTCTTTGTACAATACGTTGGGTGGAGACAAATCTACTACCAACAAATAAGGAAAAATATACATAGAAACGAAAATAATTTGGCGAGAGTAGCAAAAAAAGACCCAAGACACGTCATCTCCGAATGAATAGAGAAGATCGTGACCTCGACTAGAACACCTGCAATATCACAGAAGCACACACCTGGAGAGATAACCAGGTCCTCAGAGAGACGTAACAAGATACAGGAAAAACATGCCATAAATACTGAATACAAAATATGCCACAAAGAAAATAAGTGACAAGACAACAATAAGGTAATCTAACCATACTACTGTGTTCATGCAGTTAAGAACAAACCGCCAACGCATGGGCATCTGGCTCAGGGGCAGTAATCTCAGGTATGGTCCCATCAGTAATAGGAAAGTGCATAAGGGACCCATACGTTAAGGAACTGTTCTTCCCACCCAATGCCTAACAGAGTCACATCCATGTCTCATATACCTCTACTAACTGCTAAGTCTTCTAATATACCTCTATTAGTAGTTAGCCCTAACACATGCACATGGGGGATCAGCCCACACGCAAGGACCTCTACATGCTACTCGTCTCACACATCCTCGTGGTACAACTGTGTCAAGGCATATGCAATACACTACAAACGGTATTCCCCTAACTCTAGTTTCATATGCAATCAAAGGATAGTAACAAAGTAACTAATAATCACTGAGCATGTAGTAAATCAAGAACTGTAACAACTGGAAATAATGAACAGTGATATGTAATAAAATAAAGACTGAATGTAAACAGTATAATGGCAAGGTATCTTGCCTGGTTGACGCCTGCGGTGTTGCTGCAATGTTCAAGGTGGCACGAACTGCGACATCGGTGTAATAACTATACAAGGTGACCTCGGGTGGTGGCACGGACAGTTCCATCGAGTCCAGGACGGCCAATTTAGTTAGGATGGACATAATAAAGGTACGGAGTTGGCTAGGGTATAGGAAGAATGGGATTGGTCACAGACATGAGAATAGTCAAAGAAAATTTGATAAATAATATATAAACGATTTTTGAAATTATTTATAATACTTGAAATATAATCTATTAGTCAAAATATGCTTTCAAATAAATACCCGAAAAATCAAAAGTCGTTTTAAGGCAACACTATAAGTTTTGTCAACATACTATTCTACGCTGAAACCCATGTCTCATAAATCAAAATATTTAAGCGAAACAAAATACTATTAGAAATTTATTTAAGGCTAAGAAACATATTTTGTAAAAATAACGTCTTGATAAAAATCTATACTTTACTGACTATTCAAACTTGAGAATATTTATAACTATTTAAAACTATAATTCTCTTGTAGAAAATATTGCAACCATATAATAACTTAAAACTCCAAACACGATTTGAAATTACATGCAGGACCAAGCCCAATACTATATATTTATCATAATATAGTTTTTTGAAAATATTTTATTTAATATATGGTTCTATATAATATCATTAAGAGCAAATAGCGATAATAACATAAAAATCAATAATAATACTATTAAATAATAAATCCCATAAAAATATTACCTAGTGATAATGTTAAGATATTGCACAATCGTTTCTTTTGTAAAAATATAACAATAATAATAATAAATAATGATCATGTCCAGTCTTGCTCCTCAGAACACAACAAAACACAAAGAATCAAAAGCCAGCAACAAAATAATAATAATCATTAAATATATATTTTTTACTCTAATAAGGATAGCAGCAGAGGCTGCTTATTAGTTCTTAGAAAAGTGTAGAGGGAGAGAGAAAGCAAAGGGGAGGAGATTTTCGAGAGGAAGAGGGAGGAAGGGCGTGGAAGAGAGGAGGCCAGAGAGAGGGGAGATCGGCGTTGGGGTCGGGTCGACAAACTGGAAAAGGAGCCGGAGTGGAAAGAGGGGTAGCGGAAGGCGGTGTCCCACCCAGGGCGGGGCAGTGGCATGCCGGTTCCGATTTGCAGCGGCGACGATGCTCGCTGCGCACGCCGGCAGCGAATCTTCGCCGCTGCCGAGCTCGGGTGGCACGAGGGTGAGGCGGGGTCTCGGCACAAGGTCAGGCCGCATTGGCGGTAGTAACCGGGGACGAGCGGTCACGGTGGATCGATCGCAGCGGAGGTGAGTTTTCCTATTTCTCATCCTTAGATGGTGGTGGTGATTTGTCTTGGCGGTGGTGGCGAGGATGGTGGCTGGTATGGTCGGAACTTGGTGGGGGTAAAGGTGGTGTAGGTGGGGCTGTCGCGGCAGTGGCCGCGGTGGTGGTGTGGTGAAGATGGTTTGGGTTTAGTCGGGAAGGAGGTGGTGTCGGGTGGCTATGGCGGTCGGGTTTTGTCATGACCCGCACCCGGTTTTCGGATACGAGACGTGTCCAAGCCAGCCTACGCCGCAGAGTCGGCGGTAGAACGCTGTCAAGCCCGCAAGAGATAGATGCTCAAGAAAATATCACAATTGCTCATTCACAATTCTATATTTATTACAACATTTAATATTAAAGGAAAAATACCAGTTTTATATTTTAATGAAATAATACAGTGCTTTCTATTTCTAGGTCGATCTCAGCATACCCAAGTCTTCCCCAGTGCTAACAATGATCGCAGCTAATACCTGAAAAATGTTGGTTTCCAGTCAGGAATGGAACAAGTACACAAACCGACGGCAGTGCAAAACACAATAGAATTGACAAGACATGTAAATAGCATATGGAATATAAAAACTGGTAAGAAAAACTGATGTCATAGCACGATAGAGAAATGAGCAAGGAAAAGCTAATAAAAGACATCTATCTAAGTGGTGTGAAATATCTGTTCGCCATGTGGACGGCTAGGGGGTAAAATAAGGCACACTGCACGTGTCGTGCGCAGCGGCTAGCATTCAAGATTAGACATATTGGGAAATTTCTGGGTAGTCCACATGTATACTAAGATATTTCCCCTCCCGACAACTCCGTGTGACGAGCGTGTCAACAAGCAGCAAGATACATGTATAGACATGAAATGAGAAAACTACTATGAATCGAAAAGCAATCAGAAAGTGCACTTGCCTGAGGTCCTTAGCTGGAGAAACCAATACTGTACCACACGATGAGCCACAATCAAGCAAACACATATAGAAGTCTCCGGATGCTGAAATAAATAGTACCAACGTTCTCAGAATAGTCAAATTAGCTAGGATTGCCTGTCCTTAAGTCCAATTCTGGACACAGGGACAAAACGGTAATTTCGGGCAAAAACGATGTCCGCCGTTGGACCCGCTTTGCACCGAAAAGCGTGCCAAAGTCAACGGTCTCTAAAGTCGTCAAACTACATATCTACGGATCCAGTTTTCCGATACGAACCCAACCGTATGTCCAGAGTTGGATTCCGGCGGGCCGTGCACAAAATCGCCCGTTGAGTGGAACCGTGGGGCCCGCAAAACGGTGATTTTGTCAACAGTCTCAGAATCGGACCAAACTTGGCATGCAGGACCAGAAAAATGATACGGACCTGTTGGCGCAAGTTTCGTCTCGATCTGACGAGCGTGCACAAAGTAATTGAGAAATTTGCAACGTGCACGATACGGTGAATTTCGACGGATACGCATCAAATTCGTCGCGCACACGCGACCAATTTGAATTCCGTCAAAGCCCACACGACCACGAAGCTGTTACGCAGCTTTCGATCCTTTCGGTTCGCGACCACGTCGTCCCGATTGGCGTGACGCACGTCGTGTGGAGCGATTTCTAGTTTTCGAAAACAGATTTTTCCCGAACTTTACATGTGTTTAATTCTCTGTACAAAGCAAATTTCTACAAACTTCCTACTGGAATTTTCTAGCCCTATATGTTGGGTTCAACTTCTTTTCAGGAAGTTTCCTGATTCGAAGAATAGGTTGGTCGGAAAATCGACGTGAAGTTGGGTGTTTGGACTGGTTTTCTGTTTCTAATCCGAACAGTTTTTCGGGATTTTTGACATCGATTTTATATCGATTTCGTTTCGATTTAGTTCGAAACGATCCATCGATGTCAGAGACCTATAGGTTGTGTTTCCAAGCCTATTTCGGTTTGGAAAAAGATGAAGGGATGAGGGAGAAAACTTACCGGGAAGTTGGGGTCCGCGAGGTTGCTGTCGTCGCGTTCTCGCGCGTGGCGCGCGCGCGCACGGTTGGTCCAGCCTTGCCGCGCCGGCGGCGGTGGTCCGACCACGTCGGGGTGGCGCGCAGATCGGACTGGGGCGGCGCCGTGTTGGAGAGGTCGGGCTAGGGTTTCGAGTTGGAGGATCCATTTGTTTCCCGACGAAACTATATATAGTTATATATAGGGTCGGGTGCTTCTCGGTTTAGAGAGGGCTCAGCAGCTGTGTGTAGGCGGTTTGGCCTGTTGGGTAGTTGGGTTAGGTCGGGGCCTTGGGGAGTTAGCACATGGCCAGGCTGGGCCAGGCTCGGGTTGGGAAGGGTTTTAGCAGCTCGGGTGCTGCTGCTTCACTCTCTTTTTATATTAAAAAATATGTAAACGAAAAGAGGGGGTTTTGAGCTCGGCCTGGCCAAGTCTATTGAATGTGTGAAGGGTTGGGTTAGTTCAAAACTGCTATTGCTTTGGTTCCTATTCTTCTTTCCCTTTTTCTGTTCCTATTACAGTTATATTAATACATACAAAAGTATGTATATATGCATATATTTACGCACACCATTGTATGTATACATTTATATATATATATTTACACACATATACCTATATTTCTATTTACATATATATACATACTTAAATATATATACAATATATATTTTATACATATATACCCATACATCTATATATACCTATATATAATCATTAATAGATACTTACACATATTTATAGTATTTCAGAAAACAATCTTAAATATATATATACATATCAATATATATATATATATGCATATCTCCAAATATAATATATCTACATATACACGCATATATTCACCAATTAATATTTATACGCACACATATATAAATATCCACGCAAATTATATATCCCTATATTTTCCCTATATATATATACGAATATATATAAACCTATAGACATTTCTATCTGTAACTTCTCAATGAACTTGATAAAATCATAATATCTAAAATAGGTCTTTCACGTAAAATTGTGTACACGAAACGATATTTATTTACAAAATCTAAAATCACCATTCGAATAAAATAATTAAAAATAACTATTTCTAAAAATTTGGGAAGGGGAGCTACAAATCTACCCACCTTAAAATAATTTCGTCCTCGAAATTCTAATTCATGGCTATGTCTTAAAATCAAAGTCTACCATTGCCTTAGTCTCCTTAAATTAATCTCTCAAAATAGTTTATGGCCTTTCCTAGTCATTCCGTAACTCCGAAAACTCTGAGGACTTCTACCCACCTTAGAGGCTAGGATATGGTGGCAAGGTTCCTGTCACAGGGCTGGTCGATGGTAGCTACACTTGCGTATACAACTATCACAGTCATGGGAATACTCTATATCTATCTATCAATTACGATCTTTCGTCTTTCCAATTAGTGAAAGACAAAACAATAAGGAATTCAAGAGAGATGACATCGAATACAATTACGTGATTCAAAGGCGAATGTGTAATTCAAGAGAAATTGTCAAAGCAATCGCGGATGAGATCCTAGATACATCTATACCTCATTCCACGTAGTGTAATTAAATGAAGGGCGAACCAGTTGCATCATGGTTGATCAGACCGTAATACAATGATTCTGATTAGACAATATGTTAGTGGGCGTCCCCATTAAACATCTGTCTTGAATCAAGCTCGATAAGAGAGTAAGCTTGCAAAAACTAGGCTGTAATAGCATCATTGGTCAAGATATTCGAAATACAAGTATGCGAGATTTTTGGAAGGGGAAAGATAAGTAGTTCGAGTTTTGAGAAAAAATCAAAGTCTTACATGGTGTTCTGGTTCATACAGTCTTCCTACTATCTTCCTATCCATAAGGCCTTGGTCGACTAATGGGTTATGGAATTCTATTTCCTATAGTCTGGATGAACCTGTTATTGTCAGTTAATTACCTTGTTAATAGATCACAAGGGCCACGGGTTGGAAGACATGCTACTCGACTTACAGAACTTACACTAGTATTGGTTTTGGATTTTAGGGTCATACAGGGCAGTCTCTATTCTCTATAATGTCCTAAACTTGTAATCGCATATGGAATCGTTTCATCGAGAATTACGCCTTGCCCGTATACTCTGGCTACAGCAAATCCTTAGTTTCGTGATTCAAATGTGATAGGCTATCAGACACTCTACCTATATTGACACAATGGTATCTAAGATTTAAAGAAGTCAACGAGAACATAGTTTCTGCAAGATTCCATAGACTATGATTCTTCTAAACGTTTTTAATTCTATGGGTTGTGCCTCGCCAGTGCGCTGCTGGCTGGCCGTTGTAATCGTTAAAAAATATTCCAGCTATATTCCTAGGATTTCAAGGGGTTGCCAGGGTTCAAACCAATTGGCTATGATATAAGTGTAAATATCTGCCTACATGTCTTAATCCTTAAAGGATTATATTGAGCGGGGAGGAAATAACTTAAAGACAAGGAAAAGTAAGAACATCCTACTATTTATTTTATATATATCAAATGATTGAGAGAAACACTTTAAATCAATATACCTCAAGGTTCACGTACAACTAACAGAATCATGAATTTATGAATCAATTCCTTACAGCAAAATGAAATTTAAAACTCGACAGTTCTAACTTAGGACGTAAGATTTATATCTGATGAAGCAAAAGAAAAATTTAAACAGTTCATCCAGGTCAAAGCCTTAATTCTAGGTAAGCCTAACTAATCAAGTGAATAATAGTCTAACATTGAAGTATATCATCGTATCAAAAGCATTAATGTATCTAGCAAGCTATCTAAAATCAATAATTTCCTATCTAAAATTGCATGGCCTATCTGGCAACCTTAACTACCCAACGGTCAATTTGAACAAGGGACTCCTAGTCCTAGTTATTCTTCTGAATTATTTTAATCCTATTTGTGAATGAGCATTTCTTGGTCGCAGGCTCGCAATAGTACGACTAACGTACCATCACGAGTTCGCAATCTTTTGCGAAGACGGACCTGCATGGGCCACCACAAAAACTTGTCATGACCCGCACCCGGTTTTCGGATACGAGACGTGTCCAAGCCAGCCTACGCCGCAGAGTCGGCGGTAGAACGCTGTCAAGCCCGCAAGAGATAGATGCTCAAGAAAATATCACAATTGCTCATTCACAATTCTATATTTATTACAACATTTAATATTAAAGGAAAAATACCAGTTTTATATTTTAATGAAATAATACAGTGCTTTCTATTTCTAGGTCGATCTCAGCATACCCAAGTCTTCCCCAGTGCTAACAATGATCGCAGCTAATACCTGAAAAATGTTGGTTTCCAGTCAGGAATGGAACAAGTACACAAACCGACGGCAGTGCAAAACACAATAGAATTGACAAGACATGTAAATAGCATATGGAATATAAAAACTGGTAAGAAAAACTGATGTCATAGCACGATAGAGAAATGAGCAAGGAAAAGCTAATAAAAGACATCTATCTAAGTGGTGTGAAATATCTGTTCGCCATGTGGACGGCTAGGGGGTAAAATAAGGCACACTGCACGTGTCGTGCGCAGCGGCTAGCATTCAAGATTAGACATATTGGGAAATTTCTGGGTAGTCCACATGTATACTAAGATATTTCCCCTCCCGACAACTCCGTGTGACGAGCGTGTCAACAAGCAGCAAGATATATGTATAGACATGAAATGAGAAAACTACTATGAATCGAAAAGCAATCAGAAAGTGCACTTGCCTGAGGTCCTTAGCTGGAGAAACCAATACTGTACCACACGATGAGCCACAATCAAGCAAACACATATAGAAGTCTCCGGATGCTGAAATAAATAGTACCAACGTTCTCAGAATAGTCAAATTAGCTAGGATTGCCTGTCCTTAAGTCCAATTCTGGACACAGGGACAAAACGGTAATTTCGGGCAAAAACGATGTCCGCCGTTGGACCCGCTTTGCACCGAAAAGCGTGCCAAAGTCAACGGTCTCTAAAGTCGTCAAACTACATATCTACGGATCCAGTTTTCCGATACGAACCCAACCGTATGTCCAGAGTTGGATTCCGGCGGGCCGTGCACAAAATCGCCCGTTGAGTGGAACCGTGGGGCCCGCAAAACGGTGATTTTGTCAACAGTCTCAGAATCGGACCAAACTTGGCATGCAGGACCAGAAAAATGATACGGACCTGTTGGCGCAAGTTTCGTCTCGATCTGACGAGCGTGCACAAAGTAATTGAGAAATTTGCAACGTGCACGATACGGTGAATTTCGACGGATACGCATCAAATTCGTCGCGCACACGCGACCAATTTGAATTCCGTCAAAGCCCACACGACCACGAAGCTGTTACGCAGCTTTCGATCCTTTCGGTTCGCGACCACGTCGTCCCGATTGGCGTGACGCACGTCGTGTGGAGCGATTTCTAGTTTTCGAAAACAGATTTTTCCCGAACTTTACATGTGTTTAATTCTCTGTACAAAGCAAATTTCTACAAACTTCCTACTGGAATTTTCTAGCCCTATATGTTGGGTTCAACTTCTTTTCAGGAAGTTTCCTGATTCGAAGAATAGGTTGGTCGGAAAATCGACGTGAAGTTGGGTGTTTGGACTGGTTTTCTGTTTCTAATCCGAACAGTTTTTCGGGATTTTTGACATCGATTTTATATCGATTTCGTTTCGATTTAGTTCGAAACGATCCATCGATGTCAGAGACCTATAGGTTGTGTTTCCAAGCCTATTTCGGTTTGGAAAAAGATGAAGGGATGAGGGAGAAAACTTACCGGGAAGTTGGGGTCCGCGAGGTTGCTGTCGTCGCGTTCTCGCGCGTGGCGCGCGCGCGCACGGTTGGTCCAGCCTTGCCGCGCCGGCGGCGGTGGTCCGACCACGTCGGGGTGGCGCGCAGATCGGACTGGGGCGGCGCCGTGTTGGAGAGGTCGGGCTAGGGTTTCGAGTTGGAGGATCCATTTGTTTCCCGACGAAACTATATATAGTTATATATAGGGTCGGGTGCTTCTCGGTTTAGAGAGGGCTCAGCAGCTGTGTGTAGGCGGTTTGGCCTGTTGGGTAGTTGGGTTAGGTCGGGGCCTTGGGGAGTTAGCACATGGCCAGGCTGGGCCAGGCTCGGGTTGGGAAGGGTTTTAGCAGCTCGGGTGCTGCTGCTTCACTCTCTTTTTATATTAAAAAATATGTAAACGAAAAGAGGGGGTTTTGAGCTCGGCCTGGCCAAGTCTATTGAATGTGTGAAGGGTTGGGTTAGTTCAAAACTGCTATTGCTTTGGTTCCTATTCTTCTTTCCCTTTTTCTGTTCCTATTACAGTTATATTAATACATACAAAAGTATGTATATATGCATATATTTACGCACACCATTGTATGTATACATTATATATATATATTTACACACATATACCTATATTTCTATTTACATATATATACATACTTAAATATATATACAATATATATTTTATACATATATACCCATACATCTATATATACCTATATATAATCATTAATAGATACTTACA
This sequence comes from Iris pallida, assembly GCA_029216955.1. Taxonomy (NCBI): domain Eukaryota; kingdom Viridiplantae; phylum Streptophyta; class Magnoliopsida; order Asparagales; family Iridaceae; genus Iris; species Iris pallida. Next base: position 18,222,708 of record JANAVB010004800.1, read on the forward strand.
CATATTTATAGTATTTCAGAAAACAATCTTAAATATATATATACATATCAATATATATATATATATGCATATCTCCAAATATAATATATCTACATATACACGCATATATTCACCAATTAATATTTATACGCACACATATATAAATATCCACGCAAATTATATATCCCTATATTTTCCCTATATATATATACGAATATATATAAACCTATAGACATTTCTATCTGTAACTTCTCAATGAACTTGATAAAATCATAATATCTAAAATAGGTCTTTCACGTAAAATTGTGTACACGAAACGATATTTATTTACAAAATCTAAAATCACCATTCGAATAAAATAATTAAAAATAACTATTTCTAAAAATTTGGGAAGGGGAGCTACAGGTTTCCGGCCAGTGGCCGTGGCCGTGGTGGCAGTCCTGGTGGTTGGGTGCGGTGGACGGGTTTGTGCCGGTGGTCTGGATTTTGATTGGGCGTGGTCATGATGATGAAGGTAGTCGATATGGCAATGACGACAGAATGGTGGGGACTGGGTTTGGCCGGGGTTGTAGGAGGTGAATAGGCGATGGCTGGGTTAGTTAGGGGTTCTATTGTGTCGGGGTGTGTCCGACACGGGGAAGGAGAATGTGCATGTAAATATGGAATAAGATGTGGACATGGACCCGAGGCACTCACTTTGTGGTGGAGTAAAATTATGGAGAATCAAAATTTATGGATGAGTACCTGCCTTTTATAGGATGTGGAAATCCCCAGTTAGATAAGGATTAGGAGTAGTTTAATTTCCCCATTAAATAATTCATCTATTAATTTAAATCCATTCAAAAGTTTCAAATCCAAATCTAAATCAATTTAAATATAATTATATTCTATCTTTTAGTTTAAAATCAAATAAGATAAATCAAATTTTAAATATAGATATTAATTTGCTATTTAAATAAATCCATAAAATCAAATCAAGATTTAAATTGCCACAATAATTTCGAAATATGTTTTCCCAAAATACTAATAATAATAATTTTGAAAATTACATTTAAATAATTACAAAATATATACGTATGCACAATTAATATTTACATGAATATACTTTTCTAGTATACCATTTTATAAGAATATTATTTATTATTATAAGTGTATAAATGAAAGGCTTTTTTATAAATAAAATAAATAAAATAATAAACTTGAAAATTTTGGTACGATAGCTAAAATAATTATTATATATATTATTTTGAAACTATAAACAGAAAAATATTTTTCTAAAATATGTACACTCGCACATATTCGCACTCGTCGAGCAATTACGAAAAACGAAATTTTGCGCGTGAAGTACAATACAACTACACGACATACAAATACAAAATAAAATCAGTACCAAATTTATTTTTTAAAAAATAGTAGAAATTTAGGGGTTTTACATCCTACCCAACTTAAAAGAATTTCGTCCTCAAAATTAACAATTAGTAGGAGTGAGAGAAGGCACAAAGGGGTAGCGATGAGGAAAATTCAATTCATAACGTTCAATAGAAGATGCATTAGGAAATCGTGATTTATATAAATACAAAAATAATCGTGGATATGGCTAATTAATGCAAGAATGAAAATGATCAAGGGTTTTAATCAAGCAATAGGGAATATTATGGTTATCGAGGGAAAATAAATTAGAGACCTTAAAGTTATAGTTTCTTGAGATGAGGTTGAGGGCACGATTAAGAGAACGAATTAGATTTACTCCTAATTTAAGTGATTAGGAGGTCGTGACAGTAAATATAGGGCCGAGAAAAGAACGAGCAGTTTAGGATGAAGGTATAGCAACTTTGAGTGGTAATGGTCATAAGTGATAGGGCAGCTAGAGGAGTTTCAAGTACAAGCATCTTCGCCCTTCTAAAATAGGTGAAGGTGAAAGCAATAAGGAGTTCAAAAGATGATATTATCGAGTACGAATACGTGGTTCAAAGACAACCGAATAATTTTAAAGAAATTGCCAAGGCAGTCGTGAATGTGATTCTAAAGGCCAAGTTTAATTATGTTCCATCCACGTAATAATAGACAAAAGCGAACCAAAGTACAATAGGTTGATCAGACCATCATGCACCGGTTCTGATTAGATAATATATTAGTGGGTGCACCCAATAAAATATGTCATGATCAAGCTTGGTAAAGAAATAAGCTTGTAAAACTGAGGCTAATTAGCAACATAAGATAGTCAAAATATAAGTAAGGAAGAATGATAAAGGAAACTAAATAGTCCAGGATCTTTTAAAAATCTAAGTTCCGTCCGAAGTTTGGGCCTGTGCAGTTGGCTTGGTTGACTAGCTAAGTTAGGGTCCTCTAAATTTATAGTCTGAGTAAACTTATCAACATGGGTCACCAGGACAAAGACTTTGTTGGGCTGTGAGGTATTCTACCCAACTTACAAGAGTTAAGCTAGTAGTGTAATGGGACAATGGGTCAAGCAATCAAGATAAAGCACAAATTTAAGCATTTAAGGAATTAAGTAGAACAAAATCACATATCGGGTCGAAAGAATTGAGTCGAGCTTGAATTCCTATCCGTGGTCGAAAAATATATCGGTATCATGGTAAAGATTATAGTTTAACCATTATGACCAGAAGGTCATATCATGAAAATAGTGTACAAGGAGACGTGTTTTAGTGGAACATGATATATCTACATGAAGGTGGGCTTGTCTAGGCCTTACATATAAAATTTGTTGGAAGAAAAGGTCTAGTGTTGTGCTCCAAATATCCAAGTCACGGTAAGGGACGCCAAAAGATCTAAAATAGAAAGTGGGAGTTTATGGGGTGACAATTTATGCACAAAAACAAAAAGATCAAGTTAAAGCATGAAATAAAATTAATTAAGGAATCAAGTAAAATAATAATTTAGGGACACAGTTCTAGTGAGAAGATAGTCTTCTAGATGAATACAGTCAACGAGCGATCAATTTGTTATTCAATCCGCAAACGGTTATTAGGTCACGAGGAAAGGTCGAGTAAGTCAAGATTGGAATGCAGTCGCATAGTTTGATAGATGACTAACAATGCTTGTGTATATATTACCATCATGGTCATGAGTGACATGGCATTTAGCATGGAATACTTCTAACTTATTAGGGCTATCTTGATAGCTTACCATTAAAATTTTAACTCAAGTTTCCTCTAAAAGTTTCAAAAATAAACTTTCAAAAATAAACCACCAAAATTTGTATTCACTCCAAACCGTTCAAATTCATCATGAAAAATTTAAATCACTTTCATAAATCTCAAAGCAAATTTTTATCATGTTACTACTGACTTTTTCAAAATTTTACATTTTTAATTCAACTTTTAAACTCAAGAGTTCATAAATCATGAATCTATATATAAAATATCCATAATCAATCATAACTTTAAAACTCTACAAAAATTAATAGCTCCCCAGATAAAAATTTCTAACACATACAAAGCAATCTCAAAATTTTAGCTCAATATTTTAATGCATTCATCAATTATAACTTCTATTCATACTAAGTCATTCCAACATAATCACAACTTTTAAATGGTAACTTTATTTGATCAATCAAAACAACCTTGTCACATCATTAATATATTTTTATTTTATTTTTTTCAAAAATTTGTAATATTAGCAATCCAACATTAAACTAAATTTTCAAAAATCTTATTAGTCATAAAAATTAAAAAAAAAATTAACCAAAAATCTAAATAGATTTGTAAATCCTCCATCATAGGACACAATTTTAAAAAGAAATTCAAAAATTGTTTTCATAACTTTCCAATATTTTAAACCAAAATTTACCATCATTACTTCCACTTAAAATTCAAAATTTACTAAACACGAAAATCGCAAGTTGTACGACGCCAATTAAATAATTTATACAACTACATTTGAAATCTAAGATCATTTTCAAACCCAATTTATAACTGTTCAAAGGTGTATAGCTATAACCCAATAAATCATAGATATCACAACTCAAAAAAACTAAATCAATTTTATATTTGTTCAAAGATGTATAACTATAACTCCATAATTCATAAATATCAAAACTCAAAAATCCAATCAATTTCTTAAATCAATGGTATAAAGATTCTAGCATTTTTTTCTCCTTCCAGCAGTATCAATCCTATGGTGTTTACTATTTAGAAATCTCAAGATTAAAACTTCCTTGGTAATATCCTACTTTACAAATTACTAATCATTAAATCATACCTTTTTTTTTCTTAAAAAGCCTTTTTAACTCAATTAGAGTCTTAAATGTATTTGTTAGATTATATTTGTAACTAACGTAAATATTGGCCCATAAGCCCAATCGTGTAGACCCTATATATATTGTAACCAGCCCCCATCAATGAGAATAAGGCATTATTATTTCCTACATGGTATCAGAGCCTCCAGAAAAACCCTAGCCGTCATATTCCCTATCCTCAAACTCCGAAATATTTCCCATACGCGCCCGACCCTTACGTGCCCCCTACGCCGCCGATCCGGCGGACCCCTACGTGCCCGATCCGGCACCACGCGCCCCTTACGCCGCCGATCTGGCCGACCCCTACGAGCCCTACGCGCACGATCCGGCATCGCGCCCGATCCGGTCCCCTACGTCGCCGATCCTTCGTATCCTCTACGCGCCCGATACGGCGCCGCCGACCTCTACGCGTGCCGACCCCTACGTGCCCTCTACGTGCCCGATCATCCGGCACCGCCGACCACTACGCACGCCGACCCCTACGCGCCCTCTACGCGCCCGATCAGACGCACCGACCGCGGGTGGTTCGCCGTGAACCCCGTACAGCAGCAGCCGATTCACCGTCGTCCTCGTCCATCAGCGGCTGATTCACCGCTCGTTCGGCCGATCCGTCGGAGTTGTATAAATTTTTGTACATCCGACATCCATCGTCCATCAACGGCTGATTCGCCGCTCGTTCGACCAATCCGTCGGAGTTGTACAAATTTTTGTACACCCGACATCCGCCATGGCTGATGATACCGTGTCCAGCTACTCCATCATGACTGGCAGTGGCGGTGCACACAATCCAAATTATCCTAATTCGAAGGATCCATATTTTTTGAGTTCTGTTGATCAACCAGGAAATATTATTACTCCTATTATTTTTCGTGGACCGAAATATGCTGAGTGGTCTCGGTCGATACGTCTCTCCCTGATCTCTAGGCGAAAGATCACTTTTCTGGAAGGTACTGAAATCGAACCTGTTAATGATGCTAGTAAATTGCTTGATTGGAGATGTGTGCAAGCGTTATTGGTTCATTGGGTTCTTAATACCATTGATTCGTCTCTGAAGAAATCTTTGCCGTACTTTAAGGAGGTTTATCCATTGTGGAACTTATTGGAGAAAAGATTTTTTCTTAGCAATGGCACTCGGAAGCAACAAATTAAGGTGGCTTTGGCTGAGTGTAAACAAACGGCTTCGATGTCTGTGAAAACCTACTTTGGAAATTTGTAGTCTTTGTGGGATGAACAAGCTGCTTATTTTTTATTGCCTACTTGTACCTGTGGTGAACTTGCTGCAAAGCTGCAGGCTATGAGGGATGAAGACCACTTTCAGGACTTTATGTATGGGTTGAATGCTGAGTTGTATGGTCATACCCGATCTAATCTTCTGGCTCAGGACCCTCAACCAAGTTTAGATCGGGCATACCAGGCAGTCCGTGAGGAGGAGGATATGCAAAAATCTCAGGTCCAATCTGCTACTGAGGAGGTGTTGGCGCTGGCTATCAAGACTTCACCTCGTCTTTCTACTACTTATAATAGTAGAACCTCAGATTCCATGGACAAATCAGGTATGATATGTACTCATTGCAAGAAAACAGGTCATGATGTTGCAACTTGCTTTGCCAAGATTGGCTATCCAGAGTGGTGGAAGACTCGTCCTCGGCGTGAGGGCGGACGTAGTGCTGGTGGTGGCAGAGGCCTGGCACTACAGCAGAGACGTGATGGGGGACGCAGTACTGGTGGCGCAGGGGTTGTTCATTATGTCGCCGCTGCTGGTCATGGTATCCCTGCTGGTCTTGCTGGAAGTTCGGCGGATATGATGCATGGAGGGTATCCTTCACCACTCTCAGGTAAACAATGGCAGAAACTGATGAGCTTGCTGGGTAACGACAATCCTTCATACCCTGGTTCTTCAAACACTGATCGTCTGATGGATAAGAATTCTTCTGTCACTTGGATATTCGATACTGGGGCTACGATTCATGCGACGGATTCTCGTGACTGTTTAGTTAATTACTCTGAGGGCCCTGTTTGTCCTGTGATTTTGCTTGATGGAAGCACTATTGAGGCTGTTCTGAGAGGCAAAGTATTTTTTGAATGCTGAGTTAGTATTGACGGATGTTCTTTATGTTCCGACATTGACTTGCAATTTGATCTTTGTCTCACAATTGATTGGTGCCAGAAATTGTGATATGTTATTTACTCTGATTTGTGTTTTGTTCAGGACCGAAGTACGAGTATGGTGATTGAAGCAGGTGAACAAAGGGGTGGACTTTACTTCTTGGGGAAGGTTCCAGCTTCTTTGGCTTCGGTGATCCTGGCATGCAGAGAGAGTGATTCCGAGGTTTGGCATAGTAGACTGGGGCATCCTTCAGATAAAGTAATGCAGACTTTATCTTTTCTCTCTGGTAGTAGTGTGTTTTCTCATAAGGCTTGTGATATTTGTCATCAAGCTAAACAGACTCGTGATACTTTTCCTGATAGTAGTAGTCGTGCTTTGAGATGCTTTGAACTTATACACTGTGATCTGTGGGAACCATATCGTGTTCCGTCATCTAATGGGGCACGATATTTTTTGACTTTGGTGGATGCTTTTTCTAGAGTTGTTTGGGTTATTTTATTAAGGATAAGTGTGTTGTTTACTCTATGTTTCTTAAATTCATTGCTATGGTGAAGCATCAGTTTGGGGCTGATATCCGTCGTGTGCGAAGTGATAATGGCACTGAATTTAATTATTTACGAGATTATTTTTCATCTCAAGGTATATTGTTCCAAACATCCTGTGTTGGGATACCTCAACAAAATGGAAGGGTGAAAAGAAAACATCGACATATTTTAAATGTAACCAGGGCATTGAGATTTCAGGGTTCTCTTTCTGTGGATTTTTGGAGGGAATGTGTTCTGGGTGCATGTTATTTGATCAATAGAACACCTTCTATTATCTTGCATTTTAAGTCACCTTATGAAGTTTTATATGGTTCGGCTCCTTCGTATGATCATCTATGTATTTTTGGTTGTCTGTGCTATGCGTATGATTTGAAATCCCGATATAATAAATTTGCTAGCAGGAGTATAAAATGTATCTTTGTTGGGTATCCACTTGATAAAAAGGGATGGAAACTGTATGATTTAAAGACTGATGAATTTTTTGTGTCCCGTGATGTTAGTCTTTATGAAAAAAAAATTCTTGGGTGTGGCTCTGCTAGCGAGATATCTTCTGTGACATGTCATACATCTCTGTTGAAGTACCAGGAGACGATATAGAGGCTTTTGGGATGATGCCGGCTACTTTTTTTTATGCTTTTCTCGGAGGTCTGGAGAAAGCAGAAATTCATAAGATTTCCCTAATCCTCGGTTGCTGAAGCCGGAGTGGTTGTTGGCGGCTTGGCACCGAGTGGCGAGGATGCACAGGTAGTTGCAGACGTATTGACAGGAGAGTCTGCTGGGGGTGATACGGATACTACTAATGATACCGGGGATACAGTGTTGCCAGAGGTGCCCGACGAGGTATTATTAGGAAGAGGAATGAGAAAGAAATCACAGCCAGTTCGATTATAGGATTTTGTGACGAATGCTGTTCGAAGTAAAAGTCCCCCCTTCACCACAGTTCATCTATTTTCGTCACTTCCTCAGGTACTTCGTATCCTCTAACACAATTTCTAAGTTATGACATATTTACTGCTGGACACAGAGATTTTCTTGCAGCTATCACTGCAGGAGTTGAGCCTACTTCATATCGCCAGGCCTCGCAAGATTCAAGCTGGCGTGCGGCTATGCAAACTGAAATATAGGCTCTGAAAGATAATGGGACATGGAGTTTTGTCGATTTGCCTCCTGGGAAGAAAGCATTGGGTAGTAGACGGGTGTACAAAATAAAGTACAACTCCGACGACAGTGTTGAGCGCTTAAAGGCACGGCTGGTTGTATTCGGTAATCATCATATTGAGGGGATCGACTATTCAGAGACATTTGCCCTGGTAGCTAAGATGCCTACAGTTAGGGCGTTCTTGGCTGTTGCAGCTGTGAGAGGCTGGACTTTACATCAGATGGATGTGCACAATACTTTTCTTTATGGAGATCTGACAAAAGAAGTGTATATGAAGTTGCCACCAGGTTTTTCGTATTGTGAACCCAACAAAGTGTGTCGCCTGCGTAAGTCTCTATATGGATTGAAACAGACACCACGTCGTTGGTTTGCTAAGCTTGCTGCTTCTCTGATATCCTATGGATTTATTCAATCTCATTTCGATTATTCTCTTTTGTCAAAGGGAAGGTAGAGTTGCATGTTTTGATCTATGTGGATGATATGATTGTGTCTGGTAATGACTCAGGTGCTTTAGATGCTTTCAAAAAGTACCTTAGTTCTTGCTTTCACATGAAGGACCTTGGTGTGTTGAAGTACTTTCTTGGCATAGAGGTGGCTCGAAGTGCAGAAGGAATTTCCTTGTGTTAAAAGAAGTATGCTTTGGACATCATTTCAGAATGCGGCTTGATGGGGTCTCGACCTGCTGGCTTTCCCATGGAGCCCAATCACAAGCTGGCAGAATCGACTAGTCCAAAGATGGCGGATGCAGAGACTTATCGGAGGCTGGTTGGGAGGTTGATTTATCTATCATTTACTCGCCCTGACTTAGCCTATGTTGTGCATGTCTTGTCTCAATTCTTACAAGAGCCTCGACAAGATACATTGGCATGCTGCTTTGAGAGTTGTCAGATATCTCAAACATGCACCGGGACAGGGTATTCTTTTGAAAGCTGATTGTGATCTCCGTCTTTCTGGTTGGTGTGATTCTGACTGGTCCAGTTGTCCCTTGACTCGCCGCTCTGTTACAGGCTGGTTGGTGTTTCTGGGGGGTCTCCTATTTCTTGGAAGACCAAGAAGCAACCAACTGTTTTCCGATCTTCCGCTGAAGCTGAATACCGATCTCTTGTTGTGCTTGTTTGTGAGTTGAAATAGTTGAAGGAGTTATTGGTGTATTTGGACGTTCGCCAGGAGTCTGCTATGTCAGTGTATTGTGACAGTCAGTCAGCCCTGCACCTGGCTCAGAACCCGGTATTTTATGAGCGCAGAAAGCATATTGAGGTGGATTTGCATTTTGTTCGCGATGCTATTAGAGATGGCACCGTAATAGCCTCGCATGTTCCTACATCTTCTCAACTGGCTGACATCTTCACCAAGCCCCTTGGAAAGCATGTGTTTGATTCTTTACTTCCCAAGTAGGACATTTGTGACTTGTATGCTCCAACTTGAGGGGGGTGTTAGATTATATTTGTAACTAATGTAAATATTGGCCCATAAGCCCAATCGTGTAGACCCTATATATATTGTAACCAACCCCCATCAATGAGAACAAGGTATTATTATTTCCTACAGTATTCCAATTGCCCATATAACCATTCTAGCCATGTGTTTGACTTATGAGCATATACTAATGTAGTCATCTTCCTAGTTGACACTAAGCACGAAAATAAGAATCAATGGTAGAAAGGAATCAAGCAAGATACAATTCAAGGAAGTCGAACGAGAGTTCGGAATTTGAAGCCAAGGGAAGAGGTCAAGATGTATGGATGAGATTCCTAGATTCTAATCCTATGTTGCAGGTTCACATCGGTACAGTAACGTACCGAAGTGACAAACTCGACCTACATGGGCCACCATAAAAACATGTAATGCCCTAGTCCCAAAATACTTAGGACTAGATACGTATCCATGCCAGCTGCATACATACGAAGTATACTCCAATATATGGAAACCTCGTATGAATACATAAGCTGTAAAATGCAGTAAACCAAGAGTAATCTAATCTCATCCACAAATGAAGAATAAAAGATATCATATAATCAACTGTAATAAGTCTTTGTACAATACGTTGGGCGGAGACAAATCCACTACCAACAAATAAGAAAAAATATACATGGAAACGGAAATGATTTGGCGGGAGTAGCAAAAAAAGACCCAAGACACGTCATTTCCGAATGAATAGAGAAGATCGCGACCTCGACTAGAACACCTGCAATATCACAGAAGCACACACCTAGAGAGATAACCAGGTCCTCAGAGGGACGTAACAAGATACAAGAAGAACATGCCATAAATACTGAATACAAAATATGCCACAAAGAAAATAAGTGACAAGACAACAATAAGGTAATCTAACCGTACTACTGTGTTTATGCAGTTAAGAACAAACCTCCAACGCATGGGCATCTGGCTCAGGGGCAGTAATCTCAGGTATGGTCCCATCAGGATACCAGGGACCTCAAAGCATAACATTCCTCGAATGTCAGAGGCCAGCAGGATCAGTAATAGGAAAGTGCATAAGGGACTCAAACATTAAGGAACTGTTCTTCCTACCCAATGCCTAACAGAGTCACATCCATGTCTCATATACCTCTACTAACTGCTAAGTCTTCTAATATGCCTCTATTAGTAGTTAGCCCTAACGCATGCACATGGGAGATCAGTCCACACGCAAGGACCTCTATATGCTACTCGTCTCACACATCCTCGTGGTACAATTGTGTCGAGGCATATGCAATACACTACAAACGGTAGTCCCCTAACTCTAGGTTCATATGCAATCAAAGGATAGTAAAAAAATAACTAATAATCACTGAATATGTAGTAAATCAAGAACTGCAATAACTGGAAATAATGAACAGTGATATGTAATAAAATGCAGACTAAATGTAAACAGTATAATGACAAGGTATCTTGCCTGGTTGACGCCTGCGGTGCTGCTGTAATGTTCAAGGTGGCACGAACTGCGACATCGGTGTAATAACTATGCAAGGTGACCTCGGGTGGTGGCACGGACAGTTCCATCGAATCCAGGACGGCCAATTTAGTTAGGGTGGACATAATAAAGGTACGGAGTTGGCTAGGGTATAGGAAGAATGGGATTGGTCACGGACATGAGAATAGTCAAAGAAAATTTGATAAATAATATATAAACGATTTTTGAAATTATTTATAATACTTGAAATATAATCTATTAGTCAAAATATGCTTTCAAATAAATACCCGAAAAATCAAAAGTCGTTTTAAGGCAACACTGTAAATTTTGTCAACATACTATTCTACGCTGAAACCCATGTCTCATAAATCAAAATATATTAAGCAAAACAAAATACTATTAGAAATTTATTTAAGGCTAAGAAACATATTTTGTAAAAATAACGTCTTGATAAAAATCTATACTTTACTGACTATTCAAAGTTGAGAATATTTATAACTATTTAAAACTATAATTTGCTTGTAGAAAATATTACAACCATATAATAACTTAAAACTCCAAACACGATTTGAAATTACATGCAGGACCAAGCCCAATACTATATATTTATCACAATATAGTTTTTTGAAAATATTTTATTTAATATATAGTTCTATATAATATCATTAAGAGCAAATAGCGATAATAACATAAAATCAATAATAATATTATTAAATAATAAATTCGATAAAAATATTACCTAGTGATAATATTAAGATATTGCACAATCGCTTCTTTTGTAAAAATATAATAATAATAATAATAATAATAAATAATGATCATGTCCAGTCTTCTTCTCAGGACACAACAAAACACAAAGAATCAAAATCCAGCTACAAAATAATAATAATCATTAAATATATTTTTTACTCTAATAAGGATGGCAGCAGAGGCTGCTTATTAGTTCTTAGGAAAGTGTAGAGGGAGAGAGGAAGCAAAGGAGAGGAGGTTTTCGAGAGGCAGAGGGAGGAAGGGCACGGAAGAGAGGAGGCCAGAGAGAGGGGAGATCAACGTCGGGGTCGGGTCGGCAAGCTGGGAAAGGAGCCGGAGTGGAAAGAGGGGGAGCGGAAGGCGGTGTCCCACCCGGAGCGGGGCGGTGGCGCGTCGGTTCCGATTCGCGGCGGCGACGATGCTCGCTGCACTCGTCGGCAGCGAATCTCCGGCGCTGCCGAGCTCGGGTGGCGCGAGGGTGAGGCGGGGTCTTAGTGCAAGGCCAGGCCGCACTGGCGGTAGTGACCGAGGACGAGCGGTCATGGTGGATCGGTCGCAGTAGAGGTGAGTTTTCCTATTTCTCATCTTTAGATGGTGGTGGTGATTTGTCTTGGCGGTGGTGGCAAGGATGGTGGCTGGTATAGCCGAACCTTGGTGGGGGTAAAGGTGGTGTAGGCGGGGCTGCCGCGACAGTGGCCGCGGTGGTGGTGTGGTGATGATAGTTTGGGTTTAGTCGGGAAGGAGGTGGTGTCGGGTGGCTGTGGCGGTCGAGTTTTCGGCCAGTGGCTGTGGCCGCAGTGGCGGTCATGGTGGTTGGGTGCGGTGGACGGGGTTGTGCTGGTGGTCTGGAGTTTGGTTGGACGTGGTCATGATGATAAAGGTGGTCGATATGGCAATGACGACAGAACGGTGGGAACTGGGTTTGGCCGGGGTTGTAGGAGGTGAATAGGCGATGGCTAGGTTAGTTAGGGATTCTATTGTGTCTGGGTGTGTCCGACACAGGGAAGGAGAATGTGCATGTAAATATGGAATAAGATGTGGACATGGACACGAGGCACTCACTTTGTGGTGGAGAAAAATTGTGGAGTCAAAATTTATGGATGAGTACCTGTCTTTTATAGGATGTGGGAATCCCCAGTTGGATAAGGATTATAAGTAGTTTAATTTCCCCATTAAATAATTCATCTATTAATTTAAATCCATTCAAAAGTTTCAAATCCAAATCTAAATCAATTTAGATATAATATCTTTTAGTTTAAAATCAAATAAGATAAATTAAATTTTAAATATAGATATTAATTTACTATTTAAATAAATCCATAAAATCAAATCAAGATTTAAATTGCCACAATAATTTCGAAATATGTTTTCCAAAAATACTAATAATAATAATTTCAAAAATTACATTTAAATAATTACGAAATATATATGTATGCACAATTAATATTTACATGAATATACTTTTCTAGTATACCATTTTATAAGAATATTATTTATTATTATAACTGTATAAATAATGAAAGACTTTTTTTATAAATAAAATAATGAACTTGGAAATTTTGGTACGATAGCTAAAATAATTATTATATATATTATTTTAAAACTATAAAAATAAAAAAATATTTTTCTAAAATATGTACGCTCGCACATATTCGCACTCGTCGAGCAATTACGAAAAACGAAATTTCGCGCTCGACGTACAATGCAACTACGCGACGTACAAATACAAAATAAAAATCAGTACCAAATTTTTTTTTTTTTTAAATAGTAGAAATTTAGGGGTTTTACAGTAGTTCCGAGGAAGTTGTGGGTTATCGACATCCTGTATAGTGCATGATTATGTTCGAGGATGCACGTTTATGGGGGAGCTTCAGGTCGGACATGAAGTTGGGCAGCTTCAGGAGTCTGAATCCCAAGAGAACCGCACCATCCGCTTGGCTGGGCCAACCAAAGGTAAAGAAGCTCGTCAGAATGATAGCACATTCTGGGGGAAGGCATAAGTCGAGGACAGGCTGTGAAGACTTAGGGTGCGGATCGTCAGAGACTTTGGCAGCTAGCGTCGACGTGACGGTCGAGAAGCTAGAGACGAAGGAAAATACAAAGCAGCTCGGAAGGCGGAGATCAATGACATAAAGGAGCATGAACTCTATCACGGGACGACAGACATGGAGTCTAATTTAGGAGCCACAGAGTCAACACCTCTTATCAGACTAGAGGGGTAGTATGTTGGGTCCAGTCTGGATTTCGTAACAACATATTTGTTCGGCCCAAATCTGGTCAAATATTTAATTTGATGCGATTTGGACTTCCATAATCAATGTTGGACTATTTTATGATTTCCTATTACCTATAACATGGTCTCTTATTTTAGTAATAAGGTTACCTATTTTAGAAAAAGGGATATTGCACCAAACTTATTGCATCAATTGTTGCACCAAACAATCTCAACCACACATTTATTTCTATCATGTGGTTATAAAACATTCCATAAAGTTGTTGCCACGTCAGCATGCTTTATAACCACATGATTGAAATAAATGTGTGGTTGAGATTGTTTGGTACAATAATTGATGCAATAAGTTTGGTACAATATCCCTCCCATATATATATATATATATATATATATATATATATGTATATATATATATATATATATGGGGGCGGACCAAAAGATCCGCCCGCGGAGCCCCGTCCTCCTGCACCGTTGGATCGAGCAGGCCGCGTGGGGCCCGCGCGCGCCCGCTCGATCCAACAATCGAGGATGACGGGGCTCCCGATCACCTCCATATAAAAAAAAAATTATATATATATATATATATATATATATATATATATATATATATATATATATATATATATATATATATAGTGTGTGGAGGCAATATGAAGAGGATAAGGTGGAGATTCATGATGTTTGTCCATAGGAGATTTAAGAGAAAAATCGTATTTTGCTCTTAGGGCTCGTCATTCAAAATAGAAGAAAAGAGGAGATACAAACAAGTAGTAATCTATGTCTTTTCTTCTTGAGTGTGGTGAGGGGCTTGAGCTTATTAGAGCAAATGGTTCAACATTACTTTTTGTCAATCTTGTAATTTCACCTAAGTTATATAGATTGGGATTTATCTAGGTGACGTAGTCACCGACCTTATACGTTGTCTTTGTCTGTGCTTGCATTCGTTAGAATTGGTTATCTCAGGTGGGTTGGTCTAAGTTTTTGCTGCGGTCACGTTCCAGACTTATGGTATTAGAGTGCTTGTGGGATGTGTCTGATCCCAACACAATGCTAAGGTCTAACTCCTAGTGGATCATCTAGCCTCCTAGAGCTTCTCTTTACTCGGCCCAAGAAGAAGAAGAAGAAGTAGAGAAGGAGAAAGGAGATAAAGAAGGAAAAAAGCAAGAAGAAAGAATGAACAGGTAATGGCTATATGACATCCCCAAAGGCTTGGATAGCCTCCAAATGTCCCCAACTACCCCCATATACCCATAATATATACTTAAATTCTTGTTATACCCCTCATCCAACAACTAGAACATGATCAAATGAGCCATGGGTTGGGCTGACTTGGCAAACATCAGAGCTACTAAAATACCGACGGAATTTCGGTACACTGGTTTTGTGCTTTCTCAACTCTAGTGACGAGTGTGCCCAGCTCATTTTTGGCATCCTAGTGTGTTTTAGGTTATGTATGGACTAGTCCAGGTCATGGATGATACTAAATATATGTGGATGAATTTTATCATTAATTAGCAAGTAGGTCAATCATAGTTAACCCCGTTTTAAGTGATTAAGCAAATCAAAAGAGTATCCCATGGATTGATACTCACATACATGAGTCTCGGGGAAGTCAACTATGTCCGGACAAGCACAACTAAGTCAAGAGATAGCATTCTAGGTATCATTATAATACGATGGTATAAATACACTAGTATGAATACATAGTCGGAAAAGTGGGCTTGCATAGAGTATCAGTAAGACCAGCTCTATCAAAAATCTTTACCATGAACTTCTACAATGAGAGAAGATACCCCCCATGGGCCATGGCAAGTGGTTGGAATCTAATGTTAAGGAAGTAGCGAAGATGCCCAAGTTCCTTCTTCTCAAATGGTGGCGACAAGTGTTGATTGTGTTGCTACTAGTGATGATCATACCATCATCATAGAGCAGCTACAAAGTCCGTAATGGACGTATAAACATGACAGGATTGTTCATGCTCCGATCGAATTTGACGACGTTAATGGCTTTTCGTTACTATGAGCTGAGCGGATGGTGTCTAGAAGTAGGCTTGGGTGTTCATGGAGATCGGAATAGATCTAGGTGAGGGTGGAGATGGGGCGGTGGTTTTGGGAGGAGGGTAAGCGTAAGCATGGATCCAATACCATGTTAGGATATGAGATAGGTTTGGAATACACAAATCAATGGATCTTTTCAACTACACACGAGACTAGCTATGCCTTGTATAGTTTACTGTAATGTAATCAATCCCAATGTAATCAAATAAAATATTTTTTTCTTTTTCATTTGATTACATCGTGATTGCGATTACGATTATATTTTATTTCATTTGATTACATTGCAATTACGATTAGATTACAGCGAACCAAACGGGTTCCTAGTCTAACTAAAGCACTTACGAGTAAAAAGAAAGCACAAGAGATAAAAGCTATAGAAAGATAATATCACTGAGACAATATAGTTAATAAAATAGATTAAGTAGCAAGGAGAGACTACCAAAACCCCACATTTGGTTTAGAAAACAACACAAACATACGGATCACTTCCATCCACAAAACTTGTCAAGGCAAATTTTCCCAAAAGAGTCCACACCTGCAGAAACAGCATAATGAGGAAGAACACTTCATAAAATCATCATACAAAAACCACTCCATCTCAGCTGAGAAGAAGGATAGTAGCAATGTTTTAAAAACCGGACCGATAATCGAACCGATTTTTTTTGGTACAGGTCTGACCGGGGTTCAACCGGGTCTAACCGGTTTTTACAAATGTATACTTAGTTTTTTTTTTTTAATTATATTATAAACATGGATTAACAAAGATAAAAAGTCAGAGGAACACCAAAATTTCTTTTCCCCAGAAATTTTTATTTGTGTGAAACATCCACTTTTTCTGACATTTCAAACACCATAACTTTCTACTTGTGTGAAACATTGAGATCTTCATTTATTAATTTTTGATTTCCGTGCTCTCATTTGAACAGAACACTCCACTAGCCTACTGCCATAGCCAACTCATCCACCCCTTTTTCTCTCTCCTTTACCTTTTATGACACTGCACTCCTTCCGATGAGAAAAGAAATACCTCTTCCTTGATACATCCCTTCGTCTTCTCTCTTGCATTCAACAACAAGAGGAGCAGTAGCATGGCCATCTTCCACAGTTCCCGACTACTAGTCATGTCCGTCATCTCCTCCATCGACGTCCAGTACCAGCCTCCTCGCCAAGTTCATCACCCGCCCCAAGCATCCCTGTCGCCTCTAAGCAAGCGGGACACAACTTGTACACCAGCAACAGTGGCGTAGGACGCACACGAGCCTCATCTTTCTACCATTTCTCTCTTCAGAATCTGATTTCAAGTTTGTTTTTTTGATGAACCGGACGGTTCAAATGAACTCCGGTTCGTATGGTTCACCGGTTAAACCCCGGTTCTGTAAAAAACCGTCGGTTCTTACAAAAACAACGGTTCAAATTATACCGAACCGATTTTTTAATCAAATCCGGCCAGACCCGGTCCGACCGTCGGTCCGGTCCGGTTCTGACAACATTGGATAGTAGCCAACAACAACGGCAAGCTCCAGTACTCAACAAAGAGTTTGACAACCAACAGGCAACAAGAATCGACTATGATACAAGTGGTAATCATACACATGTTACCATTACCAATTTAGTATTTATTTTCCAAGTCAATATAATTGATGTAATTGCATTTCAGGCTTGGCATGACCGATGTTTCAGTCAATACAATAAACTTTCATTCTTTTTCGCAATCTAAAATGGTATATATATGATCATGTTCTACAAGAAAAACTAGTCAAGATGTCTTTCCATTGGCAACTGATACAAGATGCTTCCCACACTGGAAGGCACAAGTGTTCCCGATATTACATTCAGCTGCTGGCAATTTCTCCAGTACACCCTAGTATGGATGGCAAAGTAAACCATTCAAATATCAAAATTTTGGGATGTCAAATATACTGCTCTCTTGAATCTTGAATTCTGTAACACCATGTTGTAACACTATATCTGAATTCTCAATCTTTCTATACCATGTCAATTAGCACCAAGTGTATCTGAATCCAACCATAAATTTATAAAATTTGCTCTGCTGCGTCTCTACTGAATTAGTACATGACTCAATCAGCACGAAGCGTAACAGATTGAGGCCTCAGTGGTCCAATCAGCAAATACGGTGATATAACCAGAGAAGCCATCAACAAGGTGAACTGCAATGGAGGAAAATGGATTACAAACGTGTATAACCTCTGGTTGACAAGCTGGTTAAAGGACAAAAAAAAACACAGAAATAAACAAAAGGAACAGAGTTTCACCAAAAGAGGAATGGTCAGAAAGCTCCATATAGGCCACAAAGCATATGAGAACCTACAAAAGCAAAAAATGTCTAGTTACAAATTTAACTAAACACTAGGGCTTTACCAAAATGAAAAACTAGACATGTGGTTGCTTTGGAATACATTGAAGCTTAAAATCTAACTGCTCTCATATAAGCAAACAAAACAAGAAAAAAGATTTAGACGTTTTCCTTACAGGCAAAATGAGAGTAATCCAAGTGAGATCAGCAATGGTGCTGCTGCAGGTAAGGCTTCGGATTTATCGTAAGATTTTGGTGGGCATGATAATGGAAAACATGTGTATACGACCAGACCTACATTCACAACAGTTGACACTAGTCCAAGGTGTAA
Source organism: Iris pallida (assembly GCA_029216955.1). Taxonomy (NCBI): domain Eukaryota; kingdom Viridiplantae; phylum Streptophyta; class Magnoliopsida; order Asparagales; family Iridaceae; genus Iris; species Iris pallida. Next base: position 18,241,355 of record JANAVB010004800.1, read on the forward strand.
AGCTGTCCTGCGAACAACAAAAGCCAAGATAAAAAGCATTGTAATAAAATGGATACGCAAAATCTACTACAATATTATCCAGATTCTTTGAAAGCAATACTTGTTTTATTAGCATAAAGGTGGATAGAAGCAACAATCCTAACTCTCAGATTCAGGAATATCAATGTTCACTTTTATAAACACGAGATGTTTCGTCCTGTTCTGTAGTTGAATAGTACCAAATATGCAAATGACTAGTTTGGTACCAATTTTACCTAAAATAAAAATGAATGTCGTCCATATCCTTCCTTCCCCCAACTGCCACCTAAAGACACTCCTGCAACAGAGTCTTCCTGTGTGCATCAGAGTCAGGCAATCTACCAGAAAACTGATTCGGTGTCTGCATATGCATCTGACAGAGACTGATACATATCCAACATGGCACTTCTTTGACACATGTCGTATATATGGCTTGCCCGAAAGATGGTTGAAAGTGATTTTGCCTTGTAGTTAGTGCACCAAACGTATTTGGGAATTGGGATATATGAGAAAGTTACATTTCTTTGTAACAAATTCCTTTCTAGACCTTTTAGGGATCTACTTACTACCAAACACATGCATAAATAGTGTTATTAAGATCTAATGTATAGAAAATGTTTTCATGAATAGATATAATTGTCCATACTGTATCATCTGTATCATATCCAAACATTTTCTAAAATTGCGTATTCCAAATCCACATATTTTCCTTAGCAGAAATCGCATCCGCGTGCATGCAACCTAGATGATGACAGTCTTATTAGTTATTCTAATGAAATTCAAGTATTTATGAATAGTAAAGAGTTGTCTCTAGTTATCCAGCAATATTTCTCTTTGCCAAAGCAAGCTTGGAGGAGGCTATGCTAGTGACAGTAAAAAATGATGGATCACTAAATACTTCATGGAGAGTCATGGGATTATGAAGTTAAAGAAAGTGTCTATTCTCTTATTGAGGATCTTAAACTTACAGAAAGGTCGGTAATAGACTTTGTTCTTTAAATTTATGAGCGACATAATTGTAAAATGCTTCAAAAATACAGTGTGGCACAAGATCGACCTATAGGTCTACATGGTGCCTTTAATTCCTAAATAAATCTTAGACAATTATTGTTACGAAAGAGAATTAGTTTGGCTTACTATTCATTTTGGAAATTCTTTTAATTTGCCTTTGACCTCTGTTAACAAATCACACTATGGACGAAAACATAGCAGTAGTTCAAGTACCATCTTCTTACACAGTTTTGGCTATGTAAGTTATTCTTCTCAGAAAATTTGGTACGTGCTTTGACTTTACAAACTTGGACCAAATCTAAGATAAGCCCTCAACCAATACTTTGAACTCATGTAATTCAAGATTTCCTGAATCTTAGTTAGATGGATTTTTACTTATGTAATTTAATCATTATGCTTTTTGAAGTCAGTTTGCATTCAACCAGGCAAATCTCTACAAATCATATTGAGGTGATCCCTATATCTCCAAATCATCTTCAGAATTTCTGCAGAACCTGCTTTTATCCTACAATCAATGTATAAACTGAATTTATGTAAACATTGTTGTCTGCATCAACCAAATTACAAACCACTAATACTTATATTTGAGTTACAAATATGTATACTTAAATAAATAATTTGGAAACTAGACTTCTTTATCTAACTTTCATATATTCCATCTTTGTCTAGTTTTGATTCCATCAGTCAAATTTGTTTTACAAATTGAAGTAACATGCAAACCGCTCTTTGGATTCTGGACTGACATTGCTAGTCCTTGAGGCATCTCTTGAACAAAAGACAATATTTCAATTGATGTTAGAAAATTCTGAAACTAGACTTGATTATCTAAGTTTCACATATTCACATCTTTGTCTATTTTCAATCCTATAATGGTGATTCACTTCCCAAAACCGAAGTTACATGCAAATAACTCTCTCTATTCAAGTTTGACACATCAATACTCCTTTGATTATATCTTGAATATAGACATCTATGAATCCATTTGCCTTGATTTAGAAAGTTCCTGAAACTCTATTTAAAAGGTCTAAAGTTAATTTGCTTACACCATTTCCAGATTTTGGCAAAGTTATTTGGTAAATTCAGTGCACAAACTGAACAGGGTTCAGGAACCAGAAATTGTAGTTTGAATTTGTCTCTTGATTACAATCAAACAGGAAATCCAGTTAGGATAAGCCGGAATAACTGTTTGCTTGTTCTTATGCTACAAAATTCATATTATCCAAAGAACAGGAATTCAAGTTTTGAACAACTAGAATTCAATTTGGCTGCAGATATAACAGTTATGTTTCATAATGTCTAGTTCGCCCCTTGGGACCTATACGATATACATTTTAGGCTTCCTTCATTAATGTTTTAAGCCACAAAACCTTGCAAAGGTTAAAGATATGTTTTAAAACTATTGACCCTCAAACTCTCTACCAAATACTAGAGAAGCATTATTGTGCAACACTATTCAAGGATTGAAGTGAAAAATTCGTAAGAGCTTATAATGTTTTCCTTTTTCAAAATTAGAAGAGATGAAGTTGAACATCTGAGCTCTTACTGATGTCAGAAGAGTGTTAATTTTAGTCTCATGGGTGCTCGAGGATCGTTTCAATTGCCTCGGAAAGTAGGTGATTGGGAAGCCGCTTAGACGACCAAATACACAGGTTTGGAGAGGCTACAGTGACTCCGGATATAGTGAAAATCCTAAAGAATAATCATAGGGATTGGAATAAAGGACTCCACAAACCATGATCAACCCCTTATCTCCTTTACATTCTAGGATTGTATTTTACTTTACATTACTTGTGCTAGATTAGTTTTAAAATTGTGCAATTAATATGCATTTAATCTCACAACCATAATTGTGCCATACCTCTACTTTTTAGGATTTGGGTAGTGAGATTTAAGGTCTCCTCTGAAATGTCAAGACCCTTCTTATAAAAGAATTTAGAATAATCCTACACAAATACATAGTACAACAATGACAATATCCAAGAAATAAGAATCAAGGTAACACGGGGCAGCTTGTGGATACAAAGTAATAATATATCTTATCACCCGTAATGCTCAATGCATAGAATCTGAATGAGTATCATCACACATTATTATTGTGATATATTTTATATACAAAACTAAATTATATTCGGTTGGAGAACTAATTAAACCAAGTTACATTAGGCTGGAAAACCAACAATATAAATTCACAACATTATCTATATTAATATTTTTCCTAAAACTAACGAGAAGCTAATATATAATATTATGCCTAAATGTATCAAATTTTTTCACAACTTTCTAAAAGACTTCTTTATCATTTTTGTCTTTATGAAACGAATAACCGATACTACGGTCAAAAATTACAGAAACCACCAATACTGATACTCGTAGGAAGGGGCCGAAACCAATCCTAATATTTCGAACCTTGGACTCTCGCTTCAGTTAGGGGTGTACACACCTACGTCACAATCGACTGTTGTTGAAATCTAGCAACCCTAAAATGAGCTTTTTTTTTAATTATGTAGACAATACAATGTTGATTAAAATATTGCATAAATTACTGTATTTTTTAGAGTTTTTAAATGAGTTCAAATAATGGGGACGAGCCACGCCATGTGCCTCGATCTCTATGTCCCATATGCCTCGTTATCTGCCCTGCGCCGTGACAATACTGAAGCCAAGAACTAGGTTATAGTGTCTTTATTATCTTACAATTAGTTTCCTCAAGAACTAGCTGTCATATTATGAACCTTCCTACAAGACCAGTAACAGGATGTTTAACTTTACGTTGTTTGAAGTTCCTGCTATAAAATCTTTGTTTCATCATTCTCTTGTTTAACTTTCCAATGCAAACTAAGCAACATCTAAGGAAGAAAATCACTTATCAAGTATTTCCAGAAAGGATTCTACAACTCTTCAATGCAAACTAAGCAACATCTAAGAAAATCAAATGTCCATAACAAAAAACTATCATGAACCATTCCATCAAATTCCCTAACGTTGCACCCCTCCTAATGGACAAATCAACAGGTTGGTTAATTGAAATTCTGCTCTACAGGAAAGCCCTAGTTTTCCTTTTGCCACTTTTGGCTGCAAAGAATTGAAGTCCAAAAAGTCTTGGTTCCAAAAATTTGCCTACATTCTATCTTCGAGAATTTAAAATTTGCATTGAAAGAACTTGTGAATCCAAATTCCTGGAATCTAATGGATACAATGTGTTGATCTTGTCGAGCCCATATGGATACCAAATAACCTTCTCAAAATAGGGTTGTACTGTTTGGGGGTTATCATTTGTTCTTCAAAACAAGAAGAACTGCAATTGCAACTCCAAGATGCAGCCTACGAATAAAAATTATATACGAAATTCCAATTCTTACAGAAAACGAATACCAATTCCACTGCACAGATTCAGATCAGTTCACCTCCTACATAACTCAACTAATGCATATCCCTATCGGCCGACTTTTTTAATCTTGTCAACAAGACAAGAACGGCTCTCAGTGTTTCTGTCATTGTCGTGGCTACAGTTAGCTTCAACAAAATAAGCTCACACTGAGATGATAGCATCTCATTTTCTATGATCAAATTATATGCTGACTTTCCAATAGTTTAGCTGTCTACCAGGCCTATATTGAATAGCAGAACTATAGTCATGCTGCAGAAATGAAAAGTTTCAGTATGGGCACTTTTAGTGGACTATTCATGCTGCAATTAGGCTGTTTAAAACACCATGAATATTCAATATAGGTCAGATTATAGCCAGCTTTAAACCTGATATTGTGCAGATGAAGTGGCCGATCGGTAGATATTAACTTATTCCTAGAAGGGAGAGTCTTCTCTAGATTTATGAAGTATCAAGGTTCTAATACCAAATATCAGTTTCATATCAGACTGGGTTTTGGCACACTAGGTGAGGTTTACTTTAGGTAGAAATGCACTGTTGAAGGCCCATTGATAAGTGGCATGAGATATCTAGCTGCCGTCGTCCTAAAGAAGATTTCAGCAAAATATTGTTCAATTACTAAATTATTGAGGATATATTATGTCAATACTTCCATTTCACTTGACGTGATTTTAGCAATATTGTTAATCCACCGAACATAGTTTCAGTAAGAGAAGTGTTAGAAACACTTTGCTATCTACTACATACCAAGTATTATTGAAGTTAGTTTATCATCATATATCCCATCATTTCACTACTTTCTTGTTTACTTTTCTAGGCTGTATAATGTATACTCTTGGCCCATAACCACAGAGAAACTGGAAAGCGTCAGATTCAAAAAAAAATGTTTGTTTTTTTTCCGTAACAGAAATTTTCTCCTTTTCAGCTTGCTGATATCAGTTATCAAAAATCTAGTATGGCTTCTACTTTTAAGGAGGTAGACTAACAATTCAAACATGAAAGTGTTAATTTCACACCCCACCTAATGGACAATCTCCAATCCACGGATTGGTTAATTATTTTTCTTACTTCAGCCAAATGCTTTGAGTCTTTATCCCTTCCTTCCAGGTTTGACATTAATAATTCCTGTTTGGGGAAAGGAGGTAGGTCCGTTAATCCGATTTCAACCATTCCACGAAACTATAGCTCTACCTGGAGAGGTACAAAGATAGGACCTTTCATAGGAACTACTTTTCTTCAATTTCAACCATTCCGCGAAGCTATAGCTCTACCTGGAGAGGTACAAAGATAGGGCCTGTCATCGGGACTACTTTTCTTAATTCTAATTTATAGAAAACCTTTAGTTATTATCCTTCCACTCCGGCGTGTTGGCTGCATAAATAGAATCTTGCTTCAAAAGTGTTTCCACATTCCATCATTCGCCTGATAGAAATTTAAGCGGTTTAGTTAATAATTTTCCAATAAAAAAGTACATAGTCAACTCAATAGGATGGATTAGTTTTATTGATGATAGTGACTACATGCAAGCAACGGTAAGGCTTGTTGTTTGCATCCGAAAAATGTGAGTTAGACTCATGGAAACAACCTTCTCTCTCTCTATATACATGGGGGTAAGGTTGCATACAAATTAACCCTCCTTAGACCGTGCATAAGCGGGACCTCGTGGCACTGGTTAACTTTTTATAATAGTTAGTACATATTTATAGGAGTAGGGGAGTCTCCTGCTCCCGTTCCTATCCAATGAAGGATTAAAGATGAACTACAAAAAAATAATATGGACAAAACAAAAGAACAATGCTAACTACACTAACACTCTCTTGCAAGCAAGATTGTAGATGTCAAGCTAACCAAGCTCAAAGAGAAAGGAAGAGACCTTGGTGAAAAAAATCGGTCAATTGCACAACAACAAGAACATGATGAAGAAGAATCTCACGAAGTTTGAACTTATCACAAATAAAGTAATAGTTGACTTTATGTTTGATTCACTCATGAAAATTGGACTCTCGGCTATGTTTATGATGTCATAATAGAGAGATGTTAGAGATATAAGCAAAACACCAAGATTAAGAAGTAAGCTTTTAAGCAAGGTGGCTCAAAGATAGGGTGTGCGATGAAACGATGCTCAGCCTCCGCAAAAATGTGTTTGATGACCATTTGTTTCTTACTCAGCAATGTGACCAAGTCGATGTCGCAGAAGGTACAAAGACACTAGTAGATCGGTGAACAATAGTAGAGCCAACATAATCAACATCGTCATAGGTCGTAAGAGATAATGAAGAGGAGGATCAATAGAGAAGTCCCTAGCTGGAAGACCTCTTCAAGTATCAAAGAATACACTCGACAACATGAAATGACAGATACGAGTACATATACTAGTTGACAGTATTGATGGCAAAGAAGATAAAAGATACGAGTAATGGTAAGATACATAAGTTTACCAACAAGATGGCCGATATATGCCATAATTTAAAAAGAGGTAGATTACATGAGAAGCCAATATCGAAGAGACCAGCATTATGATCCAAGTTACAAATGGAATAAAACCAAGAATGTTGATTTCCTCAAAGAGGTGTAAAGAATACTTACACTAATAGAGAAGGAGACATCCTTACAAGGAAGTTCAAAACCAAGGAAGTATTGTGATCTGCCAAAGTCCTTAATGTGATTGAACGAATAGATAAGCTTTCACTTTGGAGATGTCAACGGCGTCATCACCAAAGAGGATAATGTCATCTACATATATAAAAGAATAATTATGCTTTGGAGACCGACGAATGAACAAAACAGGAATCAACAACTAAGAAACCAAGTTGGCAAAAGGATCATGGTGTAACAATGTTGTTTCTTATGCAACACAACTGGGCAACCTTTAGGCCCATCAGACCGAGTCAAAGAAGCAGTAGGAGACTGTGGATGGTGGTAGTATGGATTATGGTCATTATTTGTATGAGTGAAGATTGGGAGTATCACAGGCAAGCATAGTTATCAAAGGCACAGGATGTACCGCGGTGCAAAGAATGTTTGAGATTGAGGCGAGAGGCACAAGACAAAACTGTTAGCCTCTTGAAGACGAGGCACACGTTATTCAAAATTATGTAAAACTTATTTATAAATCATATGTTTAGTAAATAATTATTATAAGCAACTGAACATTAGATTCTTGATGATTGTTGTTTTCTTTTTTATACGATAATTTGAGTAATTTATTTCTTTTATGTTTTGTTTACATTAACAATAGGCAATACCATACTAATCTCTAATAGTAGGTATAACGAATTAAAAGAAAATTAGAATTTAAGTACTCGACTTCCAGTTTTTCATGGGTGGGTCATGAGAGGCGAGGTTGAGACTAAGAGGCTTATAAGGAACATTGTGCAGGGAGGATGGTAGAATAATTATAGTTGTCATTTAACGGAAATGACATCGGCCGAAGTAAAACTTTGTTATCGAATAGGAATATAGCCTTTCTATGTTTAGTAGCCCGAGAAGAAAGCTCATTGCCTCCAACTTTATAACAATGAACAAAGCATGCAGAGTCAGTGTCAAAGAAAATGGTTCTTGCTTGGAGAAAAATGAAAAAAAGAGTTTATTTATTAAGGATGGCCTATGTTTCACGGATATTCCTTGGGAGGACCGTATCTATCTATATTTGATCCGTATTGAGCAAGATACTTCTTTAATACTCCTGTCGGATATGGCTAACCTATGTCTAGGATCCAAAGAGATCCAAAACATACTTGAAATAATTTTGACATATATTTGATCATGCCAAACATAACTGAGATATGGGAGTAACATTTCTTTGCATTGAATCATTTCCAAAACATTTGGAACCTAGTTATTACAAATAATATGCTTAAATATAAATGTTATTAAGATGTAATATATAAGATATGTATAGAAATATGTTTTCGATTGATGTGTATATACTTATTATATCCATGTCGTACACATATCCCAAAGTTCTAAAAAAATGTCATATATTGTATCTGAATCCACGTCTATGCAACCTAGTAGATGGTGGAGGAATATGATTTATGAGATGGCACGCATTAAAATGGACAAAACTCTACATCCATTTGATTTAGAAGAGAGACTCACATCGAGTAAGTGTTGGATTTTACATTTGGTAATTTATTTGATTGGGGTGTGTATAAGCAAGAAGTTTGGTGGAGGGATACCTTCATCCTCATAAGATTTTGGAATCGTAGCTCGGTATTCTTTGGCATTAATAATTCGAAGAGTTATAATAGTTGTGTAAAATTGATTCTTGATGTTATGGTAAAAAATTTTAAAAACCGAAAAAATTCCAAAACAATCATGGATCAAGAATAGCCTAAGTAGTACGAGCTACAAAGTAACGAAACAAAACAGACCTTTAAATTATACGTGTAAAGAGGTCAAGCCAAGTAGACCCCTCAGTCCCACTTTCCGTCGCACCTAAGAAGCCACAATCATGTAGTATCCATCATCTTTTCACATTTTGCCTCTTATCATTGACTCACTCTTTTTACCAATTTGAAAGCTCCTTGTATCGAAGGTTTATGCTAATTCTTGTGTTCATGAGGCAATTCATTATCCTGATTAGGGTGCTACTATGGATAACAGTATCGGCACTTTGGTCCAATAGCATATGCAGTATTCCACAAGCAAATTTCGCATTCACTAAATCAAGTAATAAAAAGCAACCTAATATTTAACAAAGTTGGCCGAGTAAGCAGTTGACCAGCTTACTCGTCCAGCACAATGATTACTCAGGCTTCTTAATGAATCACCAGTTACTCAGTTTAAGAGTCAGGTTACCGTGTAAGGTTCGAATACGGACCCCTTCAACTGACCAATTAGGTATATATACCAAACATTAACATAATTTCTCTCTTTATCTCAATTTACTTCCTCTCTCTTATGGCTCACTCATAGGTGCACTCTCCACTCCCTTACATTTTCTCACTTGGAAACCTCTATAGCAGTGACCAATAGGCAACAAGCGACTAACAGGTGTAGTAAGTGACAGTAAGCGATAGCAGACTAGTAAGTTACTAACAAAAATCATATCCTTCTTTACAACTTCAATCTATGTTCACTTAGACTATCCTAGTGGCCCCTTCATTTATTATCTTAGCGGATCTTTTAACTATTATTTTATACTACTCCTTAATAGTGCATCTATTGAGTTCTTTGAAGTATTACTCTAAGCTACTCCTTGCATCTATTAGTCTCCTTGCATCTATTATTCTTTATGGCACACACCCAAGCCACCTAAGACGATATTCTCTCATCTTAACCTTAAGTGGTGCAACCTCAATCTTCCCACTGACATTCCTTTAATTTGTGCCACTATCCATCTTAACATTTTCATTTCAGCTACCCTTAATTGCCCAACACTTTGACGTGTAAAGCACGACCGTCTTATAGTTGTCTTGTAGAATTTTCATTTCAACTTCACAAATGAAAGAATTCCACTAGGCCAGAAAAGGGAAGATAAACGTCGAGAAAGAGATGTGATCTAGAAGAAGTCACATGCAAATAGAGAACGAGCATCCACTAGCCATGTTGCCATCTGAAGGATCTTGAGGGTGCACAAGCCCAGGGGAAAGAGATAGAACTTTGAAGTAAGTAAATGTGGTTGAGAAAATAGACGTGGTTGAGAAAGTAGTAGCTAAGAAAGTTGACATCCACGGGACAGTAGATGTATCCTAGGAAGGAAATGTGGTTCAGGAAGTTGGCATGGCCCAAGAGTAGACAGACGTGAAGAAGAGCACCTACCCAATCACCATCCTTTATAGGACGGTTATCAATCATACTAGTTATGAATCATAATAACGACGCTAAACGTCAAAAGAGTCGAGGTGCAAGAAAATTAAAACAGAAAATACCAAAAATTAAAATAGTAGAACGCAGTTTTACAAGAAAACAGAAAATACAAAAGAAAATAAAGGAAAAAAATAGCAGTAAATCTAAACTTTTTTGCTCTGTGGATTGCAACTTAGCTACATGCTTGTAGCTATATAGCGAGGTTGGAGCCGTAGTAGTCGCAGTATAAGCTTCGGTGGTCGTCTTGGTGAGGCAGACATCATAGAGATACAAGCATTCTCAAAGTTGTCACACCTCAGGGATAGTAGATAAGCGACCACCGTAGTTCCCAGGAATGAAAGAAAGCGCTAAAGGATGGTCATCAAGTTGTGCCCATGGCGATGGGCTCGTTTTCAAGGTCGATTTAGAGTAAGAGTTCAGGTAGTGCTTGATTGGGGTTAGGGTTCCAATAGGGCTTGATGTCAAGGTTGATTTGAGAGTTAGGGTTCATATCAGGCCCAATTGATGGTTCATGAAGGGATCGATTTTGGTGGATCAATAGGGGTTGGATTAGGATTACTTCTAAGGCTTGGGGCTGTTTTGGGAGGATGGCGGCTAGGGGAGACGAGTAGGGTTTTTAGGCTTAGTTTTTGTGTTAAATGGCTAGGGTTTTGAAGAAGATGGATAGGGTTAGTAAAATGGTGAAAAAGATTGGAAGTATGTAGAAAGCCTAGTGCTTTGGTTCCATGTTGAGGAAGAGGCTAAACTCAACAATGATTAGTTTTATTGATGATAGTGAGTACATATTTATTGATGATAGTTAGTTTTGAATTAGTGACTAAAGAGGGAGATGGGACAAAGCAAAGAAAAGAGGGCTAACTATTCCAACACTCTTAAAATGCGTGATAAGTAAGTTCATGAAGTGAAATTGATAATATGTGGATCTAGTCGAGCAAATATGGATAAAGGGCGCATGCAGGGTTTGAGGGGAGTGTGTGATTGATTTTTTGTGCAACCAAAACTGTAATTGGAGCTCCAAGTTCTGCATCCAGGAATCATAATTCTCGACAAAATTTCACTTCCTCGCAGTCCAAAAGTGCAAGGGCGTCGAAATTACATCCGAAACAACGATGGGCAAGCAAAAGACGGAGCAAATTACATTTCGGTAACTGAAAGTACAGGATAAATAAATAGTGGGAAGTATTTGTGCAAGCAAAACTGGAATTGAAACTCCAAGAAATGAAATGCAATCAGTGAATTATTGTTACTATCGAGGAAATCCAATTCTTCACATACCATTATACCAAACAGTTAAGGGCATTCACAACTGCATCCAAAACAACAGTAGGCAATCGAAAGACAGTGCAGACTACATCACAGTAGCTGAAAATTATAAAAGATCATCTAAAAAACTTCACACAAGGGAACTAACTAAACAAAGGCCATACCTTCTGATCCTCTCATCGGACCACAAGAGGGACACCATGTTCGACCGGCGGTCGCCATAGTAAACAGCAAAAGCTGCCGAGGTGATCCACAGGAAGTTCTCCAGCGCCCGGGTCCACGTCCGAGCCGGGGGCGCGGAGGAGAGCATCGTGTTGGGCGCACGGGACGAGGCGTCGTCCTCGAGATCGTCGCCACCGGACCAGTACCCCTGGCTGTGTCTCTGCCTCATATACCCGCCACCCCCCACCGGAGTTCCCCCGGACATTCCCAATCCCCCTTCAACTTCTCCCAACAACAACAACAACAACTAATTCAAGCCTAGATGCCCAAGAATTCCCCCGCTTAAGAGGAATATAGACATTTGCAATCTTTCTTCGAGACAACAACAGCTAATTGAAGCCCGGAGATTCCTTTCATTTCAACCAATGGATGATGAAACCGAGAAGACGCACCTCGGAAATGAGATTGTGAAGAGGAGGAGCCAGCATCAAAATCTCGGCTTTGATTCGATTTTGCGAGGATTGCGGCTCTAGCTATACAGATCATAAAAGAGGGTTCTTGAAAGGGAAGAAAAGAACACTAGCACGCTTCTCTCTCACTGCATACAAGAAGAGAAGATTGAGATTCTGAAGTAAGAGAGAGAATGGGGCCAATTCGGATTCGTACCTTTTTTTTTTCTGGTTGGCATCTTTTTCATCAGCCCTTCTTGTGTACCCTTAGAGCATCATTAGTAGTTGGGACTCTCCAATGCAATTTGGAGTCCAAAATTTCAAAAAAAAAGGTAAATGTAGAATGGATTGGATTTGTATGAGAATAGTAGAAAATGATAAAGTGAGTTCCGGTCCCAAAAATTGTGTGGTCAAAAATTAATGTAGAAAAAAAATAATATAAAGTTTAGAATCTAGAAAGTTGGGCTCCAAATTGGAACTTACTATTCTACAAAACGAGTTTCTACAATCTAGAATCTAGAAATTGGGAGGCCCAACTCTTAGCACCCATGGATGGGTTGGGACCGAAATTGTAGAAATTGGAACTAGGGATAAGACTTACTATTCTACAAAATGAGCTCCTACATTCTAAATCTAGAATCTAGAAAATGGGGAGGGCCTTACTAATGATGCTCTTACTAGGTCCGAGACACGGTGCGAATTTTAACTAAATTATTGTCCTAAGGTGTTTTTTTCTCAAAGCCACCCTCCCTTTTTATTTTTATTTTCTACCTAATTTGCATTTAAATATCACTTAGTGTATATATATATATATATATATATATATATATATATATATATATATATATATATATATATATATATATATGCGCACATGAGTTGAAGGTGTTATTTAGGAAAAAAAACAAACAAGTACTTGGAAAGAACAAAATATTTTTGCTATATATAATTATCTAACTATCCATATTAAATTTAAAAACAATCTTAATTAAAACATAGGTAAGAACATTTTAAACAAAAAATTTCACGGTGAAGCTTCAAAATATTTCTAGATTCATAAAATCTTTCCTATTATCCCCTAACTAGAGAACTCTGTAATGCCTTTCGTTAGTTAATTGTTAAACTTAACAATAATGTGTAAAAAGAGCGACTTAGGGTCCGTTTGGATAGTTTTTCTGAAATTTTATTCTGAAAACAGTTTTCTGAAAGTAAGTTATAAAGTTGTTTTCTGAGTATAGAAATTCTGATTTTACGTTTGGTTACTTTCATCTGGAAAATAGTTTTCTGAACAAGAAATTTAAAAATTCTGTTTGGTTACTACATTTGGAAAATAGTTTTTATAATGTTAATAAGTATAAAGATTTTGTTTGGTAAAAAATTTTGAGAATTTTTTTTAATTGTTTTTTTTAAAATTTGCTTGAAAACAAATTTATAAGAAATTTTTAATATAATAATAGAATGCATGTTGAGACATAATTGTAATAGTTTGCATAATAATAATTTGAATAACAAAAATTGAAATTACATACCAATACAAAAACTTGAAAGTTAACATAGATATGTTTAGTACACCACACATACTTTGTTCTTGAATAATACAAACCAAATTTACTCCATAAGACTATCCAAATTCTGCATTCCACATGGATTGAGCAATAACATCTCTCCTCCTAGCCATCCTCGTAAGGCTTTGTTGAGACAAGTCCAACACTGGTATATTAGGATCATCTTGTGCAGCAACAAAAGGAGGTACAAAATCTTCAGCTTCAAATAATGTAAAAAAACTATCAACCATTGAATGTCTACGAATGAAATTGTGCAGTCCGCAACATGCATTCACCATTAAAACTTGTCTTGTTGGCTTGTAGTTTGTCATGAACTTGAAAATTGGAAATCTTTTCTTGAACACCCCAAATGTCCTTTCAATTACATTTCTAAGCTTGGCGTGCCTCCGATTAAACAACTCCCTTTGATGTATTGGCTCATTACCGACCCCATCAAAATCGTGCAAGTGGTATCGCTCGCCACGATACGGGGCCAAAAATCCAGGCATGTTTGAATATCCGCAATCCACCAAATAATATTTATCTACCAAAAAACAAATAAGCAATTATTGGCGTGAAAAATAACAACAGTTTTTGGATATGAAACACGCTTACCATCTGGCGGTCGTTGAAACATTCCGCTTTGTAAGGCTTCAAGGATTACGCGAGAGTCATTAGCACTGCCTTCCCACCCAGAGTAGACAAATGTGAACATCATATCAAAATCACAAGCGGCAAGCACATTTTGAGTTATGTTGCCCTTTCGTGCACGACAAGAATTATGTCTAACACTAGGGGCCCAAGCATCAATCAAAGTTTCATCAAGAGCCCCAACCGCTCCCTACAAATATATTAACAAACCTGTCACGTCCCGATTCGTAGAGTCATATCTTCACATATTTTATCTCTTGGAATCGATCGTCCTCGCTTGGGCGTGATGCCGTACAAGTCTGGTATTGCACTTGTACTAGGCAAAGATGGTACATAATCGATTATCATCAAATAGAAACACATCGCAGCGGCAGAAGCAGACAAATTAAAGTTAGTGAGGACAATCTTTCTCATTGAATAGCAGTACATCACTTCTTTATAGCAGCGGAGAAAAAGAGTAACTTAAAGCCACACAGAGATATATAGAACTTTATTCTCTTTACTGATAATTGAAGAAGAGTACAAGACTTGTATTGAAGTACAATGATTTCAGTACATCTCTCTTTAACCAACTGAACAATGCTATACAGCTTACATTTGATATTTGGATACAATGGATTACAACTCGATATACCGACTTGGCTTACAATCTCACTGATACAGCTGATTACAATGTTCCATACATTATGCCCTTTATAAACAGAAGACATCATCTTGTACAAGGAGAGCTTCTGTATGCCCAACAAATCTTCGATGCCGCGGAACCAATCAAGCTAATCTTCGTGTGTAGAATATTCCAAGCAAGAACACCTGCCCACAAAACATGGGTCAGCACAACATCTATGCACTGGCGAGTAGAATCCAACCCACTCGCATAAACCAACATTTAAAGTGATCATTTAAGCAAACATTTATTAGAATGGTCTTTCTACTTGGGGCCTAGCATTAGTTTACAGTTCATAGGCAATAATCATAGTGAAGCATGTAAACATATTCTTTGTAGCATTCATGTGGACATATCTTTTTAGCATTCTTGGTGTTATCATGCAAAGGCATCATTGAGGCATACTAAGTATTATCATGAAAATGCATCATTGAGGCATCGTTAACATTAACATCTTAAACATTATGACAGTTCTCACTTCAAGCATCACTTAGCATGTATGTTGTGTTTGAGCAATGTTTAGCAAGGCATCTTTTTTAGCATACTGACTTAACATGTTAAGCAGGATCTCATACTGAAAGGCTACATACAGCATCATCAAACTTATTTGGAACGTAAGCATGCAAGTTAAACCAATACATATATTGAATTATCACATTTAAGTGATTTCTTACCGATAGCCGACTCCCTCATACCTGCATCAAATACAGGTTAGCAGATATACTTACTCTGCCTGCATAAGACATTCATTAGCATGCATCCTGACTACATGGTCACTAGTGTTTAACCATACGGACGTTGCCATATAGGTCTTCATTGGTAATGCGATGACTCCAGAGAAGGTAGCTAGCCCCAAAGGATGCCTCGCAGAACCCGTGCCCCTACTGGCATGCCAATGTTTTCTCCTAGGCCGGATCGGTCGCCCTAACGTCCCGGGGTACCGTCCGAGAAAACATATCCCCATCACTTATGCATAAGTTGTCCTATGACCATGCGAATGCGTGTCCGACTCAATCGTGAACATAAAATGCATGGTAAAATATTGAAGTAAAGACAATAGTGCATCATCGTTCATCTCATTCAAGTCATGTTCAATGACTTATTCATTCCCAACATTACCATCATTTCATTTGGTGATCTCAATGATCCCAAGCCTCATCAATTCTCATTCATTGCTTCATTACAACATTTCTCATTATGTTCCTTCTAAGGAGGAACAACAACATTCATTCATTTCAAAGGGACCTGTAGCATTTCATTTATTTTATAGGAACAATAGCATATTCAATTCTTTTCTCTTGTATCATTCACGCAGCAACTCATTATTCAAGTGATTCATTCATTTCATCAATCTTAAGCATCAGGGACATTATCGATTCAATCTCAGGCATCATGTTACATAGTGGTTCGAGTGTGATTCGTTCAGCAATTCAAAGTTCATGTGTTATTCATTCAAGGATTCCCAGCATATGAATCTCTATCGAATTAGCATCTAAAGCATCGCATCACAATTATTCAACATTCAAGGTAAGGGACATTAGGGACTTATTCATAGCATTACATTATTCCATTTATTAAGCATGCAGGAATAAGGAGGAAGGAGGACAGTTCCACTTGCCTTATATAACGGTCTTCCTATTCCAATCTCATCAAGCGTAGCTCCACCAGCAAGCCACATTCCAATACCCATTCCATCTAGCCAGCTAAGAAAGGCTGCATCAGTCTCAATTCTCCTGATCTCCAACATAAGTCACGGTCCAACATTCTGATCCCATCCAACAAGCCAACCAAATGCCTCGTGCAGAGCGGGGCATTACATAATATACCACTCAGAAAAAGTTTCGTCCTCGAAACTTAAGAAAACAACTCATCTACTAGATTCACTCACTCATAATGAGTTATTCGTGCAGCTTCAATTCAATATTCATTTCAGCCCACTCAGTCATTTGAAAATAGCTATCCAACTGTATCATTTTAATCAATCAACGATTCAATCCATCTATCTCTTTTTCCAAATACTTGCAACTTTTCATTGATTCACCAACATTTTTTCTTGGATTCTATCTTGGTCGCAACATATCACTTTATTTGGATCCATACACATATTTTAGGCGTCCCTAAAACATATGCATTTCAGCCAAAGTCTGCGCTAGTGCGATAAATTCTTCCAACAATATTATCTCAGTCGCAACCTATCACTTCGGCTGGATCCATACACATATTTTAGGCGTCCCCAAAACATATGTACTTCAGCCAACTTCCATGATAGTATAATTCAATCAGCCATGATATAACTCTCTTTCCCAAATCAGACTTAGCATCCTTTCAATTGACTTATCACTTTATTCACTTTGCCACAATCACTATTTTCCAGGCCACCACTTAACATCAGGGACAATCTCCATCCAAGCATAACATTTCTAACATTCGATCAAGGGTTTAACTTAGAGCCAATCATATCAAGGTTTCACAACGACAATCATTTTCCTTCCCAAATCCAACAACATTTTTTACCGAGGCAATTCATCTTTTCTAAAAGATACAATCCAACATCACCAACTATCGATTATCCGAGTCAGGGTATAATTCTATACAACAGTCAAGGTTAATCCAGCTACCCGACTATAGATACTTATCCAACATTTCCGTCATGAGCAGTCAATTCCATCTCATATAATAATTCACTATTCGACACATACAAATCAAGTCTCATCCCACGATTCTATTTTCCGCTATAGGCCGACACATAATTCTCAAGGGTCAAACATCTCTAAGGTTCATATTGGAGCATATACTTACAACTTATCATTCTTAGATCATACTCATCACCATCTCTCGTTCAGTGCCACAAGGTCATTCTATGGGTCGCCAACGGCCATCTATTATTCGGTCTAGTCTCAATGGTTAGCTATACCGACAGCTATACTTAATCATTCAGGTGACTCCCCTAGAGTGGACGGCTACTAGGGTTATACTAGTTTCTGTTTCTTAGGGCCAACAAGCAACCGGCAGTTCTAAAGAACTCTACCCAAACCTATGGGTATCAATTCAGTCTGAATAATGAATCGCCAATTGGGCTAAGCCAGCAATTGGTAAATTATCAACTGGTCTCGCTAGGGTCAAGTCTATCTATTCAGGGTCTTCCTCAAGGAAATAATTCCCACAGAGGATCATTCTAGACTTACCCAACAATCGACTAAGATCGATCTATCAACATTACGGTCAATTCCAAATCCGACATACGATCTTCATCGTTCTAATAATCCATCAAGTAAATTTCCAATGATTCAATTTCTGGTTCGATTCCTTCGTACCCACATAAACCCATAACCAAGGTTAACTATTCAGGGGTCATCGATTCCGATAGTTTTAATATAACTATAGAATCATACTATTCAGTCTGTATGACAAGGTTGCACCACGAAGTCATAAGCCAACAATCTTATATCCCAATCAACAATCACCTATACCGACATTATCCAACACGTTTGAAATTTCTTGTTCCCATTCATTTCTCAATCATCAAACTCTCTTACGGGCATTCTTAAATTTTGTTCCTTTTCCAGCCGTCAAAATCTTATATGGACATTCTTAAAATTCTCTACCTCAAGGGTCGAGTAGTTCATTCCATTCAATCTGATAATTCATGTATCAATTAACCATCCTCTATGCAACACAAGGGTTCAGGGTTGCTACTTGTCACTTTTCTGGTACAATTCAATTCTTGAGCATATATGCGCATAAGCAACGAATATCCTTTGGTGATCTAGATGGGTTAACATCTATTACACCTTAGGGTCAAGGCACAAATCTCTAATATTCCTTTGGTCACCGACAACTTTTTCTAAAACTTTTATCTTAGCAATCAACATTGTACTAGCCACAAATAATTTGCATCCAACCAATCGAAATCAACATTCAGATATTCTAAGCCACAATATTCTCTAGCCAAATCCATTTACTCATAGCATACTAACAGTCTTACTAGTCTGAGTCAGCACTCGACTAAACAATTTCTAACCATGCCACCGATTATAATTTCCGACAATCTCGCTATCCAACATAACATCACCGTCAAAGGACACTCGAGTCATCTAGCCATAATATATGACTCCCAGCTAAGTCTCGGCACTACCCAGTACTCACAGATAGTCTCACTGCTATCCCATGGAAAGGGTCAACATACATCTCGTTCTGAGGTGGTAGAGGCAATATACCACTCAGAAATGAGGCCATCCTTAAACAATACCAACTCAATTCTATTCCAAACATTTGTGATCTATGATGATCATAACACTTAGCCAACATCTCTGGGTCTCAATAGTATAAGCCAACATTCTTAGGGTCTCGAAAGCACTTAGCAACACACATGAGTCAATTCACCAGTTCTGTCAAACTCATCCATCAATTATTTCATTCACAATTCCTTTTCCAACATCACATGCAATTCTCATCTTGTCGCAGCATACATAGCCACCTTTCTTTTATTCCCATATTCTAAACAACATTCACAATATAGCATACTATGGCATCGAGTCATTGTTGGGTTATTTGTGTCCAAACCAACAACAATCATTCATTTGGGGGCATCACAATATATATAGACTTATTGTATGGAACATCCAGTGAGCAGCCAAGAGGGTCAACAAACTTTCAAGCACAGATAACATAAGGATGATTACCGAACAACAATAGAATAATCGCGGAAGCAATCTTTGATTTAATCACGGAAGCAACGTTGAGCGATCGCGGAAGCAACTTTAGTTAATCATCGATGCAACTTTGATTTAAAATGAATCAAAAAAGAGACCAAGGACGTAAAGCCGTGCTCTGATACCAATTTGTCACACCCCGATTCGTAGAGTCATATCTTCACATATTTTATCTCTTGGAATCGATCGTCCTCGCTTGGGCGTGATGCCGTACAAGTCTGGTATTGCACTTGTACTAGGCAAAGATGGTACATAATTGATTATCATCAAATAGAAACACATCGCAGCGGCAGAAGCAGACAAATTAAAGTTAGTGAGGACAATCTTTCTTATTGAATAGCAGTACATCACTTCTTTATAGCAGCGGAGAAAAAGAGTAACTTAAAGCCACACAGAGATATATAGAACTTTATTCTCTTTATTGATAATTGAAGAAGAGTACAAGACTTGTATTGAAGTACAATGATTTCAGTACATCTCTCTTTACATTAGAAACCAACTGAACAATGCTATACAGCTTACATTTGATATTTGGATACAATGGATTACAACTCGATATACCGACTTGGCTTACAATCTCACTGGTACAGCTGATTACAATGTTCCATACATTATGCCCTTTATAAACAGAAGACATCATCTTGTACAAGGAGAGCTTCTGTATGCCCAACAAATCTTCGATACCGCGGAACCAATCAAGCCAATCTTCGTGTGTAGAATATTCCAAGCAAGAACACCTACCCACAAAACGTGGGTCAGCACAACATCTATGCACTGGCGAGTAGAATCCAACCCACTCGCATAAACCAACAGTTAAAGTGATCATTTAAGCAAACATTTATTAGAATGGTCTTTCTACTTGGGGCCTAGCATTAGTTTACAGTTCATGGGCAATAATCATAGTGAAGCATGTAAACATATTCTTTGTAGCATTCATGTGGACATATCTTTTTAGCATTCTTGGTGTTATCATGCAAAGGCATCATTGAGGCATACTAAGTATTATCATGAAAAGGCATCATTGAGGCATCGTTAACATTAACATCTTAAACATTATGACAGTTCTCACTTCAAGCATCACTTAGCATGTATGTTGTGTTTGAGCAATGTTTAGCAAGGCATCTTTCTTAGCATACTGACTTAACATGTTAAGCAGGATCTCATACTGAAAGGCTACATACAGCATCATCAAACTTATTTGGAACGTAAGCATGCAAGTTAAACCAATACATATATTGAATTATCACATTTAAGTGATTTCTTACCGATAGCCGACTCCCTCATACCTGCATCAAATACAGGTTAGCAGATATACTTACTCTGCCTGCATAAGACATTCATTAGCATGCATCCTGACTACAAGGTCACTAGTGTTTAACCATACGGACGTTGCCATATAGGTCTTCATTGGTAATGCGATGACTCCAGAGAAGGTAGCTAGCCCCAAAGGATGCCTCGCAGAACCTGTGTCCCTACTGGCACGCCAATGTTTTCTCCTAGGCCGGATCGGTCGCCCTAACGTCCCGGGGTACCGTCCGAAAAAACATATCCCCATCACTTATGCATAAGTTGTCCTATGACCATGCAAATGCGTGTCCGACTCAATCGTGAACATAAAATGTATGGTGAAATATTGAAGTAAAGACAATAGTGCATCATCGTTCATCTCATTCAAGTCATGTTCAATGACTTATTCATTCCCAACATTACCATCATTTCATTTGGTGATCTCAATGATCCCAAGCCTCATCAATTCTCATTCATTGCTTCATTACAATATTTCTCATTATGTTCCTTCTAAGGAGGAACAACAACATTCATTCATTTTAAAGGGACCTGTAGCATTTCATTTATTTTATAGGAACAATAGCATATTCAATTCTTTTCTCTTGTATCATTCACGCAGCAAGTCATTATTCAAGTGATTCATTCATTTCATCAATCTTAAGCATCAGGGACATTATCGATTCAATCTCAGGCATCATGTTACATAGTGGTTCGAGTGTGATTCGTTCAGCAATTCAAAGTTCATGTGTTATTCATTCAAGGATTCCCAGCATATGAATCTCTATCGAATTAGCATCTAAAGCATCGCATCACAATTATTCAACATTCAAGGTAAGGGACATTAGGGACTTATTCATAGCATCACATTATTCCATTTATTAAGCATGCAGGAATAAGGAGGAAGGAGGACAGTTCCACTTGTCTTATATAACGGTCTTCCTGCTCCAATCTCATCAAGCGTAGCTCCACCAGCGAGCCACATTCCAATACCCATTCCATCTAGCCAGCTAAGAAAGGCTGCATCAGTCTCAATTCTCCTGATCTCCAACATAAGTCACGGTCCAACATTCTGATCCCATCCAACAAGCCAACCAAATGCCTCGTGCAGAGCGGGGCATTACAAAACCTGCATATAAGTTTTTTCAATATTGTAATCAAACATATCATGTGAATTAAAAATAAAATATACCTTAAACCATGGATAAAATTCATGAGAATTTACTATCTTTTCATGAACAATAGTTGTATCGGGGGGACAAATAAGAACAGTTGCCGCTCTTGCCAATGCTCTTAGCACCTCTTTAAAATGTCGGTTTATAGTCTCCGTTGAGTGTTGAAATCGATCCGCAGCTACTCGATGTCTGTGACTATGACCGACAATATACAAGAATATAGCCACACTCTCTTCCAATATTAGATGCTTGTGTGGAGACTCTTCTAGGTAGTTTCCACTTCTAATGAACTCGCATAATGCCCGAAAGCAGTCTGCGCTCATACGAAATATACGGTAACACTTATCAACTGGACCATCAAGTATCTCTTGGATATATTACCTACCAGTGAGAGAAGAAGTGTGATATGCATTTTTTTGTTGGGATAATAAAAACTGAAGAATGTGAAGAGTCTCTAATTCGTCATCATCATCCGACGATTCTTCCGGTGCTTGGGTATTTGCATTATTATCCATTTAAGCCAACACCTGTTGTCGAGAAGAAATAATTACGATATATCTCATTCATAAGCAATTTACCCAAAGACTCTAGCAGAAGGAAGCAAGTTTCCTGGGTAGGAAGCAAGTTTATTAATACGACTACACAGCAAAAGAAAAGAAGAAGTCATTGACAACACAAAGGCTGTAGGGTTCAACTAGCTCAAATGAAGCAAATGACTGCTACCAGTTTCAACTTCAGATATACAACTGTGAAGTATATGTTAACCATAAGACCAAGCCAGCCACATATCTACAACAGAACTTTCAAGCAAGAATCAAGTTTAATGGATGAACCTCAACAGTTTAGGCCAGGTCTGTAAAAAACCCTTGACAGCTTAGTGCTGCACTATTTAACCAAAAATTATATGAACTTCACACGCAAACAAGATCAAAGAATCAATATGAGCACTATTTAACCAAAAATTACAGAACTATGTGCAACTTCATGATTACAAATACTCAAGAATGAGGGGGTTAGCAATGAAAAAGGTCTATGGATGCAGGCTTGAGGCTTGAGGCTTGAGGCTTGATATAATGTATACAGGCAAGTTGATTCCATTAACCACATAAACAAGTTAATTCCATTAACCACATAAACAACTTGAACATAAAAATATACAAGCAAGAGTTTATTAGTAGTACCATTACTAGTTCAGTAGTTCAGTAGCAGTAGCAGTACCATTGCAAAAGTACAAACAAACCATTACAAAAACCAACACAAGCCCAAAATCCTACTAGTTCAGTAGCCCCAAAATCCAACACAAGCCCAACAAAAACCAATAAATCCCCAAAAGCCTATTCGTCCGAAGACCCCAAAGTCATCATCCAACCCAGCCTAAACTCTGATTCCATACCGAGGAACGCCTCACGATAAATAACATCTTTGGCAAGCAAGTCTAATGCCTTAACACGTTGATTGATTGGAACGTCTTGCATTGTACGGAACACATCCATACATTTCGACATGCTAAAATGATCTAGGGCAGCTTGGGCTTTAGTAAACTTTTCAGATTTGGCTATTGAGGCGGAATTAATTGCATCCATACATGCGTCGAGCTTGGAGGTCTTCGGGCTCTTTGTAGGTCGACTTGTTGACGAACCTTTGCCCTTACGTCGGCGCCCTTGTGTAGGCTCATTGTCCATGTCATCGAGAACATCACACGAAATAGGATGAGATTTACTGCTAATGTTAGGGTTGGCAAACTCATCATCAACTGCTCGTTCTTCTTCCGAATTTAGTGGTCCTTGTGTTGATGACCTTGAGAGTAAACCGGTGGCAGTAGACAGTTTAAAGATTCGACTCAAAGCTTCATAATTTGGCAAGCCTTTTGTCCGGAAGACTTTCGCTCCCGGGTTCGCCTATAATGTAAAAAAATTGTTTAAATGATGGTATATAATCTGATATTTTATATACAATAATAATTAAAATAAAGTATATGCACCTGGATGTAATTATCCCACACATCATCTTCAGCCGTCACTGTGTTAGTCTCATTGTCCCATCCGAATCCGGATTTTGCTTTTAGCTTCTCAAATTCCCGAAACTTGGTCCTTAGCCGACTATGCTTGTCCTTAAGTTGTTTGACACTAAAGTTACGGTTTACTTCGGATTTAAGTTGTACGACAAAGTTCTGCCAAATCTTTGGGCTAAATGTAGAACTCTTTAGATTGTTCTTTGCCACTTCGGCGTCCATCATAGACACAAATGTATTTTCAACGAATAAACTCCATAAACCAACGTCTCCATCCTGGACCATTTTCTCCCCACTAGACATCTATAAATTACACAAAATAGTGATTGATATATAAATTATGTTTATAAATTTTATCGACAATAGTGTTTCCAAAGTAGAGGCAAAAAAAAAAACCTTTGATCGACGATAACCGAAATTGTCTCCGACCGATTCTCTGTAACGAACTAATTTACGGAGACGACATCGAGATCGGGTTTCACACACCATCCGAGGATCAAGTCCTGGAAAACAGATTTATACAAACAACCTAAACTAATTAAAATCATGAAAACAGAGGGCCAGAAAGTAGAATTGAAGGAAGAACCATAACAAATTTTAACGGCATAATAATGACGATATTAACGGCAACTGCACACGCATCACAACCAAGAGCACCAGACTTGCAACAAAATGAAAACAACCGAAATTCCTAACAATTTCTAGGATAGTTCAACCAATTCCGACAAAATCGAAACATCCGGACAAAATAAACAACAAACTCGTCCAATTTCTAAACAAACAACCAAAAAGTCATATTTCTAGGGCATCCAAAAAAAATTAAATAGAACATCCAAAAAAAATACCTGCGGAATGGAGAGGGAGAGGGAGTTGTCTCCCTGGAAGTACCCTCTCTGAAAGTTGTTGATGAGAGAGAGGGAGGGAGAGAGACTTGAAGACGGTGAGCATATAAATAGGGAGGGGGCTGGTCTGTCGATGGATGAGGGTCGGTGGTGGATGGGATGGAGAGTAAAGGAAAGAGTTGATGAGAGAGAGGGAGGGAGAGAGACTTGAAGACGGAGAGGAGAAATAGGGAGGGGGCTGGTCTGTCGATGGGAGAGGAGTCGGTGGTGGATGGGATGGAGAGTAAAGGAAAGAGAGTAAAGTAAAGAGAGCAGAGAGGAACTGTAAAAAGTAGAGATCGGCTTCTCTTTAAAAGTGGCTTTATAACGTGAAGTGTGAACAAAAATTTTGGGATGGGACATTTCGAATAGTATCCGTCCAAACAAATTTTCACCCACCACGTAAGTTATAACTCACAAATGTGAGTTATAAATGTTAACCAAACGGGCCCTTAGTATGACCATTATTGTTCTTGGAGTCAAAAAAAACTGACATTTATACCCAAATCCTAAACATAAGGTTTCTTACAGGTGTGGCGCTATCGTCGTTTCTATGTGCTTTGGTGTTGTAACTTCTCGTTTACAATATCTACATTTATACAGGCCAAGAATCCAAGTAGCTTGACAAACAACCAAACAGAAAACTCCACAAGACTATAAAATCAACAAGAGATCATACAACAAGTTCAAGATACGAGACTTGAACTTGACTGGAAGTGACCTTGTGGCACGGTTCATGCTTCATATAATGGACAAAGGAATAGCTTGTAATATATACCTCGAAAATGAGATTGTGAAGAGAAGGAGCCATGCATCAAAACGTCCGCTTTGATTCGATTTTGCGAGGATTGTGGCTCTAACTATACAGATCATAAAAGAGGGTTCTTGAAAGGGAAGAAAAGAACACTAACACACTTCTCTCTCACTACATACGAGAAGAGAAGATTAAGATTCCGAAATAAGAGAGATTGGGGCCAATTGGATTCGTACTTTTCTTTTTCTGGTTGGTATCTTTTTCATCAGCCCTCCTAAAGGAACTTGTGTACCCTCACTGGGTGCGAGTTGAAGGTGTTATTCAGGAAAAACAAACAAATGTTACTTAAGTTTTTTTCAGTACTTGGAAAGAACAAACAATATTTTTTTTCTTATTTTTTTCTATATATAATTATCTAACTATTCATGTTAAATTTAATAAACAATCTTAATTAAAACATAGGTAAGGACATTTTAAAAAAATTCACAGTAAAGTTTTAAAATATTTCTATTATATAGTAGTATAGATTCATAAAACCTCCCACATTATCCCCTACCTAGAGTGTAATATCTTTTGTTAGTTAATGTTATTCCCGAAACAGATCTTAGATGGAAATTACAATCTCTTAGTGAGACACGGAGATGAATACTCGTTCTCTTTGTGAGATACGAGGGTGACGACTCGGTCTTTTTGTGAGAACCGGAGTTAATGAAGACAACTTTGCTAGGGTGATGAAGATCACCGTTGCTCAAAGCAAGATTCGCCCTACTGCGATTTGCTCCCAAGAACCAGCAAGTTCGAAAGAACTTCTAGAACGCTCGCTGTCACCTCCTTTCACGAACTCGCTGAACTCCAATGGACTCCAATGGCAGCGGTAGCGCAACTCTCTTCTTCTCTTAATTTCTAGAGTATCCCTCAATAAAGGTACGGAGAGAGTATTAATAGAGTTTGGACGAAACCCTAATCTCTAATGCTGGCCGTAACTAATTACAAAAAGATATGAGTGAATAATAAAAAGATTTGAATAAATTAAATTCAAATCCCACAAAAGATGGATCTGAATAATTGACTCAATCTTTCCATAATTGCTCAAATCTTATAATCAGTCACATCATACGCCACCTGCGCCCCAATGTCCACTCAACCCGTCAGCCCGTGCGCTTGTGCGTAACAGCGCAGCAGCACAGACGTACAATACCATAAGTGCGTAGCAGCATAGCAATGTAGCAGTACAGCAGCACAGCCCTGCAACAGTGTATGTGTGCATACGCATAAATGCACATACGCACATATGCACATAGCTGCGCTAAGCCTACGCATGCCCCTGCGTATGCCCCTATGCATGCCCCTGCGTATGCTACTGCCCATGTGACTCCCACATAAGACGAGCGCAGGAGTGCATCAAATAGCGCATAAAGCGAC
Organism: Iris pallida; assembly: GCA_029216955.1. NCBI lineage: Eukaryota > Viridiplantae > Streptophyta > Magnoliopsida > Asparagales > Iridaceae > Iris > Iris pallida. Next base: position 18,268,555 of record JANAVB010004800.1, read on the forward strand.
ATGCGCCAATGCTGATGTGCTAAGTACAAAGTGCTACTTTGTGCCTTTGAGTCGAGCCCGAGCCCTAGTCCGAGTTTGAGTCGGAGTCCGAGTCGCAAAGCCCCTTCGGGGCTTAACTCCATAGAAAAATAATCCCATGAGCATGACAAAAAGCATGAATGATTTGTTTGTGGAGTTAGCCTTCTTTTCGCCAGAAATACACTCCCACATGGCATCTACATGGCACTCATGTGTCTCTTCACACCTCATGTGATTCTCTCAACACAAGCAAAGCTTTATATAGAGATACAATCCATTTGGCCTAGGCAATGTGGGACTATCTTTCTAGTCTCTAAGGCAAAACATCAATAATCCCCACCATATCTCTATATATGGGTTGAGTGTTCTCCACAGTGACTGTCCATCATACATTATGTCACGATCCGATCCCAAATTATTGGGTCGAACCGGATCATGCCCAGCCTGCACCGTTGTGAGACAGCGGTAGTAAGCTGTTTTGTATGCAAGTATTCACAACAACATCTATATATTTGTTACAACTCGAATATACGAAAATTTTTAAAACTTTTATTCAACAATTAAAAAGTACAACTGGAAATGCAAGGAACTGAAATAAAGTGCTGAATTCAAATTAACAAAATTCCAAAATAATAAAACTAGAAAACAGGAAACGACTAGCTAATACGGTCGGCTCGTCGGCCTCAGGTCCTGCGTCCTCCAAGGGGGACTCCAGCAATACTACAGGGTACAAAACCGGATCATAGTAGCTATTGTACAATAGCTCAGCATCCTCAATGTCACCTAAAAATGTGGTCTCCAGTCAGGAGGGAGCAAGTACGAATATGTATCTCATATTTCAAGTAATAATAAAAAAGTGCAGACTAAACAGTTGAAACAATATTTTTCCAGTAATTCTACGATTAAAAACAATGTGATTTGAATGTGTAATCGTCTATGACCGGCTTGGGTTATACAATAGCATCCTAGCGACGCGTGTCACGACCCGCACCCTAGAGTAAGGGCACGAAAAGTGGGTACGTCCAGCCTACGCGTGTCCACGTGCTCTGTGCACTGAGCACGAGCACGCTGGAAGCAGGGGAAGGCTACCCGCGCGCATGCGTGGTGCACCTCGCGTGTGCACGTGTCCAAAGCGACACGACACGACACAGAAAACACCCCAGTCGACTATAAACGTGTAAGCCACCTCAAAACTCAACTTCCTATTCAAACACTTTTCCAAATATTGATCGAAATGCCCACTGTGGCATTTCGTCGAACACCTGCGCACAACACTGATACGTGTCCGATACGGACATGTACATGACACGAAATTGGACAAACTCTATTCCTACAGAACCAGGACACCTAGGGCTAGGTGTTTATGCAAAGAAATCCTAATCTTAATAGGAGAATAGGATTTTACCTATGTGTGTTCTTCAACACAAAAGTTTCTTCAAAGGGGATCTCCAAAAGCCACCCAACTTCTCCAAATTGATTCAATCTTATGATTTGACTCCACAAATAGTAGGAGACCAGTGATTAGAATATTATGGAAGAAATTCCAATAAAAATAGAGCTCTATTGATTAATCTATGGAGAAAAGAAGTGTAGGCTCACCTTGTTCTTAGGAAAAATGATAAACTATTGAAAAGAGGCACAACTTTCTAAAATGATACTATATAGGCAAGGGGAGGGGGGTCTTGGCTGGCCACTTTAGCTAGGGTTAGGGTTTTTAGAATGCATATAAGGGCTAGCAATAAATCAAGGCTAAGGAGTGGCCTAAAATCTATGGCTCTTTCTTAGTTAAGTTGCAACCACTCTACTTAGCTAAACATGACTCAACCCACTATCCCATACTAAATAATTCTCAATGTGGCTAACTAGGCTAGCTATGGCTAATCTAGGTTAGGTCCAATCTAGGTTAGGCTAACCAAAACCACATGGCAATAAATAAACTAGTATTTAAATCACACCATTCAAATAAATCATTTAAAATTCCTAATAAAATATATTAAATTCAAATTATTCAAAAATGACAAAAATACCCTTAACTAGAAATGTGGTAGTGACAAATCTACCCTCCTTAAAATTTTTTTTTCTCGAAATTGAAAGGCGAAATGCAACTAATGAGAAGGATAGAAAGTATACCTCACGGTCCAAAAAGATAAGGGTATCGCTCGCGCATCTCATCCTCCCGCTCCCAGGTAGACTCTCCTGAAGAATGATGCCTCCATGCGACGCGAACCAAGGGTATCACCTGGTTCCTCAGAACCTTCTCCCATCGATCCAGAATCTCCACTGGCTGCTCTGGATAGCTGAAAGAAGGCCCAACCTCAATCTCCGAATGATCAAGCACATGGCTAGGGTCAGCTACGTACCGTCTCAACTGTGATACATGGAACACGTTATGGACCCCCACTCGTGCAGGTGGCAAGTCTAGCCTGTATGCCACGTCACCGACTCTCCCGCTGATAACGAAAGGGCCGATGAAGCGCGGGCTAAGCTTCCCGCCTCCACCAAAATGTATCGTACCACGAGTTGGAGATATCCTTAAGAAAACCTGGTCTCCAACCTAATCACAAGCAAGGTCTCAAATTAACTATGATAAACAAACATGATCAATAAAACACAACGAACAAACCTAAATCTAATCCTACTCTAATCTGTACCTCAAACTCCAAGGGCCTCCGGTGGCTATCGGCCCAGTGCCAATGTTTGTCCTGCGCCACGCGAAGTCTGTCCCTGATGAGCTTCACCTTCTTGGCTGCGTCAACAACCATCTCCGGCCCCAGTAAAGCTCGTTCGCTAACATTATCCCAAGATAAGGGTGTACGACACCTACGCCCGTACAGAGCCTCGAAAGATGACATCTCAATGCTGGCCTGGAAACTGTTATTGTAAGCAAACTCTACCAAATGTAGATGATCCTCCCAGGAACCTCCAAAGTCCAAGACGCACGTCCATAGCATATCCTCAAGTGTCTGAATAGTCCTCTCTGACTGTCCGTCCGTCTGGGGGTGGTATGCAATACTAAACTTGAGCTGAGTGCCCAAGCTAGTCTACAGACTCCTCCAAAAATGGGAAGTAAAGCGACTATTCCGATCTGAGATGATGCTGACCGGAATCCCGTGAATCCTGACTATCTGCCGCATATACATCTCCGTAAGCCTCTCTGTAGACGTACCCACCTTACATGGCAAGAAGTGGGCTGATTTGGTCAACCTGTCAACAATGACCCAAATCGCGTCCTTTTCTCCTGGTGTACACGGCAATCCAGATACGAAATCCATAGTGATATACTCCTATTTCCACTCGAGAATGGGCAGCGGCTGCAATAATCTACCGGGCCTCTGCCTCTCTGCCTTAACCTGCTGACAGACCAAGCACCTAGCTACGAAGCGAGCCACCTCCCGCTTCATCCCGTGCCACCAAACATGCTCTCTCAGATCTTGGTACATCTTATTGGCACCAGGGTGTATAGAGTACTGAGATCTATGGGCCTCCTGCAAAACCTGCTCCCTGAGCTCTCCACTGGCACACATAACCTGGAACCGTGCCTCAAGGCACCATCCTCTACAAGAGAAAACTCGCCATCCACCAATCCTGCTCGAACCTGCTCTCGGAGATACCGCAGAGCAACGTCCTCAAACTGTACCGATTTGATCCTCTCCACCAAGTCCGACTGTATCTGTAGGCCCCATAACTGCATCTGTACTCCGGGCACGATCTCCTCAATCCCAAGGCTCTCTAAGTCTGCAAGCAAATGCCTATCCATGGTCAAACACATGGCTGTCGGATACCTACTCAAGGCATCGACAACCACGTTGGCCTTTCCTGGGTGATACTGAAGTGATATGTCGAAGTCCTTCATCAACTCTAGCCATATGTGCTGCCTCATGTTCAGCTCCTTCTGAGTGAACACATACTTTAAACTCTTGTGATCTGTAAAAATCTCTACCCTCTCTCCATATAGGTAGTGCTTCCACAACTTCAGAGAAAAAATCACTGCTGCAAGCTCCATGTCGTAGGTAGGATAGTTCTTCTCATGGGGGCGTAATTGCCTGGAAGCATAGGCAATCACCTTCCCATGCTGCTGCAAGACACAACCCAGCCCCTTCCCTGAAGCGTCACTATAAATAGTGAATCCTCCTGATCCTGAAGGCAATATCATAATCGGAGCTGTCGTAAGCCGCTTCTTCAACTCATCAAAAGTTGTCTGACACTCCTCTGACCAAACATACTCAGCATCCTTCCAGGTCAACCGAGTCAACGGCTCTGTAACCCGGGAGAAATCCTGCACAAATCTCCGATAATATCCTGCCAGCCCCAGGAAACTCCTGATCTCTGCCACTGAAGTCGACGCTACCCATGCCTCAACTGCTACGATCTTCTTGGGGTCAACTGAGATACCATCTCCAGTCACCACATGCCCCAAAAAGTCAACCCGGTCCAAGAAGAACTCACACTTGGAGAGCTTCCCATAAAGCTGCTCTCTCCTGAGAGTCTCCAGCACTATCCTCAAGTGCACCTCGTGCTCCTCCTCAGTCTTGGAATATACCAAGATGTCGTCAATGAACACCACCACAAACTGATCAAGGTACTGGTAGAACACCTTGTTCATTAGGTTCATAAACACTGCTGGTGCATTGGTTAGCCCAAACGGTATAACCAAAAACTCAAACTGCCCGTACCGCGTCCTGAAAGCGGTCTTGGGATATCCTCCCCTTCACCTTCACCTGGTGATATCCTGACCTCAGATCAATCTTGGAAAATACCCGAGCTCCGCTCAACTGGTCAAAAAGATCGTCGATCCGCGACAGTGGGTATTTGTTCTTGATCGTGAGGTTGTTGAGTGCCCTGTAGTCAATACACATCCGTACTGACCCATCCTTCTTCGGCACAAACAATACTGGTGCACCCTATGGCGAAGAACTCGAACGGATGAGGCCCTTGTCCTGCAGCTCATCCACTTGCTTCTTCAGCTCCACCAACTCACTGTTGTTCACTCGATAGATATGCTGAGAGATAGGTTCCGCTCCTGGAACCAAATCTATCGAGAACTCAATGTCTCTGTCTGGTGGCAATCCAGGTAACTCCTCTGGAAAAACATCCATATACTCTGCTATCAAGGGGTATGGAATCGTCTGCTCCTCAACCGAGACTCCGCAAAAAACTCCGCTGCTCTGCTCCGCCTGACGTCTGGAGTACTCGAACTCTGGCTCCTCCGATGCTCTGAAGAGAACTCTACCCCCTCTGCAATCAATACTGGCGTGGTGCCTGCTCAACCAATCCATACCGAGTACTATATCGTAGTTCGGCAATAGCATTACGAGCAGGCTCACCTCCAACTCATGGCCTTCCAAAACAATACTCTGACCCTTACAAACATCACTCACGAGGATAATGCCACCCCCGGTCGTGATCTTGTAAGTCCTAGGCAACAATTCAGCTATGATACCGTGTCTAATCACAAATGATACTGATATGAAACTATACGAAGCACCGGAATCGAATAATACAAAAGCTGGTCTGGAGTCGAGAAGAACCGAACCTGCGATCAGCTCTCCTATCGCCTCTGTATCCTCAGTCGCCATGGCGAAAGCTCGCCCCTGCTGGCCTCCCTTGGCCTGCTGCTGATGCTAAACAAATCTCTGCTGCTGTGTCGGCAGGGCTGGTCCCCTCTACTGGCCTGCTGAAGCTCTGGCTCCTCCTCCCTGAGCTGCTCGTGCTACGAGACACTCCCTCATCTGATGGTCTGTAGAACCACATACTAGGCACTTGCCCAGTCTCTTTCTACACTCGCTCCACCCGTACCCTGGCTTCTTGCAATAAGCACAGGTGGTGGCCTACTGCCTCGGTGCCTGCTACTGTACCCTCTGCTGCTGATACTGCACTGGCTGATGCCTCGGCTGCTGAAACTGCTGAGGCTGGAACCTCTGCTACTGGTGGTGCTGCTGCTGAATGTGCGGCCTCTTGGCCGGTCCTTCGCTACTGCTGCCTCCCTGGAAGTCTAGCCCCCTCTTGAGCCTAAGCTCAAGATCATCCTCTGCAGCTAATGCGTCCACTAGGATCTCCTTAAAGATAGCGTTGCGGGCATTCTTGGTGTAGGATTTGACCTTCTTTACCAAGCCCTTCCGGAATCTCCGGGCCTTCGTCGCCTTCGACAAGCCCTCTACAAATCTGTTCAAACGGCAGAACTCTCCTGCGTACTCCTCCACAGACTGGCTCCCCTGGACTAGGGCCTCGAACTGAGTCTGAGGGCTCCCAGCGCTATGTCCGGGAAGAACTTCTCCTTGAACATCTTCTTGAATGCTGCCCAAGTCTGTCCTGAGGTACCAACCCTCGGGTCGGTCTGGTACCATGTACGGGCCAGATCCTGTATCATGCTGGCCGCTACCTCAATCTGGAGCCTCGTCGGGATCTCAGCCAACCTGAATATCTCCTCCATGTGCTCAATCCACTCGTCAGCATACAAGATCCCCTCTGTCCCTCGGAAGTCTCTCGGGTGCATCTTCTGAAAATCTTAGATGCCCTTTTCCCGCGGCTGGTGCGGCTGCGGGGCTGCCGCTGGCTGAGCTACAACTCTCTCTACAGCAGTCACGGCCAGCTCAATGCCTCGTGTGAGCTCTGCTGTGTGCCTCTGCTGCTGGGTCTGCTGACCCTTTATGTACTGCCGAAAGAAGGCTAACAGCTGAACGGCGTCAACTGTCCCCGCAGGTGGCTGCTGCTGCTGAAGCACATCCGAAATCACCGGACTCGGCTCATGCCTCACAGGTGGAGGGGATCCTCCGAAAGTAGCTGAAACGCCTACCCCAGCTGGCATGACTGAGGCTACGGTACCAGGGGCTGGCTACTGAGTATGAGAGGTGGCAGACCTCTCATCGGCGTCCCCCTGGCCCTGACGATGTGATCTCGTCTCAACCATCCTGGAGACACAGATCAAAAAGAAACAATTGCTGAGAATGAGTCGAAATATCAAAGAAGGCTAGTTTAAATTCAAAGGAAGACAATAAGCAGCAAAATTTAGATATACGAAATCTGATAAAGAGTTTTTCCTAATGTGATTGAGTACCTTCAAAAATTTCCTAATTCTACTGCAGGCTGCAGTGATATTCTAGTTCGAATACCACTACATTTTAAATCTGGACCTGCATGGGCCACCACTAAAAACGTGTCACGACCCGCACCCTAGAGTAAGGGCACGAGAAGTGGGTACGTCCAGCCTACGCATATCCACGTGCTCTGTGTACTGAGCACGAGCACGCTGGTAGCAGGGAAAGGCTACCCGCGCGCGCGCGTGGTGCACCCCGCGTATGCACGTGTCTAAAGCGACACGACACGACACAGAAAATACCCCAGTCAACCATAAATGTATAAGCCACCTCAAAAATCAACTTTCTATTCAAACACTTTTCCAAATATCGATCGAAATGCCTACTGTAGCATTTCGTCAAACACCTGCGCACAACACTGATACGTGTCCGATACGGACACGTACAGGATACAAAATTGGACAAACTCTATTCCTACAGAACCAGGACACCTAGGGCTAGGTGTTTATGCAAAAAATCCTAATCTTAATGGGGGAATAGGATTTTACCTATGTGTATTCTTCAACACAAAAGCTTCTTCAAAGGGGATCTCCAAAAGCCACCCAACTTCTCCAAATTGATTCAATCCTGTGATTTGACTCCACAAATAGTAGGAGAACAGTGATTAGAATATTATGGAAGAAATTCTAATGAAAATAGAGCTCTATTGATTAATCTATGGAGAAAAGAAGTATAGGCTCACCTTGTTCTTAGGAAAAATGATGAACTATTGAAAAGAGGCACAACTTTCTAAAATAATACTATATAGGCAAGGGGAGGGGGGTCTTGGCTGGCCACTTTAGCTAGGGTTAGGGTTTTTAGAATGCATCTAAGGGCTAGCAATAAATCAAGGCTAAGGAGTGGCCTAAAATCTATGGCTCTTTCCTAGTTAAGTTACAACCACTCTACTTAGCTAAACATGACTCAACCCACTATCCCATACTAACTAATTCTCAATGTGGCTAACTACGCTAGCTATGGCTAATCTAGGTTAGGCTAACCAAAACCATATAGCAATAAATAAACTAGTATTTAAATCACACCATTCAAATAAATAATTTTAAATTCCTAATAAAATATATTAAATTCAAATTATTCAAAAATGACAAAAATACCCTCAACTAGAAATGTGGTAGTGACAACGCGATACGGCTTATCCCTGTATGTAAGAGGGGCAATCATGCAATATGGGGGTATTGTCCATAAACGTTACACTATTCCCCCAATCCCCACAATCAATATCAATCAATATTTGAACCCTAGGAGAGGGTTCCGTGTAGCAATGTGGTTTAAACATGCAGCTTGACAATTACTAAATAAAATACAAGAAAACATAAACGTAACTGGCCTCTGTTAATTGACTGGATCAGGAATGTCGGCACCGAGGAGGAAGTCAAGTTCGACTCCGAGATCCTACAGTTGAGAACATTGGCTTAGAACCATAATGAAATCATTCTAGGTGTGCTAGTTATAATCTCTAGAAGTAGACCCTAGTCAGGTTTTAAGTTATTAATTAATCTACCAGAAATTGGTCTAACGTCGCGACTACGTGCGTTGTCAATTAGTTGGATATCCGATTTCTAATTTACTTGGAAAAAATTAGTCGTTACCGGTTAATTTGCAAAACTTTGTATTTTTATATCATATGTATAAAACTATATTTTCCTTTTAGTGATAAAACATGGACTTCGTTAACTTACCAATATTTTATTCAAGTTAATTTATCATAAAAAATCTTATTAATTTTATACAAAATAATTAATACTTAAATTATAATTATGCGTCTAATAACGAAAACCAACTCAGAAAGTAAAAACCTAAACTACACAATACAGGGCCACAACGAAATAAAATAGAAAACTGGGCTTATACCCTTTACAAATTTTTACATAAATTAATTAATTCCTAGGGCGAGCTCTGAGTGCCGCGAACGGTCCAAACAGTAGGCCGAGGCCCTGCACCATAAATACTAAGAGCAGTAACCCATTCTAAAAATAATTATAAACATAAATATAGTTGTAAAATGCGTCTCAGACTTGGTCCAAATGTCATGTTACTGGCTAGCGCCTCAACGTACAGGAACCCTGTAGCGTTTGCGCTTCGCCGAGGCTCATTCGACCGATATGGTCGTCGCCTAACTAGTGATACAAAAATCCATAAAATCCGAAAACCAGCAAATCCAATCTATAAATCATTTTGTAAAGATCGGTTTTCTTTTGAAAATACGTTTTACTCAAATTGCTAATTTTATACGAAAATCCCTTTAAAAAATATTTTTTCGAAAATTTGGGCAGCATCTCCTCTGTATTTGGGACAACCCAATCCTGGGAAAATACTAACCCAACATCAATGACTGTCCCCAAACTAGGGAACACCAAAAATTCCTCCAAAAGTAAATATCCAACCCGAAAACACATCACAATTATATATAGCCAAAGCCACAGAATACTCCCGAAATAAATTCGAAAATCCCGAAATAAAGTTCGGGAAACCGAAAGCCACAGAACCAAAACAAAACGAACGAATCATTCTGAAATGGGATTCGAAAATTTCGAAACTATAATTGCCTAAACCGAATCCCGTAACGGGATCGGGAACCGTATCATCATCGACATTAAAGTAGGGACACGGGGACACGAGATATACCTTGGGCTGCTCGGCTAGAGCTCTCAGATGATAATAGAAAAAGAAAACCACATTCCCGCAGACTCGGGAAAGTCCCAAACTCGCGGACAACAGCAAAAATCGTCGGAACAGCAGGTCGGAGACATAGGAATCACCAAAACCACGGAAACCACGAAAAATACGGAACAACGCTGGACAGCGCTGTTGGAACAGTGGGGCACGCGCAGGCTGAGCGCTCAGCCTGGGCTGGCCGGAGCGGGGTCGGGGCGGCGCTGGAGGGCGCGCGCGGCTGGGTCGGGCGTGGACAACCGCAGGATCAGCCGGAGAGGAGCTCAGAAAGAGGGGGCAGGCACGAAAAGCGGTGGCACCGAGGAGGCCGGGTCGGCGGGCGGCCGGAGTTGGAGAGGGGTTCGGGCGACTGAGTGGGGAAAGAGTTTTAAAAAAATGAAAATGAAAATGAAGTGAGAGATGAGTGGTGGTGGAGGAGTTATATGAGAAGAGTGGATGTTGTGGTGGTGAGAAGTGTGGAAGAGAAGGTGGCTCTGCTGAAGTTGAGGAGAAGGGGTAGGGGAAAAATAAGGGAAGTACGTGTGTGTGGTGGTGGAGTGTTTGGGGAAAAAATGTGAAGAAGAGTTCTGTTCGTGAGGGAGAGGCCTGGTCAGGTGGGGGGTTTAGTAATAGGTTTTCTCTTTTTTTTAATCTATATATTAGTATTTAATAATCAGAATTTAAAAAGAAGAAAATAAGGACGGGTTCGGAACTGAGTTGGGTTCAGGCTCGGGGTCGGACCCCGGATACGGGATCAGGACAGGGCACAATCAAAAATCCAATAATTAATTTTTAAAAATAATATTTTCCTAACCGATAAGCTCAACATTCTGCCAAATGCGAAGCCAGTCAAGCAGCAACAGCATCGATTTTGACCTGACATGATGGATGCCATAGAAGCTGAAGTCAAGAAACTCATCGCTTGCAGTTTCGTCAGAGAAGAACAACATCCGGACTGGGTGGCTAATATTATCCCAGTTTTTAAAAAAATAGGGAAAGTCCGAGTCTGCATTGACTTTAGAGACCTTAATAAAGCTTGTCCCAAGGACGAATTTTCTCTTCCAATCACTGATGTCATGATTGACAATACTTGCGGATTTGAACGATCTTTTATGGATGGATTCTTCGGATATAATCAAATCAAGATACATCCAGAAGATGAGAAACATACATATTTTTGCACTCCTTTTGGAGTCTATTACTACAATGTCATGCCATTTGGTCTTAAGAACGCTGGTGCAACTTATTAGCGGACAATGAGTACTATCTTTCGTGATCATTTATGAAAGACTATTGAATGCTATATTGACGATATTGCTGTCAAAAGTCGTTTAAAGGAAGACCACATTCAAGACTTGAGAACTATATTGGATCTAATGCGCCAACTTCAACTCAAGATGAATTCTACCAAGTCATTTCTGGGAGTCTCTAGTGGCAAATTTCTTGGATTCGTTATTACCACTAAAGGTATACACGTTGACCCTGAGAAAATCAAAGCCATTCAAGAGATGCGTTCTCCACGCAACCTAAAAGAGCTACGAGGATTCCAGGGACGGCTTGCGTATATCAGGAGATTCATCTCAAATCTCTCTGGATGTTGTAGATCGTTCACTCAACTCATGAAGAAAGGTGTTTCTTTTATTTAGACCGAATAATATCAGCAAGCATTTGAAGACAGCAGTGGTACTTGATGAACCCTCCAGTTCTATTGCCTCCAGTCTCAGGAATACCCTTCCTGATGTATGTTCGAGCAATGGACCATTCATTAGGTGCTTTATTAGCTCAGAAGAATAAAAAGGGTCATGAATAGGCTATATATTATCTTAGCCGTACAATGATTGGAGCTGAACATCGATACACCCTAGTGGAAAAAGAATGTCTAGCTTTAATGTTTACTGTTCAAAAGATGAGACATTATATCACTGGCCAAACTATTCATGTTATTTCTAGAGTTAACCCTCTCCGGGTCCTGATGAAGAAGCCCAATACATTCAATTCCAGGCTTGCAACATGGGCCATATTGTTAGCACAATATTAGCACAATATGATATGGTTTATGTTCCTCAAAAGTATGTTAAATGTCAAGCCCTTGCTGACTTTCTGGCAACTCATCTAGTTTCCGAAACGTCTAAACTCTACAACGAGATTCCAGACGAAACTTTGGAGTCCAACATGATTTCAGAAGAAATTCTTACATGGCGTCTATTCTTTGATAGTGTATCCAGAATCGGACCAAAAGGTGCTATTATTGTTGGAGTTAGAATCGTCCTCGTCTCACCAGAAGGGTTAGCTATTCAAATAGCTTATTCTTTAGATTAGTCGTGTTCCAATAACGCGGTTGAGTATAATGCCTTACTCATTGGTCTCCAGCTAGCTAAACAATTAGATATTGAGTATCTTGAAGTTTATGGAGACTCCAAACTGATTGTCAACCAAGTTAGAGGCACGTACGAAGTTCGACATCAAGATCTGGTCCCATATCATGATGCAGCGATCATGATGGCTACTTTATTCAAATGCTTCTTCATCGAGCATGTACTCGAGCGTGTAATACCGAGGCTGATGCACTTGCTAATCTTGCATAGTATTAGCAATTCCAGTAAGAAGGCAACAAATGATCGTCATCACTAATAAAATGTTATTTTGCGTCGAGAATAACTTAAATATTGAAGTCAACAACTCAAACATGGAATTCAACAATTCGGTTGAAATTTGTACTACTAGTAAAGATTGGAGGACTCCTTTTATAGACTTCGTGGTCCATGATATCTTACTCGAAGATCCTAAGGAGGCTATAACGATTCATCGGCGGTCACTCAGATTCTATTATAATCATGCTACAAAGACACTCTACCGATGAACGTTTGACGGCTTACTCCTACGCTGTCTCGCAGGAGAGGAAGCAAAACAAATACTTCGTAAAGCTTATGACGATGTTTGTGACGCACATCAACGTGGTCCTAAACTACAGGATCGAATTTGCCGTATGGGGTACTATTGGCCCTCAATGTTATCTGATGCAATCGAGTATGCAAGGAAGTGCTGAGCATGCCAAATCTATGCTGACTTCATCCATCAACCATCAGAATTTCTTCACCCGACGGCAGCATTATAGCCCTTTGAAGCTTGGGGCATGGATGTCATTGGTCCTATTAACCTTCCCTCGTCTCGAGGACATCGGTTCATATTGGCTATAACTGATTATTTCTTAAAGTGGGATGAAGCTATACCTCTAGCTGAGGTCAAGACAAGCAGTGTTATCAATTTTATTAAGCATCATGTGATTTAAAGATTCGGTGTTCCTCGACGAATCATTCATGATAATGGGCCACAATTCATCAGTCAGAAGTCCACTTGATTCTGCGTTGACAACAGAATCAATAATATTGCTTCTACAGCTTACAATCATGCAGCTAATGGGTTGGCAGAAACATTTACAAGACCATCATCAAACTCCTTAAGAAGTTTAATATTTCTACCAACAAACGGAACTGGAGTAAAAAGCTTGGAGAATGTCTGTGGGCTTACCGTACTACTATACGTACTCCTACAGGCTGCACACCTTTCTCTTTGGTATATGGATGCGAGGCCGTCTTACCATTAGAAATCCAGATCCCTTCCCTAAGGATTGCTATTGCCAACGAACTCACAACCGAAAACAATGATCGTCCGAGACTTCAGAAGCTTGAAGCGCTTGACGAGAAACGGCTCCTAGCTCAACAATATATTGAGTTATACCAAGCTCGTCTATCAAAAGCCTTCAACCGTAAAGTCAAAGTCTGAACATTTCAGAAGGGAGAACTAGTTCTAACCGTCAGACATCCTATGACTATGACGCACATATGCAAAGACAAATTCGAGGCAAAGTGGGAAGGACCTTACGTTGTAAGCAAAGTTTTCTCCAACGGAGCTTATCAATTGACTGGTATGGATGGTCGAGTCGCATGATGCCCGTTAATGGCAAATTTATCAAGAAATATCATGTTTGAAGACAAAGAGATATCAACACAGAGAATCAAAATGTAAATAAAATTCTTTTTATTGCATAGTTCAAACAAAAGAAAATACATAAAATCAACGAGGACCAGAGCCCTCCTGATCGAAGATAAATTTTGCAAGGAGCTCGAATACATTATTGTTGGATGACACCAACAATTCACACGCGGCTTTCCTTAGAGCTTCTTCTTTGGCAGTGCTTCCAGATTTTACCAGTTTGGAAAGAATGTCCTGCTTCTGTTCAGAAACAGATGAGCTTTCTCCCACTTCTGGCTGGGTAGGCGGCGGAGGCTCGTCAGAAGAAGTGTCGATAGCAGCTTCGATCGTCGGGATGATCTCAGCCTCCTTAGGTACATCTTCGAAAGACATTTGCAATGAAGGAATAGGTGTGGATAACATTATCCAAAAAGTTCTGTACTTATAGACAGAAAGGCAAAACAGTCTGTCGCGGGAACCGAAGCGACCTTTCCTCGAAAAGGCATGTTCGTTCATAGGTCTCCATTTATTTTCTCTCGCGGGAACCGAAATGACCTTTCTTTGAAAAGACATGCTTATTCACTCATCAATCTTTTTAGGCCTACATTTATTATCGTTTATTTACTTTCTCGTAAATAAAGCCACAGATAATAAATACTCAAAATCCTCCATGGAGTCCATCCAAATCATCAATTTTGTCTTTTGAAACCCAACTGTTTTAAAAGATATCTTATCTTTTTCCGTATTATCACAGATATCCTCTTTTTAGACATGATACCCTGTCTTTGAGTCCCAGTTGGCTTGAAGATCATTAATAGAAAAATGAATTCACGTCCATATTACCTCTGGATTCTATTTTCTATATCATCACATCAAATAAAGTCATAAAGGATAAAAAATCATTCTTTATTTATTCTTTAAAAATATAGATACATCTTAATAGAAATCTATTACATCTCAGATTTTTATTCTAAATATAACAAGTGGAGGTCTATTATATCTTTATATCTTCTTGTTGGTGCCAGTTCCTTGTCGACTCAACCTGAAGCAGCGAGCAAGGCAACAGAATTAACTTTGGTCTTCTCTTTCAGAAAGACAAGAGAAGAACGACAGAGTGCAACAGCTCGAAGAAAAGTTGCTATCAATACAAGTGGTAGAGAAAAGACGACCCTTCATGATAAGTAGGAATAAGATTACCCTCGTAATACGATTCCTAGTTCTGTGTCTCCACCATCCAACTCTGATGTATAAAGGCCCTTTCTACCCTCTTGAGGAAGCCCTTTTAAACATGAAGAGTTCTGAGCTCTCTGATGTGTGTGTCAATGTGGTTCAGCTCCATAACATCCAATATCACTAATACCAGTTCTGAAGAATCTTGCCAACCAATTTCCTGCAAGAAGTGAACGAAAAAAAAGTTAACAAATTTACAGAGTGCAACAATCAAATATGTACAAAAATCACATGTTGCACCAAAATTTTCATGTTGCGCAACAGATATGTTGTGCCACGTGCAGCATTTGTATTGTGCCAAACGTAGCATCTGTATTGTGCCACATGCAGCATCTGTATTGCGCCAAGCACAACATCTGTATTGCTCCATGTGCAGCATCTGTATTGCACTAAGCATAGCATCTATATCGTGCCATATAGCACAGTATCTGTGTTGTGCCATATTTTGAATATAGCAACATCTCTGTTGCGTTGCATCGCGCAAAGTGACAACAACCAAACTCTAAAAAAAGAGGGCGCAGATTGACAGTCTCTCGTCTTGACGAAGGCTGATTGACAGGATTTTGAAAAAGATGAAGGTAGAACGTACTGACAGTCTCTCGTCTTGACGAAGGCAGAACATACTGACACACATGTCACTGCTCTCTGCATGATGAAGCACAAGATGAAAGCTCAGCGAAGCCTTTTTCTTTCTTAACATCGAATCTCCTGGGCGCCATTAGGGTTTGTCGAAGAAGCTTCTGAGTCTAGAGGAAGAAGAGACAGAGTTTCGAAGAATCACGTCGGTGGTCGAAGAAGCTCAAGAAGAAGAGAAAGAGGTAGGATTTCGAGAAAGTCATGTTGGTAAAAAAATGAAAGGCCCAATGTGTACGGCTATTTATAGCCCAAACAGTTACACAATCTATGCTGAAGAATCGGGCTCGAGTTGACTGGCGCAGCCCAGACAAAACTACCATGATTCAAAGTATTTCAAAACTTTGAAGTAATTTCAAGTTTCAAAAACTTTAAAGGGGATCTTGTAGAGGCTAAAAATCAAGCTGCGCCACCCATTAAAGTGTGCGATCATCAGGTGGCGCCAAATCATCATGTTGCGCCAGACCATCAAGTTGCACAACATCAGGTTGCGTCGGAGACAGGTTGCACGAGTGCCACGTGGCGCACTTCCTCGAGAAGCTGTAACGGCATCATCATTGCCTGACAGCTGACAACACGCATATCAAGAAAAATTTGTTCGAATCCTGCGGAATGCGATGCTCGAAAAGATTTTGTCAGCATGTAATTAATGTTGACAGCTGGTTTGCGCAAGTCATTGTGTGCCGCAAGAATTAATCAGTACAGCATAGAAGACCCAGTCAAAGGTGCCAGTTCTTGAGTTGCGCTCATGCGCAACCTGGCTAGTTGGTGCCACCTGATCAACTTTTATTTTAGAAGTAGGATGACGTGGCACGCATGCCACTAACTTCGTAGAGCGTGCCCACTATACTGCCCACGACCACGCGCATCTCAATCAAACGATGCCATACGTCCACAGAAGTTAGTGCAACCGCTCGCGTAAGTGAACAGGAGGCGCGCAACCTGAAATACGCGTAACCTAGAATAACTGCTAAACAGTTATTTCAAGAACTCTATAAATAGAGTTTCAAATCAGTCTCAAGGCATCACGAATGATCATAATCTCTTACTAAAGTGCTGTTGCATCCTCCAGAGGCTCGTGTCATCGATATCACATCGTCCAAGGGATAAAGTGATCATCTTCTGATCAAATTCCTATAGTTATACTTCTCCAGAAATCAATTATACTCTTGTACTCTTTTTTAGTTTGTAATAAAACTTTTGTTTTTGCAAACAGTGCCTCGGTTTCTTCGACCGTCATAGCAAAGGTCTTACCCCTCTGTTGATGCTGGGCAAAGCTGTTACATGCTGCGCTTGCATGTTCGGGTACGGGTTGTGAGCGCATCCAGCTTACTCTATAAAATCAGCGGTAGTTAGCGGTCTAGATCTCGATAGTCACCAATTAATCTCAAGATCAATCCTTTGCTCAATCATGATACTAGACAGAAAACAAAACCAAAACCAAACTAACACACGATCACAGCATCTACTATCACTTTGAGTACATCTATATGTTTAATCTCTGGAGACAAATCCGATAATCCATATCCTCAAAGAAATAACTCATACATCTAATACATCTGTCTTTGTCCAACCATCTAATACATCAAAAGTAATTTGGCCTAATCTTTTAGAGTCTTCCAGAACTTTCCTCGAGTCGTCATTCAATCCAAGTCATCCTTATGCCCTGGCCTAATATGTCAATGCTCCAGTCAGAAAAAGAGCAAAGTACAACCCTCCAAACAAATGTCGCATGATACAAAATAAAGTAATAAAGTAAATACAAAAAATAAATAAACTAGAATATATGATATGGGACAATTTCATGCGATGCAACCTACAACATGAACAACTATGAGAATGACCTTAATAAAAAAAGACTAGAACCATGTGTAACTGAAATGCCGTGTTCAATATTTGGTCAGGCTGGGGTAATACGCCACATCCAAATATGGTATTAACGATAGAAAAAATATGGCATAACATATGTATGGTGTATGCGTACTATTTACGATATGTACGATATCAATTAGGTGTGACCACATATATACTTGGCATTTCCCCTCCCCAAGACATGAAACAATCAATAACAATAAGCCATGATCAATTTATGATAGTCATCATGATCAATATACGATAAACAATGGCACAAGTCATGACCAACATACGATAAACAAGTCACGATCACGACTATGAATAATAAACATAAATCACAATCAAGGAACACAATCATGATCAAGAAGCACAATCATGTGTCAAATTATGCCACAATATGAAACATGTCATGACAGAAAAATATTGCATTTATAATGTATTGAGAAACATAAGTAAGGAGTGTACTCGTCTTAGGTCCAATAGCTGACTTGGTGCCTAGTCTAGAAACCTATTATAAAATAAATCCTCATCAATAAACTATTTAAGTACTTGAGATTCCTAAAGAACCTCATAATATTATATCTAATCCAAAAACCTATAAAATAATCATTTAGCAAATCCTAAATACTAGCTAAATAATCAACCAATAAATCTTAACAATTATTGGTTAACTATTATCTAATACTACCAACTAATAAATAATCATTAATAGCTAAAACTAAAACCCAATTAAGCCCAAGCTCAACTTCGTAAAATTTTCCTTTTCTCATTTTCTTCATTCTAAACCAGCCCAATGTCTGGGGCCCAAGAACCCTAGCCCAACTAAAAATCTTTTCTTCTTTCTTTTTTTTTTCTTTCTCTTTTCTAAAATCAGCCAAGCCCAAAACCTGCCCTGCTGATCTGGCCCATTCCCATACAATCATTTTTTTTCTATTTACTCTTACCCAAGCTAAAGGCCCGCGGGTCCAGCTTGTAATTCCTACTGGACCCGGCCCAATCCATACACTCAAACCTAAACCTACTTCCTCACTCTCTCTCAATCTCACTGCCACATAGCTAGCACACACACACACACGCACAAGAAGAAGAAGTAAATAAGCACAAGAAGAAGAAGAAGAAGAAGAAGAAGAAGAAGAAGAAGAAGAAGAAGAAGAAGATAAGAAGGAAATAGGAGAAGGCTCACCAGTTGGTACGGCAGCGTGAGGCTGAGGGCGATGAGGCAGTCCCAGTGCTGCAAGCAGGGCTCTCGACGGGAAGCAGTTCAGATAGAATAGTATGGTCCATCGTGGAGGAGATCGATGGTGGTGGAAAGGGAGGTCGACCACCACGGCTGAAGAAGGTGGCAGTGATCATTCACGGCTGTAGACGGTGAAGGCGGTGGCACGCGAAGATGGTGGAGAACTCAGATCTAGTGGATCCAAGCCCGGGCGGTAGAGATTTGGTCTCGGGGAGTGGGTGCCGGAGGGGTTTAGGTCGACGGGGGAGCTCAGATCTGGTGCTCGGTGGAGGAGCAGAGGTCGAATTACCGGACAATAATGGCACGACACTCAAAACGAGTGAGTATCTCAAAGAGAGTAGAGTGATGGCGACGAAGAGGTATAGGAGCTCGTCGGAATACGGTCAAGGTCGAGGAACAGTAGTGAAGAATGGTGGTCGACTACGAGCGGAGGCAAGATCTGGAGCTCCAATGGCTTCGAGGATACGGAAAGAGGTCGCCGGCTAGGGAACGACTCTGATGATGGGGCTGAAGGGTTTAAATCAGTGAGGAAGGAAGGTCACAACGAAGAAGGCGGTTGGACACACAGATCTGATCAACAGCAATTGGCCGGATATGATGAGTAGCAAGTTTAGGGTTAGGGTTATTTGCCATGACAAAAGTTATGTGAACTTTTTGTATTCAAACATATAAAAAGTATAAAAAAGACTCCTAAACAGGAAATTAAAGTACAAAAATTTTTAGGGAAATATGACGGTGGAGATCGAGCACTACAACGGCTCATTGACTCTATTGACGATCTGACTGATGGAACTGGGGATTTCCAGGACCCTTTTTTTGGTGTGCGTATTGATCGATAAAAAGTTAAACAGATCTAATACGTGTTCTAACCCTTCATAGGTGGAAACTAGGGTTCACGAATTATACCTGCGGTGGAAAGGAGACAAATAATTTCTGGCAATCTCGAGTGGACGACCCAAGATCTTCTGCACGTATTCCTTCTTGAATTGGACATCGTGTGGGCGACGATCTTCCAACCCTTTCTTCTCCTTGGCAGCCCTCTCTTTCTCTTCTTACGTGAATCATGAATTTAGAGAAAATTTTAGATTTCTGATCAGTAATCTGGAGGCCAGAGAATAGAGGATATATATAGGCTACGGCAGGGACCATGAGGAGAAATTAGGGTTAGGCCTCCTAACAGATCTGGATATCCCGTGTTCAGCCCGAACACATAATCCAGGCCCATTAACAATAGCTCGGTCCACTAATGAGCTATTGTTGTACTATCTCCCTAATTCCAAATTATGTTTGTGGGCTTTTTTTATTATTTGCTCGTTTGGCTCCCCATGTTAAGATATCATATGTCCGTCGATCAAATTAAGTTACTGACAACTATATTGATTCGACATCTTTTATCCTTAAGTAGTACCGCTCAACTTTATTTGTCATGTCAGATATAATCCACCTGCAGGATTTACATGACAATCCTTATGAGCTGCTTAAGAGGACATCATCAACCCAATGTATCGGGACATGGATTCCATTTATAATCAACAGCCCATCATACATACAATGTTATTACCCAATTCATAGAGGTTGTTGATCCATAATGAATTTCACTCTTTTATGAGTCAAAGTAATACATACTATATATACATGTCCGTTATTATATCCGGATTAAGAGCACAAGCATCCATAATAACAGAAGTGTTTGTTCTCTTATGTAGTAAGTACAAAGAGAACAACCTCAAGTGGTCCTGTTCAATACACACAAAGTGTACTAGTGCAAACCTATAGTCAAGATAGACTAATACCAGATTACACTACAACCTTTCCAATAGATTGTCCAAGTCCATCTAGGTTGTGAACTATTTATATACTCCATAGGAAACTAATAATATGATCTTCTGTGTGACACCACACACCATATTATCTATAATATAGAATATCAGACATTTGTATTAACACTTGCAACAAATACAATATGCAAACATTTGCCCATATGATTCTTATTCAAAATTTAAGGAAATAAGGTTACTACAAAAGTGATGCTTTTAGTATATAACCCTAACACTGACGATGGCTTGAACTTGCTTTGACTTTCTGATGCTAAAGCGTGGTACTCGGGATTACTAATAAAAAAGATGTTGACCTTTCTAATGAAGGCCAACTCCTTCTATTTATAGGTCAGAACATATGTGATGTGCATCTAGGTGCACAAGAGCGCTGCACGTGGAGATATGATAGAATCTGTTATAATCGTACGATGAGGGCTGCTGTTGAGCTGACACATGACAGATGCTGAGATTCTCTTCTATCAAGATCTTGAGTGGTTATCAACATAACCGAATAAATGACATATGGCGTGTGCTTATGGCTCGATAATCTTGATCCGATGAAGCTGAATGGGTTTTGCTTCTATCCATATAGTCGAATTTTGTCCCTATCTTAGGGGAAGCAGTTTAAATAAACCAATTGGATATTGCCCTTGTCAACAGAACCAAACTTCGTTCCTATCTTAGGACCGACGGTTTAAACAAACTGATCTGATATTTCTTCTATCAATAGAACCAAACTCTGTTCTTATCTTAGGAGCGGCAGTTTAAACAAACTGATTGGTCATATCTGAAAAGATTTAGATGCCAGAGTGGCCATATGGAACAATGCCATATTATAGAACTGTGAGTCTATACGAGCTGCACTTTTGATAAGGTTTTAATATTACGGCCGACGAATAGACTGTGCTGAGACAACGAAGTTACTGTACTTTAGGGCGACCGGGAGATTGTGCTGAAGCAACGAAGTCACTGCACTTTAGGATGACAAGGAGACTGTGCTGAGGCAACGAAGTTACTGTACCTTTAGGCGACAAAAAGACTGTGCTGAGCCAACAAAGTCACTGTGCTTTCGGGCAACGAGGAGACTATGCTGAGGCAATAAAGTCACTACACTTTAGGGTGACGAGGACTGTGATGAGACAATGAATTTACTGCACTTTTGGGCGACGAAAAGATTCTGTTGAGGCAACAAAGTCATTGTGCTTTAGGGCAACGAGGAGATTGTGCTGAGGCAACGAAGTCACTGCACTTTTGGGCAATGAGGAGACTGTGCTGAGGCAACGAAGTCATAAAGCTTTAGGGTGACGGAGAGACTGCTAAGGCAACGAAGTCACTATACTTTCGAACTACGAGGAGACTGTGCTGAAGCAATGAGGTTACTGTACTTAGAGTGACGAGGAGACTGTGCTGAGACAACTAAGTTACTGCAGTTTTGGATGACAAGGAGACTATGCTGAGGCAACAAAGTTACTGTACTTTAGGGCGACAAGAAGACTGTATTGAGGCAACGAAGTCACTATGCTTTTTGGGCGATAAGAAGACTGTGCTGAAGCAACTAAGTCACTACGCTTTTGGGCAACAAGATGACTGTGTTGAGGCAACGAAGTCACTATGCTTTAGAGTGACGATTTGACTGTACTGAGGCAACGAAGTCACTGTACTTTAGGGTGACGAGTTGACTGTGCTGAGGTAACAAAGTCACTGTTCTTTAGGGTGATGAGTTGACTATACTAAGGCAACAAAATTACTGTACTTTTGGGCGACGAGGAGATTGTGCTGAGACAACAAACTTACTGTGTTTTAGGGTAATAAGAAGACTGTGTCGAGGCAACAAAGTGTCAAATGAAGGAGCCGTTGAATGGGCTTCCCTTTTGGAATAGATTTGAAGGAGCTGCACTTCCGGGTTGAACCAAAGGGGCTGCACTTCTGGGTTGAACCGAAGGAGCTGCGCACTTTTGGGTTAAACCAAAGGAGCTACACTTCTGGGTTGAACTGAAGGGGCTACGCTTCCGGGTTGAACCAAAGGGGCTACACTTCTAGGTTGAATCGAAGGGGCTACGAATTTAGGTTGAGCCGAAGGGACTACACTTCTGGGTTGAACCTAAGGGGGGAGTTTTTTCGAAGTCATTTTCTCCTAAGAACATTAAATGACCTCCCTTGAATGGCTGAGTCAACATCCTATTTAATTATCGCTGTTTGGGGGCTCGAAAAGCGGTAACATGGCTTAGTCAAACGAATCTGTTAAATGAGATTCATTGTGCTGAGTCATAGGTTCATCCCATTACTCTGGAGTCCTTTGACTGACCGCCACGTGGCCCGTGGGTTGGACCACACACCCTATATATAAAGAAAAGCTTTCGGTTAACACTTTGCTCACAGTTTTATGTCATTTCCCTATCATGCTCATCCCCAACTTAGTTTTGGACGACCATGGGCCTTGCATAAGTCGACTATTGGTTGTAGATCTCTTCATTCAAAGAAGTTGTGGCTTTACAGAATGACAACTAATGAATTTCAAGATGTACTTAAGCATTTGGCATAAGGGTTCGAACCTGAACAATATCTTGGAGGTCTTCGAGGTCCAAGCTATTGGGTTTGATTGATTGCCAACCCAAAGAGCCATAGGTTGTGCTCTGTCCTGCTTAATAATGGCTTTATTAGCCATATTGGAGTGGGGGGCTGTACGTCCTATTATGCTAAAAGAGACGCATGTAGTGTTGTGACCTTCGTGCATGAGCTACGTTCTTGTTCGGGCTAATAGCTGCTTTATTATCCATATTGGAGTTCCTCCACATTTGACTAGAAAGTGGCTCGCTATGACTAGGAAGTGATTCGCTCTGACGCTGAAGTGATTCTTTCTGACACTGTTGTGCTTTTGGGGTCTACATGCTGCTGAAGACTGCACGTTTCTAAAGACCATGCATTTTGTAGTCTGTGCTTTATGTTGGCCCATTGGTCATGGTCAAACATAATTTTAATAATTGATCTAACCCTATCTCGATATAAGGGCTACTTGGACGATTGCTGAGAACTACTACTGCTACCGTTCAAGACTGAAGCCGTTTTGCAATATGAGTCTGTATTTCCATATTCAATATAATTTTTATATTTTATTGAGTCTAGGAATTCGATGTACACCGAGTAATACTGGCATCTGTTTTCAAAATATCCTTTGTTTTGAAAATAGCCATTTTACCAAAAAGCTCATAAACTGCTTAAACTTTTCAAAAATCCCAAAAACCAAATTGCAAAAAATCCTAACATAACTCCAAGGGAATTCGGCCCGAGTTCGACCCTAATTCGTTCCGAGTTCGGTTAGTGCCAGTTGGATTTTGAACTTGGTCATCCTGCAGTTTCGGATGCAACGACTATTTGCCGAGATTCTCTCAAAGAATTCTGTCTGAATTCTACCCGAATTCTCCCTTTGAAAAACCTATAAATAAAAAAGAATTTTCCTCATTTCAACATACCTCTCTTTTTTTCTTTTTAAGCTTAATACATTCTTCCAAAGTATTTTAAGCTATTCATTTCAAATCCCAAGCCAGTTGCAATCCTCTAGTCGATTTGCTAGTATGATACGGTCTAGAAGTTTCAGAGTGATTATAATCAGAGGCTTGATTGAAGAAAGACACTTCATAATTGAAGTTGGTCGAGTACTTCGGATCAAAGCTCGCGTTGCAGAAGTTGCAAGGACTTCGAATGGAAACTTGTAGCACTTTTTCATAGTAGATTTCAACTGGAAGCTAGAGTTCTTCCGACTGGACTAGTCCTCACAATAGAAAAACCAGTAAACATCCTTGTGTTTGCATTTGCTCTCTGTTCTCTACTTTTCATTTACATATCTTCGATATATATATTTTGTGATCTTGCTGCTAACAATTTTTAATAACTAAATTTTTGCTACCTACTCTATTTACCCCCTCTAGAGTATAGCGCTTTATATTTCGTTCATACAATTGGTATCAGAGCGGGTTATACAGGTAAAGCAAGGTAACACAGTTATTATATTCTTATCTATACTACTGTTACATAGATCACTATATCACACATGGCAACTGTAAAATTCATAAGTAAAGGCCAGGCCACAAACAGACCTCCATTGTTTGATGGTATAAATTACACGTACTGAAAAACACGCATGAGTTTCTTCTTGAAATCTCTAGATTTTGACTTATGGTCTATTGTGATTGATGGCGATAAAAAGCTTGCTCGTATTCTTATTGATGGAGAGTTGGTTGAGAAACCCTATGACAAGAATACTGAAGCTGAAAAGAAACATGCTAGCCTTGACGCACGTGCTATTAACGCTTTATTTTGTGCCTTAGACATGACTAAATTTAACAGGGTGTCTACATGCACAATATCAAATGAAGTGTGGAAACTTTTCGAAGTTACTCACACGAAGGTACGACAAAGTCGAGGAGTCAAAGATCAGCAGACTTACTCAAGAGTACGAGGCGTTCAAGATGAATGCAAACTAATCCGTCACTCAGATATTTACAAGATTTCTGGATATTATAAACCCTCTGTCTTCCTTGGGCAAGGAATACAATAATCATGAGAAGATTTGCAAACTTCTATGAGCTCTCACGAAGAACTGGATTCCAAAGGCTACTACAATTATTGAAGAAAATGACCTCACTTTTATGTCTCTTAAAACACTCATGAGTAAGCTAATCACTCACAAGCTGGAACTTCAAGACTTTGAAGAAGTTGTACCAAAGGAGAAGTCGATCACCCTCAAAGCTCAACACAGAAGATCCGTCGGATATTATTCTAACGACAGTGACTTTGACTCTGAAGATCAAGATCCCATAGTAAGAAAGTTCACGAAGTTCATGATAGAAGAACAAAAGAACACAACAACAACAACAATAGCAATAATGAAGAAGATCCAATCTGCTACGGTTGCAAGAAGAAAGGACACATCAAGAAGGACTGTCCAACAGTATCATCATCAACCTAGAAAAGCAACAAGTATAAAAAGGTGTTATCTGAAGAAATCAACATCCAGAAGGTATGCCAACACAAGCATATGGCATAAAAATGAAGCCAACGACTCAGAAGATGAACAATCAGACGATATTGGAAATGTATGCTTAATGACATTTGATAAGGTAAACACTAACCCCCTGTTTGATACTTATGATGATTTTACCTTTAAACAGTTAGGTGAAGCCTTTAGTGACCTTTTAGGTGATTACAAAAAACTGCGTAGCAAATACCAAAACTCTAAGAAAGTACTCAAAGAGTAGAAATGTGAAATGGAAAGACTTATCGACCTACTAGCTGAAGTTAGAAGTAATAATAATTCTAGTGAGGTATGCGAGCTCTCTTCTGTTAAGTTACAGTTACACGAGACCACAAGGCTATCTGAAGAGAAAGACAAGACCATTACCAAATTAGAGGAAGACTTACTAAAAGAGAAGAAGAGTCTTCAGCAAGCACTAATCAAAAATGATGCACTCACTGCTGACTACAATACACCGTATGACCCTTCCAAAAAGTTAGAAATTAGGTTAGGAAAATAGCCTAAGGTTGCTGCTTCCTACCTTAACATGTGTCACTTAACGAAACACCGGAACACTGTCAAACACAATACTGTCAGACCAACCAAACCTTTGCCCAAGAAGACTAATAGGTATGCATTTTATTATCAATATCCATCCAGAAAACTAAGACCTACCAATCATGCACAACACACTGTATCTAACACTCAACTTGCTAGATGTCATTATTATGGCACCATTGGTCATATCTCTCCTGCATGTAGAGTAAGAAAGCTAGTTGATTTAAAATTATGTGCATGGATACCAAAGACTAACATTTCAGGGCCCTACAAGAAATAGGTACCAAAATTTTTATTTACA
Organism: Iris pallida; assembly: GCA_029216955.1. Lineage (NCBI taxonomy): Eukaryota > Viridiplantae > Streptophyta > Magnoliopsida > Asparagales > Iridaceae > Iris > Iris pallida. The sequence continues at coordinate 18,294,932 of JANAVB010004800.1, forward strand.
AATTCTCTTGTTGGTGGAACACCCTACGCATGCTAGAAGCAAATGGATCCTCGACAGCAGTTGCTCACGGCACATGACCGGTGACGCTTCATTATTCGTAACACTGTCGAAGAATAAGGAATGATACGTCTCCTTCGGTAAGAATCTTAAAGGGTATATAGTAGGTATTGGCAATATTGGTAAGGCTTTCTATCATGTGATTAAAGATGTCTGTCTAGTAACCGAGTTTAAACATAACCTACTCAGCATAAGCTATTTAGCTGATCATGGTTATGGTATTAAATTTATCAAAGACAGATGTACTGTAGTTGATAGCTCAACTGGCAGTACTTCTTTGAAGGTATTAGGGAAGACAATATATATGTTTTCTATCTGTTGGAAGAGGCTAACAAAGCAGGTAGATACTTAACCGCCAAGAATGATAAGAGTCAACTATGGCATATGAGACTCGATCATACAAATATGGACACAATTTCAAGACTATCTACAAAGAAGTTGGTACAAGACTTACCGGATATCACCTTCAAGAAGGATATGGTATATAGTGAATGTGAAAAGAACAAAGCTATCCGATCCACTTTTAAGTCCAAGAACGCTGTAAGTACCACTAGACCTCTACAATTACTACATATAGATTTATTTTGACCTAGTAGAATTGCTAGCCTATGTGGCAAGTTATATGTATTTGTAATAGTAGATGATTTTTCTAGATACACGTGGGTATATTTTCTTGCACGCAAAAATGATGCATTGTCTCAATTCGTCTCCTTTTGTAAGAAAGTTCAAATGAAAAAGGATTCATGATCACTCGTATTCGAAGTGATTACGGCGGCAAATTTGAGAATGCAGAGTTTAAGCAATTTTGTGACACACACAGTTATATGCATGAGTTATCTTGCCCTAGGACTCTGCAACAAAATTGAGCTGTGGAACGTAAGACCAGGACTCTATCTAAAATGGCTAGAGTTATGTTAAACCTGTTTAGTCTACCTACATACTTTTGGCTGAAGCTGTCAACGTAGCTTATTATGTTCTTAATAGGGTTATGATTCGACCTAAATCGAAGAAGACTCCCCTTGAGTTATGGTTTGATAGAACACCCTCAATTTCTTAGCTCAAAATCTTTGGTTGTAAATATTTTATTCTTAATACTAAAGATAATTTGGGAAAGTTTGACGAAAAGGCCGATGAAGGTATATTTTTAGGTTATGCGACCAAAAGCAAAGGGTACCGAGTCATCAACAAAAGGACTATGATCATCGAAGAGTCAATAAATATTGATTTTGACAAACTGAATCAACAAACAATCGATGATGATGATAAAGATGTCAGTACACCAAGTACACCAGCTGTAGAACTTTTAAGCACAGAACAACTGATCCTCCAAGCAGAGCACGTACAGAACCAGAAGCCGGAACCAGCTACCTTGAGAGTCTGCCAAAAAGAATAAAGTTTATGGCTGACCATCCAAAGGACTTGGTAATATATGAGATTACTAGGGGCTTAAGTATTTGTTCCTCCAATAGAGATATAGTTTCCTGTGTTACATTTATTTCATAGCTAGAACCCAAAACTATTGAAGAAGCATGTAGCGATAATTTTTGGTTAGATGCTATGCAAGAGGAATTAAACCAATTTGAAAGGAATCAAGTTTGAAAACTTGTTCCCAAGCCTATTGATCATCCAGTCATTGACAACCACTGGGTATTCTGAAATAAACTCAATGAGAATGGTTTAATTACTCATAACAAGGCCCGACTCGTAGCTCAAGGATACAACCAAGAGGAAGGTATCAACTATGATGAGACCTATGCCCTATTTATGATAATAGAATTAATTCACATGTTTTGTACATTTGCTTGTTTTCATAATTTTAAGATTTTTCAAATGGACGTTAAAAGTGCATTTCTTAACAGTTTTATAAAAAAAGAAGTTTATGTAGCTCAACCTCCAGGTTTTACTGATTTCAAAAACCTTGATCATGTTTTCATGTTGAAGAAAGCCTTATATGGTTTGAAACAAGCCCTTCGTGCTTGGTACGATCGTTTAAGCTCTTTTTTACTTGATAATAGTTTTATAAAAGGCAAGGTTGACATTATACTGTTTATAAAATCTTCTAATGAAAATTTTCTTTTAATTCAGATTTACGTTAATGATATTATTTTGGATCTACTGATGAATCTCTCTGTCAAGAATTTTCAAAAGATATACAGAATGAGTTTGAGATGAGCATGATGGGACAACTCAAATTCTTCTTTAGACTGTAAATCAAACAAACCAACAATGGGACATTCATTAATCATGCCAAATACACAAAAGAATTACTAAAGAAGTTCAATCTGAAAACTGTCAAACCTCTTGGCACTCTAATGGCAACTTTAACCAAGCTTGATATTGATGAACAAGGCAAACCGGTCGACATACGTAAGTATCAAGGTATGATTGGTAGTTTACTTTATTTAACTGCTAGTCGTCCTGATATAATGTTTAGTGTTTGTTTGTGTGAACATTTTCAAGCTAACCTTAAGGAATCACACCTGTGCGCAATTAACCGTATCTTTCGATACCTTAAAGGCACTTCTTCTGTCGGATTATGGTATCCCAAAACTATGTCCTTTAACCTAATCAGTTACTCGGATTCTGATTTTGCTGGATGCAAAGTAGATAGAAAAAGTACTAGCGGCACGTGTCATTTCCTAGGTAAGGCTATAGTCTCTTGGTTTAGCAAGAAACAAAATTCTTTTGCATTATCAACTACTGAGGCTGAGTATATCGCCGTAGGAGGTTGTTGTGCACAAATTCTGTTGATGAAGCAAACCTAGAAGAATTTGGTTTACAGTATTCACACATACCCATTTTCTGTGATAATACTAGCACTATTAATATAACTAAGAATCGTGTATGTCACTCTTGCACTAAGCATATTGAGATTCAACATTATTTTCTTAGAGATCATCAAACAAATGGAGATATAAGCCTTGTATACGTCGACACAGAGAACCAATTGGCTGACATCTTTACAAAACCATTAGCAAAAGATCGTTTCAATTATTTACATCAAGAATTAAGAATTTTAGATGTCAATAATATTAAATAATTTTATTTTATTAATTACTTTTTAATATGCAAAAACTGTTTTCGAGACAAGCTACAAAGGGTGTGTCTGTCACCACGACCAAGGTTGAAGCAAAGCGGTACTTAAGCATTCCCCGATGAATCTTCGCTAGCTGGGACAGTACCCCTACAGCTAATCTGAAACAGTTGCTATATAACAAAATTTAATTCATAAAATAATATTAATTATATTAATTGAAATTTAAAATAACTAAACTTGGAATTAAATAATTAAAAAAGGATTGATGAATATAAAGTGGCATTGCATTTATTTCTGTTTAAAAATACCTCAACAGAACCCAGGCGAACTCGAACCGAATTCGGCCCGAGTTCGGCTCAAGTTCTGTTGATGTTAGATGTTTTAAGTCAGAATCAAAGTGGCCCCTTCCTATTCATCATCTCCATCTCCTCAAGACAGAGTAGTACTTGCACCGATGCTCTAAAACCCTAGATTTTCATCCTTTAATTTCTCTCAAATCATCTGGAGTTTTTAATCCAAATTTTGGATTCGTGCGTAGAATCTCGTTCTCTTCCACATACTCAAATTTCAAAAGGTATAACTTCCTCCTTCTCGATTTCTATATATTTTTCTAGAAATCATGCCTAAGAACTTTAACCCCTTCAAGAGGAAATAGACGGCAGCTAGTGAAGAGGCCTCGTCTTCGGATCCCTTCAAAGGATCACTCTTTTCGCTCGTCTAATCGGAGAACAGGGCGTTCAATGGGTTTTTCTTCTAATCCATGATCAATCACTTTTATGGCATACAGATTTTTCGGTTCGCAACATATGCCCTGGCGTACTGATTAAGTGGACTATCTTTTCATCCCACCAGACTTACAATTAAGTATTAGGATTGCATAACCTTGTTACTCATTCATATCCTATCGCAACTAATACTATTCGTTTATTTTATTACAATTTCACTCTTGACATTTTTACTGTTAAAAGTTGTCTTGTTGGCATTGATATTCAATTCAATGATGTCGACTTAGAAAAAATTCTTGATATTCCAAATGAAGGTGCTCCGCTAGAGATATCATGGAATTTGAATTTCCAGGATACACAACCTTGAACAGCTTCAAGAATGAACTATGCTTTCCTGATCGAGTTCATTTTGGTAAGTTCAAATCTGCTAATTTGAACTTATTGTACTATGAATTGCATCGCATTGTCTATTCCACTATTTTACCCAAATTCACTTACAAGGATGATGTGACTATCCTTGAAATGTCTGCTTTATACCATATTCGTAAGGAGATTCCATTTTTTGTCCCAGAAATGATTATTCAGATGATGGGTTGTTGTCGTAAAAGGCACATAAATCTTGCTTACGCGATGATTCTCCCAATCATCTTTCAGCACTTTGACATTGATCTATCCACTTGTGCTCGTGACTCTGAGCCCAAGTATCTTCAGCTCCCTCGTGGTAGCGCATATGTTCCTCCTGCTCTACCTCCACCTCCTCAGGATACCCTGTCCTTTGAGGGTATTCATCAGCATCTTTCTAATTTGTGAGCGTTTATTACTGACACATCGAGGGAACGCGAGTTCCGAGATGCCAGTCATTTTCAGGCTCTTGTAAATTCCTTTACGGATTGCAATTTGCTCAGACTGGTCATTCTGCTAGTTCTTTTTCTCGAGATTCAGCTGTATCTGGCTACCGCTATGAGGATGAGGCCGTTCGTCACTTCTTCGAACCTGGTTACACTTATGACTATTACTGTCGTTTTGGTGCTACTCTACACCCTTCTTATGGAGCTGGCACTTCTGGAGCTGGTTCTTCTGGACATGGTGGCACTACTGACGCTGATGATGATGACTTTGAGGACTTTTGATTTAGACATTTTTGTACTTTATCTAGATGTTATCTAGTTAGACTCTTTATTTTGTATATGTATATTTGGAAATGCTCCGACATTTCATGATAATTCTTTATCTTTATTTATTATTAGCACTGTGATTGTTTGATGAATTGATACATTTTCAAACTCTTATTAGTATGAATTTACTATTTCAGTATGTATTGTTCTATCTCTTATTCTTATATGCATTTTTTATGCGTAGCATTTATTATCTTAGTTTATGCTTCATTCAAATTGCCAGTGAAATACATGTTTTTTTATTTATATTTTTTTGTATTTCTTCTATATTTGTTTCTTATGCATGAATTACGAGGGAGCTTTTCTCTATGCAATTATTTTGCTAAGTGACAGCGGAGGAGAAATTGGATCTAACATCTTTTTGCAGGATTCATTTTTTTGAAAAAATAGTACAGAGAAGTCAAGAACAGTATACAGTTCCTTACAAATTTTGATTCTTTTCAAATCAAGATCGAGGTATTATATCGGTCAAGGTTTGTCAATTATCAAAATGGAGGAGCTTGTTGGCCTATTGGTCATGGTCAAACCTAATTTTAATAATTGATCTAACCATGTCTCGATATAAGTGCTACTTGGACGATTGCTGAGAACTGCTACTGCTACCGTTCAAGACTAAAGCCGTTCTGCCACATGAGTTTGTATTTCCATATTCAATATAATTTTCATATTTTATTGAGTCTAGGAATACGATGTACACCGAGTCGTACTAGCAAATAGGCTATCCCAAAATATTTTTAAAATATCCTTTGTTTTAAAAATAGCTTTTTACAAAAAGCTCCTAAACTGCTTAAACTTTTCAAAAATCGTAAAAACCAAATTGCAAAAACCCTAACAGAACACGAAAAAAATTTGGCCCGAGTTCGGCCCGAATTCTTTCCGAGTTCGGTTAGTTTTCATTAGATTTTGAACTTGGTCATCCTGTAGTTACGGATGCAACGACTATTTGTCGAGATTCTCTCAAAGAATTCTACAAGAATTCTTCCTTTGGAAAATCTATAAATAACGAAGAATTTTTCTCATTTCAACACACCTCTCTCTTTTCTTTTCTCTAAGCTTAATATCTTCTTCCAAAGTGTTCTAAGCTATTCTTTTACAAATCTCAAGCCAGTTAAAATCCTCTAGTCGATTTGCCAGTGCTGTACGGTCTAGAAGTTTCAGAGTGATTGTAATCTGAGGCTTGATTGAAGAAAGACACTTCATAATTGAAGTTGGTAGAGTACTTCGGATCAAAGTTCGCATTGTAAAAGTTGCAAGGACTTCGGATAAAAACTTACGACATTTTTCCATAGTAGATTTCAACTAGAAGCTAAAGTTCTTCTGACTGGACTAGTCCTCACAAGAGAGAAACCAGTATACATCCTTGTGTTTGCATTTGCTCTTTGCTCTCTACTTTTGATTTATATATTTGTGATATATATTTTGTTATCTTGCTGCTAACATTTTTTAATAGCTAAATTTCTGCTGCCTACTCTATTCACCCCCTTAGAGTATAGTGCTTTACATTTTGTCATATAATTGGTATCAGAGCGGGTTATACAGGTAAAGCAAGGTAACACAGTTATTATATTTTTATCTACACTGCTGTTACATAGATCACTATTTCTGCTGCCTACTCTATTCACCCCCTCTTTTGCGCTTCCGTACCACCTATGCTATTTTCATGCTTCTACAAGACCCCATTCAAAGTTTTCAATCTTGAACAAGTTTGGAAAACTTTGAACAGAAGCATAAATGACACGTGTCATCGAGAATGCAAAGCGGGTCGAGAAGGTTGTTGACGAGCTGGTTACTGAGGCTCAAATCGAGGTGGCCACTGAGATGACGACCAGTGAGGCTGCTGATGAGCTTGTTGAAGACACCACTGACAGCTCAGTCAAGGATACTTTGGAAGCAGCGGTCGAGAAGATCGTTGAGGAACTGGTTGTTGAAGAGCCCCTCAATACAGTCACTACAGAGCTGCTCGAAGAGACTATTGTCGAGCTAGCTGCTAGAGAGTTGGTCGAGGAGACCGCTGACGAGCCGGCTGCTGAAGAACCGGTTAAGGAGACTACTAAGGAGTTGGTCGCAGCGACCGTCGAAACATCGGTCGCAGAGATTGTTCAAGCGCTAGTCCATGAGACAACATCGACGTGTATCATTTTTGCTCCATCGTCGGTCTCAGTTCCAATCAAGGCACCACCTGCTACGGCCGTGATACCAAGTCATGTATTAGCTGCCATGGTTGCTCCGATGCCTTCAATCGTGGCATCCCCGATGACCCCAGCGGCCATGGCTGACAATGCCTACTATACCAACCTCATCCTGGACACTATTTGCCATACCTTGAAGCGTGGTATAGAGGGTGTCCTGCATCATAACAAAATACTTAGGCAGGCTCGTTCCACAGTAAGAGCCCAGCTAGCGGCGTTGTACGAATATCAGGAGTACGAAGGAAAGCAGATGCGATATAGGCTCTCCTAACGGAATTAGAAGCCACCATCTCAGAGCTTTAAGATCTTGAGCACAGCATTTTGTCTCTGGCGGATGCAAAATTTGAGAAGATGGTCACTAAACTTTTCCAGCACGAATGGAGGCGTCAGGCTCTGACTATCAGGCTTATCGAGATCAAAATAGATATTGAAGAGGCGAACGATGCCGAAGAAGTTCAAGTCTACCATCGAACAACCTTGGAGGAACAGTACGAGTCCCTCCGGGACCAGATTCGTCAGCTGAAAGAGGTGTTGGCCTTCGCCGAGAGTGAGTTGGTGAAGTCAAGAGACCAGCAGAAGGTCCTTCACCAACGATTCGAGACCCTAGCTCGGGAGAGGGAAAGTGTTAGGACCTGATCCCTATATACTGGTCTAGTCGGATCATGCCCAGCCTGCACCGTTGTGTGACAACGACAGTAAGCTATATCAAGCAGTAGTAACACAAGCAGAATTCTAATATGCGAGAATAAAAACATTTATTTAAACTTTGGAATTAAAGCTAAATGTCTAGATGAAATAACACACAAGCAAGTAAAACATTTAGTTAATACAACTGTTCTTTATTACAACTTAAAAATCGAAAAACTAAGCAACGGACACAATTAGAAATCCTGGGTTCCCTGGTCAGATTCGGCTACCTCTTCAGAACTCGGATCAGGCCCGTAGTAGGAACTAAAGGCAAGCTCATCATGTTCGCAATCACCTAAAATATTGGTCTCCAGTCAGGATGGAAGCAAGAACATATATCCACATCCAGTATTCTAAATAATAATGAATGATGCAAGAGTAGTTTAGAAGTATTATTATATTTTTCTAGATAATAACAAAGAACCGACAGGGCAATAAAATATCAGGAGCTACAAGGATATAATCTACAATGATTCAATAGTGATTTTGAGCGTATAGCAGATCTGTGATCGGCTGGTAATTCAATATGTATACTAATATTTTGGCCAAATGCTAGTATACGATACGGCTCAACCCCCTATGCAATAGGGGTTAGCACGAGAGAGGCAATATTAGTAACATAGCTTTGGTCACAGTTGCTATACTACTCTCCCAATTCCCGAGTCAATGAGTCAATCAAGCAATCAATTTGGAGGCCGAGAGGGACCCCGTGAATCAGTGTCGATACAATATATAAAGTCCTAATGATACAGTACATTTAATTATTAAATAAAACATGAACATGAATAGTATGAAACTTGCCTTGGGTTTTTTCGTTGCTGTGGGTGACGACAGGGGATGTCAGGCTTAGTCCCAGAATTGAACCCTACATTAGCAAAGTATAACTTAGTTACCAATCTAAGATTGCTACAATTCTAATAACTTAGTAAAGATTCGATAACTTCTAGGCTCTAAAGTCACTGATAGTTATAATAAAGCAATTATTTAATTATACAAAATATTATTTTGGATAACTCTAAGTGAGTAATAAAAAAATACAATTTTAATAATAAAATAATAAAAATTATTATTTAAAAAAATGAAATTTTCATTAATTTATTTAATAATAAAATTGTGACAGTTTAGAGAATATTTTTGACAATGAAGATAATTTAAGCAATATTATTTAATACTTTTTAGCATAATACATGTAATTAGCTACTGTTAAATAAACAATCTTTTGGATAATTAACTATTTATTTAGTAACGTGGAAACTACTATTTCAATTAAAATAAATAAATAATAAATAGATTTTTATATAAATAGAACTAGTACTTTAGTTAAGTATAATTTTATGCAAAAATACTCTTTTCGATAATGAAGCCATTTACTAATATAACATGAAATTACTACATTTATCCAAAAAGGAAATAAATAGATTTTGCTTAAATAATTAAAACTAACACCTTTTGTCTATATTAAAAAAAGACATTTGATATGAACTACTTTTGAAACTAATATAATATTTTATTAACGTAAAATTGATGGCAACATTATTAATAATACTCTTAAGTCTAAAATAACATGATTTCTGCGATAATCGTAACTAAAACGCTTAGTTAACCATTCTACAATAATCATTAAATCTATTAACTTACCAATTAATCCGACAATTTACATAACCACACAATTATTACTAATAATCAGCTAACCATTAACATTAATTAATTATTAATCCTATTACAAACATACAGTCAAAAATAGGAAATTAGTTATTCTGAAATTGACATAGCTTTATTATGTCAATTTTGGTCGGAACAAAAATGGGTTTCACGTCCTGGAAAATAATAGAAGTTTCAGGGCTTACCGGAAGGTTGGAAAAGGAGTACCGAGGGGAGGCCTCAAACTCGGGTCGCACAAAGGTGACGGAATAGGGCATGGATACACGCATGGGACGGCACGCGGACATGCAGGAGGCGCACAGCACGAGGGCGGCCCGGGATGCGGGGGGGGGGGGGCAGCCGTGCAGTTGTTTGTGCGCGACCGAGGGCGTACTAGTCATGTGGAGGCGGGCCGGGAGGCACGCGGAGACGGTCGGCGGGGGCCGGACAGCGCACGGGGTGCGCTGGTTCGTGCACGGGGTACGCTGTTACGGTCGGGGATGCGCGCGGGAGCACGCTGGTGCGGTCGGAGGATGCGCGCTGGCTGGCGGCCGGCTGGTCGGTCGGCAAGCACGGGGTCGTCGGGGTTGGTCGGTCGATCGCGACAAAAATACCCCAAGCGGGGTATTAGTTGGACCAGGGTATCGTGGGTAGTACTGTGGCGTGGTTGGTTTTGGAAGAGGATAACACTGGGAGGAAGTAAGGGGGGTTTGGGAAGGTGGTGAGGGGGAGAAGGTTCTGTGAGTTTTTGGGAAAGAAAATGGGTTTATGATGAAAAATACGTGAGAGAGAGATTGGGTTACGTGGGGACATGATTCGACAGAGGAAACGGATCACGGGGGACTGGGTAGTGGGTTGAACATTAGTTTAAGTTAATTGGGTTTTAGGTTAGCGGGTTCGGGTTAGATAGGGTACGGGTTACGCTAATGGGTTTAAACCTTGGGCTTGAGTTGTGGGCTGAAGGAATGGCTTTAATTAAGGGCTAAAAGTAATAACAGTAAAAATAATAATACACATTATTATATATAAAAACAATTTATTAATAAAATAAAATTTGTGGGTTTTACAATGTTTCCTTCTTAGAAAATTTTGTCCTCGAAATTTCAATGGCACGATAGACACGGTTAAGAAAATCCGAATAAGGAAAATTTGAAAATTAACCAGTTAAGTTTAGACATAAAGTCGAATCTAGTCATGACTAGAGGAATAAATTATCTAGCCACGATCACCCAGGCATGATTAAAGTCAAGATTTAGACAATCAAAATAGAATTGATATGGTTCTACACGATTAGAAAAACAAAAATAGTATGACCAATTTAAAACTTAAGCAGGGTACAAAAAAATATTTAGACATGTTAATCAAGGTCCAATCATGATCAGAACATGATTTGGCATGATTAGGGATAGATTCAAAGCATTTAAGCACAATCAAGTTCGAAGCATAGTCGAAATTCTAGGCAAACACGATAAATTACAGGTATGATCAAGATACGATCAAACCTATGGATGTTTAAGAATACATTCGAAATATGAGCAAAATCGGAATTATCTAGATATGATCAGAGATAGAATTGAAATATTATTGCGATCAAAAGACTTTTTAGGTAGAAATAAAATATAGACACGATTAAAATGTAATCAAACGATCACAAAAAAAGATAAAAATCAAATGATGTTCTATGAATAGAGGAGGAAAGAAAGAAAAGAACATCAATGGTTTGTTGAGAAGGCATAAAATAATAGAATCTACTAAAATGAGGGACTATAAAAAAATACTAAATCAAATTGGAAGGAGAGTATAAGGATTTGCGACTCGGGAAAAATCAACAATGTATGATAATATGATGCTGAAGATAACTAGAATAATATAGTTATGGTAGAAATATAATTGGATAAGATGCTTCCATTGAGGACTGAGTGATGATCAAATGGTGGTAGAAAGGATATCGAATCACAATTTCAAAGGTCAAAAGGCATTTTAAGATAGGATATGAAGGAAAATAACTTACAAGATAATCATCTCCTTAACATCCCATGCAGAACCAATCTCTAATTACTAAACTAGCTAAACTCTCAATATCGACAGAGAACTAAAACAGCTGCCAATGTACTATAACTAATATGAGTCTCCAACGTTTGATTATCTTTCAACAAATTTTTTAAACCCAATTTCTCCTTTACTTGCATGTCAATGCTTTTGTCTCTATTCCGTACTACTACTTGACACTACTATCTTTTCTTGGAATCCTTCCTTCTTTTCGCTCCTGAATAATCCCTCTATGGGTTATATCCATCCTTTATGTAGAATAATCTTCAAAAATTAATTTCTTTGAGTGTTTCTCAACTAGATCCTTATAATCCCTTGCTTACTCCTTCTGTGAAAAAATCTTATCAAATTCTAGTCTTCCATTACCAACCTTTGTTTACCTACGGTTTCTCCCGTCCAACCATATAACTTCTTTTCTTAATCATAAAATTCAAAATCATCACATTCCTTCATTCGTTCAAATCCAATACTAAGCACTAGTAAGTACCACTAATGATTCTATCCTAAATGAACCACAATTTATAATTCTCTCCATACTAACTTGCTTACCATGTGCCTTGTCATACTACCCTTTTCTACCCTTAGCAATCTAATCTCATTGGGAAAATATTGATCCTCTAAGGATGTTCTTACCAGAATAATATAATAAGGTTGCTAGGTAACTATCTAGGTTTTTCCCGTATATAACTATCACTAACTATATATACAGCTACAAGAAAATATAACTGTCCCCAAAATATATGCAACATACTAAAATTGAACCTTGGAAGAGATTGAGCCAATAGAGATTTATATGGTCCTAATAAGTTCCAGAAAAATCAAGTAGAATTTCAAAGGAAATCTATTCTTCTAGCTGTGATAAGAGATTTTTGAAAATGGAGACAACCGCTAGAAATGCAAATCCTCTAATCGGGCAAAAGTCAGAATAATTTGATGGTGCTAAAAGACAACCATGGTATGGATATAGTCTAAATAATGTTTGAAAACCAAATATATCTGAAGTCACTTTGCCTCAAATTCATGCCTCGCCAGAGTGCACTTACTGCAGGGATTTTTTTTTGGCTCTATAACTTTAATAATGATAGGTTACCGAGTAGTCTATCAACTTTATCCATTTTCTGGCTGAACAATATAGGAGACAAACATGATGCATTTAGGACATAGTCTCAATAATATCCGAAAACCTATGAACATCTAAAATCACTTCAACTTAGAGTCTATGTCATGCCAGTGAGCATCTGGCTGCAATAAACTCGTAGTTTCCATAATTCAAATGAATGGCTGCAACGCAAAAGTTTTCCAATAACTAAATAAAATTCAATAATAGAATGGAATCAATTCTCTGACCGTTCATGTTTTATAATACTCAAGGATTGAGTTGAGAAGCTTTCTAGGCCTTGAGTTGATCAAGATGTTGCCTAAAGAGAGTAAGGTTTCAAGTTGAGTGGAAGAACAAATAAAAATATTCTCGGTCCTTAGAATAACTTAGAAAATAGCAATCAATATTGGAATTATTTTGGAAAATAATTCCTTTGGAAGATTCGTGAACTAGCTAAGTTGAACAAATTCTTTTGGTAATATTTAACCTTGGGGATTTTTGGTTTCAGAAGAATTTGGTTCGGGATTGCTTCTGAGAAAATCAATTAGAAATAAGGTCAAGGAAAATGGTTGGATACACTAGTCATAGGAATACTTTGGGCAGATAAAAGTTTATTAGGTTTGCTATAGGAGAATTGAAAAATCTAATCTTAATTCATTAATAGCGAAAGAGTATAGATCCTAAGGGTTGTTAGAGTCTGATAAAGATATGGAGGAAAATAACACCCGAAAGCCATATGACACTAAAAGATACATAAAATCTAGAAAATACTATAGGTAATAAAATATACCATCATACAATCGGCCTATACTATGATGAGTTATAAGTAAGGTAACCTACGAAACTATAAGCAAGCAAAAGTAGATTTTATAAAATAGATTATTTCGGCCCTATGTTGTGACAGGGTGAAAATAGTCTAAGTGTTATAGTTGTATCTAGAGTCTGTTTTTCTAAAGTCATTCTTAAATCTAAGGTCAGATTGTATATTTGTCTAGACTAAGTTGACTAGACCAATATTATAAAACTGACCTATATGGGCCACCACTAAAAACATGTCAGGATCCGATCCCAATATACTGGGTCCAGTCAGATCATGTCCAGCCTGCACCGTTGTGTGATGGTGGCAGTAAGCTGTATCAAGCAGTAGTAACAAAAGCAGAATTCTAATATGTGAGAATAAAAATATTTATTTGTACTTTGGAATTAAAGCGAAATGAATAGATGAAACAATACACAAGCAAGTAAAACATTTAGTTAATACAACTGTTCTTTATTACAACTTGAAAATAGAAAAACTAAGCAACGGGCACAACTAGAAATCCTGGGCTCCCTGGTCATGTTCGGCTACCTCTTTAGAACTCGGATTAGGTCTGTAGTAGGAACTAAAGACGAGCTCCTCGTCTTGCAATCACCTAAAATATTGGTCTCCAGTTAGGAGGGGATCAAGAACATATATCCACATCCAGCATTCTAAATAATAATGAATGATGCAAGGACAATTAAAAAGCATTATTATATTTTTCGAGATAATAATAAAGAACCGACAGGGAAATAAAATATCAGGATCTACAAGTATGCAATCTATAATGATTCAATAGTAATTTTGAACGTATAACAGATATGTGACCGGTTGGTAGATTCAATGTGTATACTAATATTTTTGCCAAATACAAGTATATGATACAGCTCAACCCCCTGTGCAATAGGTGTTTGCACGAGAGAGGTAATATTAGTAACATGGCTTTGGTCACAGTTGCTATACTACTCCCCCAAGTCACGAGTCAATGAGTCAATTAAGTAATCAATTTGGAGTACGAAAGGGACCTCGTGAATCAGTATCAATACAATATATATAGTCTTATTGATGTAGTACATTTAATTATTAAATAAAATACGAACATGAATAGTATGAAACTTGTCTTAGATTTTTTCGGTGTTGTGGGTGATGACAGGGGATGTCAAGCTAAGTCCCGGAACTGAACCCTACATTAGCAAAGTATGACTTAATTACTAATCTAAGATTGCTACAATTCTAATAACTTAGTAATGATCCGATAACGTTTAGGCTCTAAAATCACCTATAGTCATAATAAAGCAATTATTTAATTATATAAAATATTTTTTTTAGGAGAACTCTAAGTGAGTAATATAAGAAAAATATGGTTTTGATAATAAAATAATAAAACTTGTTACTTTTTTTAAATGAAATTATCATTAATTTATTTAATAATAAAATTATGACAGTTTAGAAAATATTTTTGACTATGAAGATAATTTAAGCAAAATATTATTTTAATACTTTTTAGCATAATACACGTAATTATCTACTATTAAATAAACAATCTTTTAGATAATTAATTATTTATTTAGTAACGTGAAAATTACTATTTCAATTAAAATAAATAAATAGAACTAGTACTTTAGTTAAGTATAATTTTATGCAAAAATACTCTTTTTGATAATGAAGCCATTTACTAATATAACGTGAAATTACTACATTTGTCCAAAAAGGAAACAAATAGATTTTGCTTAAATAAATAAAACTAACACCTTTTGTCTATATTAAAATAGACTTTTGATATGAACTACTTTTGAAACTAATTTAATATTTTATTAACGTAAAATTAACGGCAACATTATT
Organism: Iris pallida; assembly: GCA_029216955.1. Classification (NCBI taxonomy): domain Eukaryota; kingdom Viridiplantae; phylum Streptophyta; class Magnoliopsida; order Asparagales; family Iridaceae; genus Iris; species Iris pallida. The sequence continues at coordinate 18,310,232 of JANAVB010004800.1, forward strand.
AATAATACTCTTAAGTCTAAAATAACGTGATTTCTACGATAATCGTAATTAAAACACTTAGTTAACCATTCTACAATAACCATTAAATCTAATAACTTAAATTAATCCAATAATTTACATAACGGCATAATTATTACTAATAATCATCTAACCGTAACATTATTTAATTATTAATCCTATTATATACATACTGTCAAAAATAGGAAATTAGTTATCCCAAAATGGATAGGGCTTTATTCTGCCAATTTCGGTCGGAACAAAAATGGGTTTCATATTTTGAAAAATAACAGGAGGTTCAGGGTTTACTGGAAGGTTGGAGAAGGAGTATCGATGAGAGGCCTCGGAATCGGGTCACGTAAAGGCGACAGAACGGGGCACGGATGTATTCGTAGAAGGGGCATGCACAGGACGGCACGCGGACACGCAGGAGGTGCATAGCACGCAGGTGGCATGGGACGCGGGACGCTGTACGTGCGGGGACAGCCACACGGCTACTGGCGCACGGGTGTGCGGCCGTGGGCGCGCTGTGTCACGCCCCTGATCCGGGAAATCGCTCGTCCTTGCTAGATTTTACCTGAATCATCGTCCTCGCTGGGGCGTGATGCCGCACGAGCCTGGAGTTACGCTCGTACAAGGCAAGATAATGATTCACATAGGGATTATCTCAAATTCGTAACATAAGCAGCAAAAGAAAACAAAGAATACAATAAGAATCTCTTTTATTGATTATGAACTGAAGATTATAAAGGCTCTGAATAGCCCAACTTAACATGCCAATTGGCTACAACGCTCATGATCTCTCTAGCTCACAAAGGATTATATTGTTCCATACATTATGCCTCTGTATAGCCACCAAGTAGTCTTCGGCCGAACATCTCCATGTCGTAAGTCTGAACGCCTATGCAGTAGCTCCTCTTGAACGCCAAGGACTCCATGCCTCGGCACGTCCAAGCCAAGCCCTGCCCCGAGCCGATCATAACCTGAGCCTGCACATAAACTAGTGGGGGATTAGTGCTTTTGTCCTCGCTTCGCACTGATCAAGACCCGCTCGTACCCAAACCAAACACTTAATCATTTAGTGAAACATGCATCTTAATTGGTGATCTTTCTATTTAGCCTTAGGATCAGTTTTATGGCAATACTCATGCATAGCAACTTATCTTAAATGTGTCCCATACCGTGTTCCTGCAGCAGATACAGTTAGCCATAATATGAACGCACACATAGTGTTCGTGCTCATCTCCGTCCTATTTTTCTTAGCCTGCACTGGTTAGAACTTACGTAAGAAACCATATAATTCATGCAACACTCCAATCATAAATTTAGACAATGCATAAGGGTCGCAGGCCCTACACCTGCACCCAACTCTCTTCTCAGCCTACCGGCCCTATCTATATGAAGGTCACGGTGTTTCGCACCGTAATAGACTTGGCATCTCTTATGTGTAAGCCTACAATCGCTGCGATACGGGTTGCTAGCCCAGTATCCGAAGGATCCCAAACTTACGGATGTCATAGCTTATCACAGCACTGGACGGTCGCAATCCGTCCGAATGTTGTGCACCATAAATACCACACATAATTCCTTCCTAGGCCAAACGGTCTCGGTGCCCCGGCATAACCGTCCGAGGGAAGCCGCACCCGTGCTAGGGGCTATCCGAGTCTATTGACCATACAATACGCACCATAGCATATAAATCATATCGTACCAACCAATCCTCCATTCCATAAACATAGTCTCGTACCATAAGCATATTCGCATCTCATAAACATAATCCACCATTCATATGGGGGGCTCCGTCGGCGTTATGTCCCAACACATCCATATTGATGCACGACGCCCAACGACTTAGTCATCTCGTACTTGTATTCAACGCGTACCATTTGTTTGTTATTCTCATAACCTAGTTCCGTAATCACATAGTCATTTTGTAGCTTCCGTGCCCGAGGGCACGCTCAGCGCCGTAATCCATGTTCTACGCCTAGTGTTCAATATTCTCGGAGCCGTACACATGATGCACATCTCAATATCGTCTTTCAATGTTCTACCATCATTGCCCTACCGCGACTCGTACACCTGATGTACGTCGCTTCAATTGCTCGATTGTTCAATGTTCTATCTTAGTGTTCAATACATATTTAGACACTTACTCGCCGAGCCACTCTCGCTTACTCAATGGCAACTTTACGCATACAATGACATATTTTATTAGACGTGAAGGAATAGGGAGAGAGAGTCAAGAACCCGTCCACCTTAAGTCGATACGTCTTATCGTTTCGTCGATTGAAGCATCTCGCTTCCATAACTCGATCGCATAGCTAACTCCCGGACTTAGCCATTCCTTTGAACTACTCGGTTGATTTGGCCTATCGCACCCATGCCACAATCCGTTGCAAGGCCACGATTTGGTTTTGCGGACACTTTATTGCATAAGGCAAAATGTCGACCTCTTATCGTCCAGCGTAAAAGCATAGCCTGCACACCAGATCAACTAAAATCAGCACTTGCTCAACGGGACTTATCCTTTGCATCGATTCGATCCATAGATTCCAATCGACTCAAAGCTTACCTTTGGCCAACGTAACTCTTGCATCGATTCGCATCGATACCTTATCGGGTCAACGCAACTCTTCGATTCAACGACTCATCGTAATGCACTGTGCGGAGCGGGGCATTACATAATATACCACTCAAAATTAGGTTCGTCCTCGAACCGAAACCAACACTTAATCCAAGTGCCTCGCTAGATCGTTTTACGATCTCATGCTACTATCGTTGGAATCAACTTAGTTTGGATCATACACATATTTTAGGCATCCCACCAATATATGCATTTCAGCCAAGCTCAATTGTAGGATATCGGGACAACTAACTAGCTCAACTTAAATCCTCAAGCACCAGCTATTCCATACTCGACTTAGTCAGATCTTAACACATATTCCCCGAGTCCTGCTCGCAAACATCTTCGCATATAACTTGATCCAAACCATAACTTCGATCTCATAAGTTTTTCGACGGCCATCTAACGCATGCATTGCATTAAGCCGTTGCACATCCGATCGCAATAATTCTCCGTAATGCCTACTCGTCCAACCGTTTCCTATCTCTCGTATAACTCAAATCTTTCATCCAATCATTCATAACATTTAGCTTTAACGACATGGACTATGTCAACATGTCTCCATTTCCTTTGTCTACCATCCGTACTAAGTCTCGTACATAACTATCCTAACATGATCCACGTTTTCGAACTGCCTACGCACCACATCTGGGGCTACCCCCGCTAGGTAACTTATCCAGACATCGTGCTCGCGCTCTCCTGACACAGAGGTCAACTTGAGTCTTTGATGCTCAAAGGCAACAATCTTTTCGACCCAAGGTCTCTTACGTTATGCCCATCGCCTATTCTCGACCGAGTACAATCCTTTACTCAATTTCTGAATCAATCCCGACTAGTTCATTTCGTAACATAGATGGCGCACTCAATACACATAGCCTAACCGTAACTCAACCGATCTACGACACACTCTTAGGGTCGTTCTACTATCCATCGCTCTCGCGTATTGCGGAATCCTTGCAATCGCCTTACCGCATCACTACGCTAAGCACGTTCCTCAACATCTATTCGATCCAACATAACTTTTCTTGACCATATCGATTCTAGTACTCGCTAACTTTCGAGACACGATACTCACTCGCTTAGACTTATCCTCAATATACACTACCTCATTCCTTATCCTTCTTATACGACTTCTTTAGGGTCATCCTATGGGACTTCAACATTCATTTGATTTGGCGGTCAAGTCTTCTAGGGTCATTTGCCCCGAAACTACGCTCGATAATTGAAGATCATCAATGACAACGAACCATGCTATATCCTATTACGGAGCCAAATTAATTTATGACACTTCCTATGGGACTTTACCCAATCCAACATACTTTACAAATCCACAATTTATCTATCCCTCGCGCAACTGATGCGTCGTTAACTATTCGAATCACTTATGCACATTGCATGTCGTTACTACTCGAATCACTCATATATTACCGTCGACTATCCTTGCCAGTCATATGACATCTACTTGCCTCAGGTTCGAGTTACCTATCATGATCATAGCTCGACACGTTTCGTACTCATCAAAACCATCCTCGAACAACTTTTCGCATCAAACCATAAGTCAAATCCGATTTTGCCACGCCTTGCAAGTTCGATCATCCCCGTTGGATGAATCACCATACCAGCGCTCACGCAGAATGATCGCCGAAATTGACGTGACGCATGTGCGATACTGGAGTGCACTCGTATAAGACAAGAATGTCAACTTAGTGGTTACCCACGAATCAATCCAGACACTTTCGATTTCTTCCGAGTAACATCCATCCACTCTCAAATTTTTCCGAAGCATTCCTATCGTCATCATCCAAACTGCCATAACTTGACTTGCATCTTATTCATCCAACAATAATGCTCAACACAATTTTCGTTCATTCGATCAGAGTATCCCCGAGTTATTGCATATCGTCTTTGATACGCCTCAATACCATCGTCGATATGCATAACTTGAACATCTTCATTTCTCATAAGCTCCAATTTGTTGCAATCACTGCCATTATCCGAACTCAAATACGAATCAAGTCTAGCACGTATCAAGATTCATTCCGTTACAACTAACTACCATCATCGAGACACGATTTCCAATTCACATATTCATTCTCATATCCCTAACTCGTACTTCCAATCGTGCTACCGACTCATCGCGCTAACCCAAATTCGTTCGCACAATTTTTTTGTACCTACTCAATTCATTCCTAATGGTTTTCGTACCGACTTAATTCAACTCGACCGAGTCGACCACTTCCTCAACGTAACATTCCTTCGCTATGCTCAGCCTATCGTTCAACTTACACGTAACGAATCTTCGTCTGACGTATCATCCATAGATATGACTTCGCACATAATCGTTCGACTCAATTCATCGAAGCATATACTTGCATCGACTTCTCTCAAATCATTCCCGCTCGAGTCTCGGTACTACTCCGTCCGTTGAGGACAAACATATCGTAACAACATAATCGTCTCTTTCGAAATCTATCGCAAGTCACCAAACAACTTAACATAGCTATCGCTAAGTGGTATTCCATATACCACTCAGGATCGAGCCTATCGTTATCGATACAATACTTTGCTACACTTGCTCGCACAAGTGGTAGTGCATATACCACTCAAAATTGAGTCATCACTCGGAATCACATTCCGCATAGGTCCGACATCTATTCTCAATCAACTATCCGGTATGGCGATCCTTTCGATCCCAGCTCTAGCGTTCGCTCAAGTTTGACGCACATTCAATCTAACCGTACCATGGCGATCATATCGATCACACCCGCAACATTCGCTTAATCAAAGCTCAACGCGACATTCGGCCAATATAAACGTTCGCCTATTCGAACTCGACTTAGAGACCAACCCGAATCGTACTATCGCATCTGCGATCTTCCAATCTCACTCGTTGCAACTCGTGCAACAACTCATTCTCGATACTTAAGGTCTTTACTCAATCTTGCACAACATATCGCTATCCATCCGTATAGCCATACAACATGCATCATACCATATCGACTCATTGCACTGATGCAACGAACAATCCATGACTTGCTGCATTCCTGTACAACCAATAACACATAACCGTTCGCATAGAAACATAACACGCATCGCCTCACATATCGACCCGTTGCACTTTGTGCAACCAAAAATACATATCTGCTCGCACTTCGCGCGACCGACTACACATATCGTTGCACTTCATGCAACCAACAACACGTAACGTTGTACTTCATGCAACCAACATCACCATATTCGTTGCACTTCGTGCGACCAGCATTCCATAACTCGTTGTACTTCGTGCAACCAACATTCCATAACTCGTTGCACTTCGTGCAACCAACACTCTCCGATGGCACCCGAAGATAGCATGATAGTCACGACATACTTGTGGCAAACGTACGCACTTAATATAGACTTATTGTATAGAACATCCAATATAGCGTCGAGAAGATCCATGAGCCATGCGGTTGCGGAAACAACTTAGAGTCAACTGAATTCGATAGCGAAGCAACTGAGGGTCAAAGAGATTCATGCACGGTCCAAAGGATGGAACCGCTCTGATACCAACTTGTCACGCCCCGATCCGGAAAATCGCTCGTCCTCGCTAGATTTTACCCGAATCATCGTCCTCGCTGGGGCGTGATGCCGCACGAGCCTGGAGTTGCGCTCGTGCAAGGCAAGATAACGATTCACATAGGGATTATCTCAAATTCATAACATAAGCAGCAGAAGAAAACAAAGAATACAATAAGAATCTCTTTTATTGATTATGAACTGAAGATTACAAAGGCTCTGAATAGCCCAACTTAACATGCCAATTGGCTACAACGCTCATGATCTCTCTAGCTCATAAAGGATTACATTGTTCTATACATTATGCCACTGTATAGCCACCAAGTAGTCTTCGGCCGAACATCTCCATGTCGTAAGTCCAAACGCCAATGCGGTAGCTCCTCTTGAACGCCAAGGACTCCATGCCTCGGCACGTCCAAGCCAAGCCCCGCCCCGAGCCGATCATTACCTGAGCCTGCACATAAACTAGTGGGGGATTAGTGCTTTCGTCCTCGCTTCACACTGATCAAGACCCGCTCACACCCAAACCAAACACTTAATCATTTAGTGAAATATGCATCTTAATTGGTGATCTTTCTATTTAGCCTTAGGATCAGTTTTATGGCAATACTCATGCATAGCAACTTATCTTAAATGTGTCCCATACCGTGTTCCTGCAGCAGTTATAGTTAGCTATAATATAAACGTAAACATAGTGTTCGTGCTCATCTCCGTCCCATTTTCCTTAGCCTGTACTGGTAAGAACTTACGTAAGAAACCATATAATTCAGGTAACACTCCAATCATAAACTTAGACAATGCATAAGGGTCGCAGGCCCTGCACCTGCACCCAACTCTCATCTCAGCCCACTGGCCCTATCTATATGAAGGTCACGGTGTTTTGCACCGTAATGGACTTGGCATCTCTTATGTGTAAGCCTACAATCGTTTCGATACGGGTTGCTAGCCCAGTATCCGAAGGATCCCAAACTTACGGATATCATAGCTTATCACAGCACTGAACGGTCGCAATCCGTCCGAAAGTTGTGCACCATAAATACCACACATAATTCCCTCCTAGGCCGAACGGTCCCGGTGTCTCGGCTATACCGTCCGAGGGAAGCCACACCCGTGCACGGGCCATCCGAGTCCATTGACCATGCAATACGCACCATAACATACAAATCATATCGTACCAACCAATCCTCCGTTTCATAAACATAGTCTCGTACCATAAGCATATTCGTGTCTCATAAACATAATCCACCACTCATATAGGGAGCTCCGTCGGCGTTATGCCCCAACACATCCATATTGATGCATGACGCCCAACGGCTTAGTCATCTCGTACTTGTATTCAACGCGTACCATTTGTATGTTATTCTCATAACCTAGTTCCGTAATCACATAGTCATTTCGTAGCTTCCGTGCCCGAAGGCACGCTCAGCGCCGTAATCCATATTCTATGCCTAGTATTCAATGTTCTCGGAGCCGTGCACATGATGCACATCTCAATATCGTCTTTCAATGTTCTACCATCATTGTCCTACCGCGACTCATACACTTGATGTACGTCGCTTCAATTGTTCGATTGTTCAATGTTCTATCTTAGTGTTCAATACATATTTAGACACTTACTCGCCGAGCCACTCTCGCTTACTCAATAGCAACTTTACGCATACAATGACATATTTTGTTAGACGTGAAGGAATAGGGAGAGAGTGTCAAGAACCCGCCTACCTTAAGTCGATACGCCTTGCTGTTTCACCGATTGAAGCGTCTCGCTTCCATAACTCGATCGCATAGCTAACTCCCAGACTTAGCCATTCCTTTGAACTACTCGGTTGATTTGGCCTATCGCTCCCATGCCACAATCCGTTGCAAGGACACGATTTGGTTTCGCGGATACTTCATTGCATAAGGTAAAATGCCGACCTCTTATTGTCCAGCGTAAAAGCATAGCTTGCATACCAGATCAACTAAAATCAGCACTTGCTCAACGGGACTTATCCTTTGCATCGATTCGATCCATAGATTCCAATCGACTCAAAGCTTACCTTTGGCTAACGTAACTCTTGCATCGATTCGCATCGATACCTCATCGGGTCAACGCAACTCTTCGAGTCAACGACTCATCGTAATGTACCGTGCGGAGCGGGGCATTACATAATATACCACTCAAAATCAGGTTCGTCCTCGAACTGAAACCAACACTTAATCCAAGTGCCTCGCTAGATTGTTTCACGATCTCATGCTACTATCATTGGAATCATACAACTTAGTTTGGATCATACACATATTTTAGGCTTAGAAAGCTTGTGCCTAGTAGATGAGATGGTTAAGGCTTGTATTAGGCATATAGAGAAGAGAAGAAAAGATAATTTGATGATTTAGAATGAGAGAATTCAAGGCTTATTTATACTAGTTGGGATAGGCAGAATTCGACCAGAATTCTGTGCCATGAATTTAAATTTTTGGCCGTTGGACAACAAGCATACAACAAACCCTAGAAATTAGGGTCCTAAAAATCAGGGGGCAGAGTTCGGCCCAAACTCTGTGTGGGGCAGAGTTCGTCCCGAACTCTGTCTCCATAGGACAGAATGTTCAGATGGGCTTTGTGGGCTAAGTTTGGCTTTTGGTTGAGTAAAGCTATGAGTTTATTTGGGAATAAGGTTTATGCCAAGAATACCCAGTGCTACTCAGTTTATATTTTACTAGACTCAATAAATGTAAAATAATATAGACTCTGAAAACGAGTACGCTGTAGGAGAGAGATGACGTCTGTCTTGTACTAAGTTCTGTCTTGATGTGTCATATTGAATTATGACAAGTATCATATTATCAATTTGTCAATATTTGGTTGACTGTGATCCAGTTTGGGTCAACAATCTTCCTCATATTGATAATTGACAAAAATGATATTTGTATATTCAATGTTCATACCTGGACACAAGTTGAAAGGGGTAGACACGCATAGAATGCAGTAGCTCCCCCGTAATAGTAGCTCTTCCATAAACATAGCTTCCCCGTAAACCAATGTGCTTTATCCTGATATGCATTATCTCCTCCAAAACATAGATATCACACAATATGATAGGGATATAAATATCAAATAGATCTCCCCCTTTTTTGTATTTATCAAAATGAACACACAACAGACAGACAGAAGATGGTATAAAGGATTAACTGGCAAGCACACAATAATAATATAATAATTGCAGATAAAATCTAAAGATCCACATAAACTGAAAATGTACTCATACAATAAAATGAAACTACATAACCATAAGTCCATAAAGCATAAAACTAAAGAAGATCATCAACAGTAGCAGCAACATGTACGAAACCACATCCATCATAGAGCACGGGATGGTCCAGCGGTGTCAGATGGATCAGTATCAGAACTACGAGGATCCACAAAAGCTGCATCCGGATCCAGATATCGCATGACCCAAAGGTCGTCGATACGGTAACCGACGCGAGATGGATCCCGCTCCATAGGAAGGGGTATAGTAGAATGCCGAGACATGGTGTACCGGATGTCATGTAATGAGTTACTGATGGCACTCATCTGCAAAGTGGTACGATAATCTAGCTGGGTCCAGCGGTCGTCTTCCAATATGAAGCGATCGTGCAACATGGTCAGAATAGACTCGAGAGTAGCAGGTGACTCAGGCACAGGTTGCCCAAGAGCAGGTGGATCAGCCTAAAATTTAGACCAAGAATGCTCAGACTCAGCAGGAGACTCAATAGCTGCTAGAAGCCGTCTTGCCTTAGACAGATAGGTAGGGGCTGGAAGGAACTGGCACTCATCAAGAGGAACGTTGAACGCACGAAAAACCATTGACAAATATAGGGCATAGACCAATGATCGAGGTCTCTTCTGTGCACTAATCATCCAGTCCATCATAGTGTGCAGAAGATTAAACGGGACATAGGAGTGGAGATGATAAAGTGCAGAGATCTCAAAATAAGAAACTTCATCAGTTGATCCTGCTTTGGGAAAGATCATGGAGAAAATGATACGATAAAGTTCATAGAAATATGGGTTAAGAAATTTAGCAAGTAACTTGAGTGGACGAGTGTTGGAAGTACACAAATCATCCTTGAAACTCTCAAGGGACGATCCATCGGGAAATTGAAACTTGCGTGCATCGACAAGTTTCTTCCAGGAATTGGGTTCCGGGATCTCGAGATATTCCGCAAGTTCGAAATCATCAAAAGTGATGTCAATTCCAGCGACACGAGAATAGATTCGTATGTCGTCAAAAGTGAGATTACATTAAAACATTTGGATAGAATTCAAATATATAAGAGATGATTTAGATACTAACTCATCTAGACAAAGGTCATGGAACCATGAGTCATATCGAGAAAATATTATAAAATTGATAGGATGACCCGTATATACACTCCTTGAACGAAAGTCATTGAACCATTCATTGGAAGCCTCCAATGAAACAAAAATTTGTTCATTGAATGTGTTGGGGTCATGAGGTGGGGGTGGATTAAAAATGGATGAATGGGTTGAACATCTTGAGGAGGAGGGTTAGATGAGGAAGCACCCTCGGTTCTAGCCCTCTTTCCCCTATTGAACAATCTAGGTGCCATAGATAATGAGAAAATTTTGAGATTTGAGAAGGAGAAAATAAGAGAGTATACCTCAAAAGAGTAGTAGAATATGGAAGAGAATGATCCAAATGCTATGCTCCTTGAGTTTAGGGAAGAAAACCTCACTAAAATGAGAATTCTAGGGTTAGGGTTTGGAGAGGATGAACTTAGAAAGGGTTTAGAGGTGGAAATGAAGAAGAAAGAGAAGAAAATCCCAAAATATGAATGTTAGGGTCGGTTGGTCGGATGAAATATGGACCATTGGATCAAAAGAAATGGAAGGCTGAGAGCGAACTTGGGTTCTGGAATCAGGGGACCAAACTCGGCCCGAACTCCATGTGAGGCAGAGTTCGGCCCGAGTTCGGCCCGAGTTCTGGGTGCTGGGTCCAGAACCCAAAACAGTTAAAAACATGGCCAAGTGTTGGAGAAAAATAAATAGAGTGTTAAAGATGGAAAGTTTGCAAAGGGGTGATGAAAATCAAAAGTGTGATTGTTAGAGAAACCATGAATGGAATAAATGGAATTGAATTTAGAAATTTTGAATTAACTAAGTTATAAATGAAATTAAACCATATAATAAACAAGGATTTATGACAACGATCATTACGATGAAACTGCCATGGGGTAGCTATAGGGGCCGGATTCCAGCTAGCGGTAGTCCGAAGACTAGTGAACCATGTCGCTTAGGCTTTTACGCCTTGTTCTCAGAAGGACCCTTTCGACTTGTACCCATAGCAAAGGCACCATAAGGATATATGTCATAATCGTTATTTACGCATGCCAATTTAATTAATAACCGTTTCATCCAAAACTCCCAATTCTCGACAAAGAAAGTTGAATCGCTCTTCGACTAGTGGTTTGGTAAAAAAACTGCTAGCTGATGATCTGTGTCGATAAATTCTAAGTTAATGGTGCCGTATTGTTGATGATCACGTAGAAAATGGTGACGAATCGCATTGTGTTTCGTGCGTGAGTGACATATTGGGTTCTTAGTCAGATTAATAGCACTAGTGTTATCGCAGAAAATAGAAATGTGCATAAAATATAGGTTATAGTCTTCAAGCATTTGCTACATCCATAGAATTTGTGCACAACAACGACCAGCTGCGATGTATTCAGCTTTTGTTGTGGATAGTACGACAGAATTTTGCTTCTTGCTAAACCATGAGACTAGAGCCTTGCCTAATAAATGACACATGCCGCTCGTACTCTTACGGTCGACTTTGCATCCCGCAAAACCAGCATCCGAATAACCAATAAGGTCAAAGGATTGGGATTTGGGATACCACAAGTCCACTATAACTGTACCTTTAAGGTATCAAAATATACGCTTAACGGCGGACATGTGTGATTCCTTAGGACTAGCTTGATAGCGAGCACATAGACAAACACTAAACATGATATCGGGACAACTAGCAGTTAGGTAAAGTAGACTACCAATCATACCTCGATACTTATATTGGTCAATAGGTTTACCGTTTTCATCAGGTTCCAGCTTAGTTGTAGTAGCCATGGGAGTGCTGATTGGTTTGACGTTGTCAAGATCAAACTTCTTCAGCATATCCTTTGTGTATTTTGACTGCTGATTAATGTTCCTTGCGAAGTTTGTTTGACTTGCAGTCCGAGGAAGTAATTGAGCTCCCCCATCATGCTTATCTTAAATTCGTTCCGCATACACTTAGCAAAATCTTGGCATAAATTTTCATTAATGGACCCAAATATGATATCATCAACATAAATCTGAACTAAAAGAATGGTGTCTTGAAAAGTTTTGATAAAAAGTTAGTGTCAATTTTTCCTTTTGAAAAATCTTTATCTAGTAAGAAATTGTTTAGGCGTTCATACCAAGCTATGGGGGCTTGTTTGAGGCCATAGAGCGCTTTCTTGAGCTTGAAAACGTGGTCGGGAAATTTGTGATTTTTAAAACTAGGAGGTTGTTTTACAAAAACTTCCTCTTTAGTAAAACCATTCAGAAAAGCACTTTTTACATACATTTGAAAGAGTTTAAAATTTTGAAAATTTGTAAAGGCACAAAGCATTCGAATGGATTCAAGTCTTGCAACTGGAGCATACGTCTCATCGTAGTCGATACCTTCCTTTTGGTTGTATCCTTGAGCTACTAGACGTGCTTTGTTGCGAGTGACTGAACCATCTTCATTTACTTTGTTACGAAAAATACATTTTGTACCAATAATCGAATGGTTAGCCGGTTTAGGAATAAGTTCCCAGACCTGGCTTCTTTCGAATTGGTTGAGTTCTTCTTGCATAGCGAAAATCCAAAATTCATCATTAAAAGCTTCTAAAATACTTTTAGGCTCAATTTGCAAAATGAAAGCAGTGCTAGCAATAGAATCTCTTAAAGATGATCGAGTACTAACTCCACGTGATACCTCATCTATTACCAAGTTTTCTGGGTGTGACGGCTTGAACTCGAACTTCTTCGGTAAGCCCTCCAGAGAATTGGTTTCAGGGGTGGTATTCATCGGTATGGAAGTTGATGGTTCAACATCATCGTCGGGGATAGCCGCTGTACTATTTTTTTTCATCAAAAGACACATTAGTAGATTCTTCTACAATCATTGAGCATTTGTTGAACATTCTATATTCCTTACTCCTGGCAGCATAGCCAAGAAAAATACCATTGTCAGCTTTGGCATCAAACTTGCCTAAGTTGTCTTTGGTATTTAGGATAAAACAGCGACAACCGAACACTCTAAAATAAGAGACAATAGGAGTCCTACCAAACCAAAGTTCATTGGATGTTTTCTTCGAAATAGGTCGAATACGCACCCTATTTAAAAAATGGCAAGCTGTACTGACAGCTTCTGCCCAAAAATATTTTGGAAGTGAAAATTTATTCAACATGACTCTAGCCATATCGCCATGAGTCCTATTCTTCCGCTCCACAACACCATTTTGTTGAGGAGTTCTAGGACAAGATAACTCATGATCAAAACCATTTATTTCACAAAACTTTTCAAAATTAGAATTTTCGAATTCGCCTCCATGATCACTTCGGATTCGAGTAATCATGTAGCCTTTTTTGTTTTGGACCTTTTTGGCAAAGATTTTGAAAACTGAAATAATATCACTTTTGTTTGTAAGGAAGAAAACCCAAGTAAATCATGAAAAATTATCTACAATAATAAAAGCATAGAGTTTTCCACCAAGACTGGCTACTCTACTGGGACCAAATAAGTCCATGTGCAGTAATTGCAAGGGTCTAGTAGTACTTACAGTGTTTATGGATTTAAATAAAAATTTGGTTGCCTTATTCAGTTCACATTCGACACATATCGTGTCCTTCTTGAATGTGATATCGGGCAGACCTCTTACTAGCTTCTTTGTCGATAGCCTGGATATAGTATCCATATTTATATGACCAAGACGCTGGTGCCATAAAAGTCTTTCATCCTTATGGGCGTAGAGGCATCTTCCTGTACTGTTAGTATTTCTAGATAGATAGAAAATATAAATGTTATCTTCTCTTATCCCTTCAAAAGCAATGTCTCCAGTTGACCTATCATAAATATAGCATTTATTATTTCCAAAGTTAATATCATATCCATGATCAGCAAGATGACTTATGCTAAACATGTTATGCTTTAACTCGGTCACTAAATAGACATCCTTTATTATAGGAGAAGGAGGATAACCAATAGTACCATTATCTATGATGTAGCCCTTTAAATTGTTACCGAAGGATACATATCCTTCCCTCTTCATCGATAGTGATGCGAAAAGATTTGCGTCTCCAGTCATATGTCGTGAGCATCCACTATCGAAAATCCACTTGCTTTTAGTTGAAGGATGGTCCACCTACATCACGAGTAGATGTGACCTTTGGTACCTAAGTTCTTGTGGGTCCTGAAATGTTAGTCTTCGATACCCATACATATAGATTAATATCAACTAATTTTCTAATTCTACACTGTGGTAAGATATGACCATGTAATCCACATTATGTGCAAGTAGCTGCCTATTTGTGTTAGGAGAAGGTTGATAGTGATATCTATATGTAGTATGGTGATAGTGATGTGAAACAGCAGGATAGTGACTATGTGTAGCAACAGGATAATAGTTAGGATTATGTGCAGTAGCAGGATAATTGTTATGAGTAGGTTGAGAATGATGTCTACGTGCATGTGGTTTACATGCTGCATGGGAGTACGTGTACATATAAGCATGGTTACGTACTGCATATAGGTGACGTATTTTACTGTTATGAGTGGTCTGGTGTTTTGTGACTGTGAGATTGGGTTTGAGGTTGAGCAGCCTATTTTTCCAATCTGATCTCTAATTTCTTAGAGACAACATTCAGTTCATTGCACTTTGCATTCAGACCATCAATCTTAGCAATAGA
The DNA here is from genome assembly GCA_029216955.1 of Iris pallida. Classification (NCBI taxonomy): domain Eukaryota; kingdom Viridiplantae; phylum Streptophyta; class Magnoliopsida; order Asparagales; family Iridaceae; genus Iris; species Iris pallida. Next base: position 18,325,363 of record JANAVB010004800.1, read on the forward strand.
GATCTTGTGTTTATTCTTTTCTTCAGCAAGCTCTTTGTTGAGTGCTGAGATCTCATGTTTTTGCTTCTCAATAAGTGTTTCGGCATCATGTAAGCTTAATTTAAGCTTGGATACCTCATCAGTGACTTCCGTGGATGGAGTGTCTCTAACATTATCAAGAAAAGAAGTAAGATTATGAATCTCTATTTCATAGCCTTTGATTTTCTCCTTGGCATGCTTATATTTACTAATGACTTTCTTGTGATCATTTAGTAAGTCATTAAAAGAATCGCCAAGTTCATCAAATTTAAAGTCATCAAGAGTTTTATCAATTACCTTATCGGATGTTGCCATTAGGTAGACTTAGTAGTGTCTCGAGGAGAGTCATCTTCTTCCTCAGAATCATTGGCTTTGCCTTCGTGCCAAATACTAGTATTGGCATACTTTCGTGAAGAGGGCTTCTTGTAGGGCTTCTCATATTTGTTACCTTTCTTTGCAAAGGGACAGTCCTTTCGAACATGTCCAGTCTTTTTGTAACCGTAGCACGTTAGTTCTTCCTTGTTGTCTTCTTATTGTTCCTTCTTCTTTCGATTAAAACGAAGGAACTTCTTGAAGTTACGGACTAGAAGAGCTTGATCATCACCTTCTGAATTGTCGTCGTCAGTCTCTTCAGGATCAGACCTTTGACGATGAGCTTTTAGGGTAATCTCTTTTGCCTATGGAGCAGGTTCGTCGAAGTCTTTCAGGTCGAGTTCATGGGTCATCAGCTTTTCTATCAAAGTTTCCATAGATATTTTGGTGAGATCATTGCCTTCTATAATTGCTGTTACCTTAGAGTTCTAGATCTTTGGTAGCCCCTAAGTAACTTGTGGATCTTCTCATAATTGGAGTATTGTTTGCCAAGAGATGACAGAGGATTGATGACGTCAAGGAACCTTGTGAACATTTGAGTGATCATCTCATTCGACTTCATCTTGAATGCCTCGTATTCTTGAGTCAGATGACTGATCTTAGATTCCTTGACTTGAGTGGTTCCTTTATGCATTACTTCCAGAAGCTTCCATATTTCGTACGAGGTGGTGCATGTCGAGACCCTGTTAAATTCATTCATGTCTATTGCACAGAAAGAGCATTAATAGCTCTAGCATCTAGACTCGTCTATTTCTTTTCCTCGTCAGAATACTTGTCCTTGGGTTTTTCGATGAGATCTTCCTCGACGATTATTCAGACGGGCTTTTTGTAACCATCGGTGACAATGGTCCACAAGTCAAAGTCTAGAGACTTGAGATAGAAACTCATCCTAGTTTTCCAATAGGTGTAGTTGGTTCCAACAAATAGGGGTGGCCTATGAGTGGACTGTCCCTCACCATGGTTGGAAAATATAGGTTGTGTGGTTGCCATGGATCAGCTCTTGAATGTTAGTCCTTGTAAGAGGACAGAGCTCTGATACCAATTGAAGAACAGATAGGCAACTCTAGGGGGTGAATAAAGTTTATAACAATAAAGATCAAATAAAATTAACTATTTTCACCAACAGTAAATAATCAGAGTAGTAAATGCAGAAATAAAAAGATCAAGAGAGCATACGCAAATACAACAGATTTTTAACCTAGTTTCCCTCGTGGAGGACTAATACAGGCATGAGAACTCTAGCTCAGGATTAAATCCACTATTTGTGAAATAGTAATTATACCCCATGCATTTTCTTCAGAAGAGCACGTCAACTTCTTACAAAGATCGCTGTGGCGAAGCTTGGAATTTTCCAAGCGACTTTCTTGACTCATGTACAAACTTCTAACTGAATAGCACTGATCACTTTTAGGCTTAGGAAGCTTGTGGCTAGTAGATCAGAAGGTTAAGGCTTGTATGAGGCTTAAAGAGAAGAGAATAAAAGATAATTGGATGATTTAGAATGAGAGAATTCAAGGCCTATTTATACTAGTTGGGATAGACAGAATTCGACCAGAATTCTGTGTCATGAATTCAAATTTTTGGCCGTTGAACAACTAGCTATAGCAAACCCTAAAAATTAGGATCTTGAAAATCAGGGGGAAGAGTTCGGCCTGAACTCTGTGTGGGGCAGAGGTCGGCCCGAACTCTGTCTCCATAGGACATAATGTTCAGATGGGCTTTGTGGGCTAAGTTTGGCTTTTGGTTAAGTGGAGCTGTGAGTTTGTTTGGGAATATGGTTTAAGCCGAGAATACCAGTGCTACTTAGTTTATATTTTACATGACTCAATAAATATAAAATAGTACAGACTCTAAAAATGAGCATGCTGTAGGAGAGAGATGACGTCCGTCTTGTACTGAGTTCTGTCTTGATGTATCATATTGAATTATGACAAGTATCATATTGTCAATTTGTCAATATTTGGTTGACTATGATCCAGTTTGGGTCAATACATGGGCTGACGGCCGACTGGCCGGTCTGCGGGCGCGGGGGTCATCGGGGTCGACCGGTCGGTCGCGACAAAAATACCCCAAGTGGGGTGTTGGTTGGACCGAGGTATCGCGAGTAGCGTCGGGGCATGGTATGTTTTGGAAGAGGATGAACGTGGGAGAAGGTAAGAGAGGTTTGGGAAGGTAATGAGGGAAGAAGGTTCTGTGATTTTCTGGAGAAGAAGATGGGTTTCTGATGAGAAATATGTGTGTGAGAGAGATGTGGTTACGTGGGGGTGTGATCCGGTGGAGGAAACGGATCACGGGGGACTGGGTAGTGGGTTGAACAGTAGTTTAAGTTAATTGGGTTTTGGGTTAGCGGGTTCAGATTGGATAGGGTACGGGTTACGCTAATTGGTTTAAACCTTGGACTTGAGTTGTGGGCTGATGGAACGACTTTAATTAAGGGCTAAAAGTAAAAACAGTAATAATAATAGTAAACATTATTATATATAAAAACCATTTATTAATAAAATAAAATTCATGGGTTTTACAGAAAGCATTGGCGTTCATCAGGCAGAGCTAGACCTTGTACGACAGAACCTGTCCCAGTTCGAGGATGAGGCCGCCCGACGACAAGAGGCAGAGCGTCGAGCCAAAGAGTTGGTCAGGCCCCATGTTGCTCTTTTAAGGAGTCGATTGGAATAACTCATGCATCGGTCATCGCAATGCTAATGTCTTTTATCTTTTATTCCTCACTTTTTGGTTTTTGTAGTGAAGAAAGACAAACTTTTCTTTTTCGTGAATGAACACTTTTAGTTTTGCTTCTTTACTTGCCCATTTATTGTGAACATTCTGTACAATAATGAGAATTCCCTCAGAGGTAATATAACATGATGGGATGGAGGTAACTTCGCTGGGGATATGGTGTTTACTCAGTGGTAATATGGACATGGTAAACATAAAATTTTTGTGGTAGAATTTTTCTTTCTCAGAGGTTATATAGACATGGCAAGGATAGATTTTACGGGTGTATAGAACGACTCAAAGGTAATATAGACGTGAAATGCTCTATAGATAATTATGATAACATGGGATTTATCATGGAAGAGATGTCTACTCAGAGATAATATGGACATGGTAGGCATGAACTTCGTTGGGGTATAGAAAAAAAACTCAGAAGTAATATGGACATTGAATGTTCTCTACTGGGGAAATATGAAAGGGATAAACTTGTTAATAGAATTCATAAACATTCACTGGGGATATGGAAATATATGTCGATTTATGCCTCAGACATAGTATTTCTATAGGAATTTACCATTGACCGGCATCATCAACAAATCATCGTTAGGTTTTGCCAACCAATAAGCACCATTGGAGTAGACCATCCCTATGACGAATAGTCCTTCCCATTTGGGTTCGAACTTTCCAGCGGTCTTGTGAGTCATCACCATCGGCCTTCGAACTGATAAGAGGAGATCACCCATTTAGAATGTCCTCTCCCGGACCTTTTTGTTGAAGGCCCGTATAATCCGAACTTGATAGAGTTCGATACGTTATTGAGCCAGCATACGCTTTTCGTCCAACACTTCCGGCTCCTGCAGCTGATGACGTTGGTTGTCTTCGACTGTCAGCTGGTTGGCTATAGCCACCTGTAGGGACGAAATCTGGATTTCCAGAGGAAGTACCGCCTCACTTTCCTAGATAAGTGAGAACGGTGTATTGTTAGTAGGTGTCTGAACGGTCGTACGGTAAGCCCATAGACACTCATCGAGCTTCTCGTTCCAGTCACGCTTATTAGAAGATACGACTTTTTAAACAACTTAACAATTATCTTATTGAATGCTTCGGCTAGTCCATTCACTGCAGGATTGTAAGCTATTGATGCTACATTCTGTATTTAATTCTTATCACAAAATCGGTAGAATGCGTGGCTCACGAACTGAGGGCCAATGTCATGGATAATCCTTCGAGGAACTTCAAAATGGTAGATGACGTGATGCTTAACAAAGCTGATCAGGTTCAAGGTTTTTACCTCAGTTAGTGGCACTGCTTTTCTTCACTTGAAAAAGTAGTCAGTCATGGCAAGGATGAACCAGTGTCCTTTGGAGGACGGAAGGCTGATCGGCCCGATGATATCCATTCTCCATGCTCCGAATGGCCAAGAGGCCACGGTGGGGTATGGAAACTCAGAAGGTTGATGGATAAAGTCAGCATAAAACTAACATACTTGGAACTTCTTAGCATATTCTACGGTATTTGCCATCATAGTGGGCCAGTCATATCCCGTACGACGTAGTCGATCATGTAACTTAGGACCATATTTTAGGAACTAAATCGTAAAACAGAATACTCTAGAGGGGGGTGAATAGAGTAGGCAGCAAAAAATTGCTAATTAAAAGCTTGTTAGCAGTTAGATCACAGATATAATAATAATCACAAAAAGTAAATGACAGAATTTAAAAGTGATCAAAAGGCAAACGCAAAATCGAGATTTATACTGGTTTCCCTCTGGTGAGGACTAGTCCAGTCAGAAGAACTCTAGCTTCCAGTTGAATCCACTATTGAAAAATCTCGCAAGTTTTCATACGAAGTCCTTGCAACTTCTACAGACGCGATCTTTGATACGAAGAACTCGTCCAACTTCAATTGTGAAGAGTTGAATCTTCTATCAAGCATCTGATTACAATCTCTCTTGAAACTTCTAGACCGTACCGCACTGACAAATCGACTAGAGGATTGTAACTGGCTTGGGATTTGAAAATGAAAGCTTTTAAGAACTCTTTTGGAAGACTGAAAGCTTAAGAATGAGAGAAGATTGAAAGTGAATTGGTGTGTTGAAATGATCGAAATGTTTCTCTATTTATAGCTTTTCCAAAGATAGAACTCTGACAGAATTCGGGCAGAATTCGGACAGAACTCTTTGTAACAACCCGTAACTGAAGGATGACCAAGTTCAAAAACCCAACGTTCACTAACATTCCACATGGCCGAACTCTGGCCGAGTTCTCCTGAGGTTCTGCCAGTTCATTATTTGGAGAAAAATAAAGTTTGGCTTTTTGAATAATCCTTCAAGGGCTTTTTGTAAAAAGAATATTTTTGTAAAAACATGGGTCACTTGTAAAAGGATAGGATAGTTTTGAAAACATTTTCGGATAGCCTATTTGCCAGTACGACTCGGTGTACAAAGTATTCCTAGACTCAAATAAAATGAAAAATACATTGCTTAGCAGGAAGTACATCCGGAGAGGCAAACGACTTCAGTCTTGAACATTGTTGATAACCAGTGTTGAGCAGTGTCTAAAACGTCGTAGGTAACATCTGAGTAGACTTGCATTTATATCGAGACATAGTTTGATCAATTATTAAAATCAGGTTTGACCATGACCAATGAGCCAACAATCTCCCCCATTTTGATAATTGACAAACCTTGCCGACATAACATCTAAGCTTGGAATCAAATCAAAATAGTAAAGAAAAATTGTTCATATCCTGTATTTCACAAACGATGTTAGATCCTTATTTCTCCCCCGTTGTCACTTAGCAAAATAATTGCAAAAGAGAAAGCTCCCCCGCAATCAATGCATAAGTAACAAACAGTGAAGAAACACAATAAAAAATATAGAAATAATCTTTACAGGCATGGTATAAACAGTAAAAGAAAACAGATAGTCTAGAGAACACAATACAGGCATGTATTTGTCTCAGGCAGTATGTAAAGAATGAAGCAACATAAAAAAAATAGTGCTACTATAAACTGAAACAAATAGAGTGCTGAATAAATATACTAAGATGCCAAAAACTGAGGCATAACCAAAAACAACCATGTCCATGAATAGTCACATAAAAAAAAGTACTGATAAAATCTAAAAAGTACTGATAAAATCTTGGAATGTCGGAGCATTTCCAAGTAAACATAAGACAGAAAGTAACAGTCTCAATAATCTAACATATCAAAACTCATCATCATCATCATCATCATCATCATCATCATCATCATCAGCTGCAGCACCACCATGTCCAGAAGGACCAGCTCTAGAAGTACAAGTGCCAAAAATACGAGGAGTGGCGCCAGTGGTACCATACCAATCATATGCGTTCCCTGGCTGGAACAGAGAGTGTACCGCCTCATCATTAATGCGGTAGCCAGAAACAGAAGGGTCTCGAGGCAGAGAGCTAGCAGAATGTCCCGTCTGCACAAACCTCAGATCGGCAAAGGAGTTGGCAATCGCCTGGAACCGAGTCACATCACGGAACTCGTGTTCCCTAGAGGTCTCAACATAAAAAGACTGCAGATCTGATAAATGCTGATGGATACCCTCAAATGTCATAGGATAGGAATGAGAAGGAACAAGTGTTGTAGGATTAGTGGGAGTAGGTGCAGGAAGAGTAGGTGCAGTGGGTGGAGGAACAGATGCAATGCTGCGACGAGAGAGTTTGAGAAACTTGGGCTCGGGGTCGACAGCACAAGTAGATAAATCAATATAAAATCTCTAAAATATACGAGGAAGGAGCATCGCATAAGATAGGTTGTGGTCTCTCCTGCGACATCTACCCATCATCTGAATAATAGTCTTAGGGGCAGAAAAAGGAATCCCCTTAAGAATATGATAAAGAGCAAAAAGCTCAAGTACAGTGACATCATCTTTTGAAGTAGATTTAGGAAGTAAGGTGGAATAGATGATGCGATGTAATTCGTAGTTAAACAAGTTCAAGTTATTAGCCTTGAACTTTCCAGGAGGAACGCGTGCAGGCGCACATAGTTCATTCTTGAAACTCACGAGTCTCGTGCCATCGGGGAAATCAAAATCAGTGATGTCATCTAGCGGGGCACCTTCGTTTGGAATACCAAGGATTTCTGCTTACGTGTCATCAGTGAATTCGATATCAATTCCTCCGACACGTGTCCTCGCTGTAAAAGTGTCTAACACGAAATTATAGTTGAATAATCTAATGGCATTAGTGGCAATGGAGAATTGTAAGGTGACAAAGTATTATAACCCTAATACCTCAAAATAAGGACGGTGATTCGAAAAGATAGTCCACTTGATCGGTGATCCGGTGCAAATAGTACGCATATTAAAATCAGAGTACCACAATAACGCTTGATCGGAAGTTTTAAAATAAAATGCATCCGACGCACCATCGTCCGATTGGACCGGAGAAAAGAGACAATCTGTATGTGGATCTGAAGACGATGCCTCCTCACTGGCATTGGTCTTCTTCCTCTTGAAGGGATTGAAATTAGGCATTCTTTCCCAAAAATTTCTATAAACCCTAAGTATTGAAAAGTGGTGGAAGAAGGGATTATACCTTCCAAGAATCGGATATGTTGTAGAGGATGACGATCTACGCACGAATCCAAAGTTTTGGAGAGAAACACCACACGAATTGCGAGAACAAAGAGGGAGTAGAACTAGGGTTTCGGAGAGGCGGAGCTGCTGTTGAGAGGATTTTTGGAAGTATGAAGAAGAACGAGGCCTCGGGTTGCTGTTGTTATATATAAACACCCAACCGAACTCTGCCCGAATTCGGACCGAACTCGGGCCGAATTTGCCTAGGGTTGCCTGGCTATATATATATAAAAAAAAATCAAATGAGACCACATTCTTTTTCATTAATTCGTTTCAAATGCTTAATTCAAAGTTTAGTAATTTTAAATCTCAAAATAATATAATTAATATTATTTTATAAATTAATATTCTTTACTCAGCATCTGTCTCAGATTAGCTGTAGGAGTACTGTCCCAGCTAACGGAGGTTCACCGGAGAACTCTTAAGTACCGCTTCGCTTCGACCGTAGTCGTGGTGATGACAGACAGACTCTTTTTAGGCTTGTCTCAAAAACAGTTTATGAGTATCGAATAAATAATTAATAAAACAAAATTAATTAATATTATTGATATCTAAAATTCCTAATTCTCGACATAAATAGTTGAAACGATCTTCCGCTAATGGTTTGGTGAATATGTCAGCTAATTGATTCTGTGTGTCTATGTATACAAGGTCTATATCTCCATTTTGTTGATGATCTCTAAGAAAATGATGTCGAATCTCGATATGTTTAGTACGAGAATGACATACAGGATTCTTAGTCAAATTAATAGAACTAGTGTTATCACAGAAAATGGGTATATGTGTAAAATACAATCCATAGTCTTCTAAGGTTTGTTTCATCCACAAAATTTGTGCACAACAACGTCCTGCGGCGATATACTCAGCCTCTATTGTTGATAATGCAACAGAATTTTGCTTTTTACTAAACCAAGAGACTAGAGCTTTTCCTAGGAAATGACATGTGCCGCTAGTACTTTTTCTATCTACATTGTATCCGGCAAAATCAGCATCAAAATAACCGATTAGGTCAAACGACATAATTTTGGGATACCATAAGCCGACAGAAGAAGTGCCTTTAAGGTATCGAAAGATACGCTTAACTGCGCACAGATGTGATTCCTTAGGATTGGCTTGAAAACGAGCACATAAGCAAACACTAAACATAATGTCTGGTCGACTGGCAGTTAAATAAAGTAATCTACCGATCATACCTCGATACTTACGTATGTCGACAGGTTTGCCTTGTTCATTAATATCAAGCTTGGTTGAAGTCGCCATTGGAGTGCTAAGTGGCTTTGTTGCTTCCATGTCAAACTTATTTAGTAGATCTTTTGTGTACTTAGCTTGATTTATGAATGTCCCATTGTTGGTTTGTTTGATTTACAGTCCGAGAAAGAACTTCAACTCTCCCATCATGCTCATCTCAAACTCATTCTGTATACACTTTGAGAATTCTTGACACAGAGATTCATCAGTAGATCCAAAGATAATATCATCTACATAGACTTGAATCAAAAGAATATTATTATTCAAAGACTTTATAAACAAAGTAGTGTCAACCTTTCCCTTTGAAAAACCGTTATCAAGTAGAAAAGAGCTTAGACGATCATACCAAGCTCGAGGGGCTTGTTTCAAACCATATAAAGCTTTCTTCAACTTGAAAATATATTCAGGAAATTTGAAATCAGTAAAATTGGGTGGTTGAGCTACATAAACCTCTTCTTTTATAAAACTATTTAAAAATGCACTTTTGACATCCATTTGAAATAATTTAAAAATATAAAAATATGCAAATACACATAACATGCGAATGGATTCTAATCTCGCAACTGGGGCATAAGTCTCATTGTAGTCGATACCTTCTTCTTGATTGTATCCTTGAGGCACGAGTCGAGCCTTATTACGAGTCACTAAACTATTCTCGTTCAGTTTATTTCGGAATACCCATCGGGTGCCAATGACCGGATGATCAATAGGCTTGGGAACAAGTTCCCAAACTTAATTTCGTTCAAATTGGTTTAATTCCTCTTGCATAGCATCTATCCAAAAATTATCACTACATGCTTCATCAATATTTTTGGGTTCAAACTGAGATACAAAAGCAACACAAAAAGCTATATCTTTATTAGAGGAGCGAGTACTTACACCTTTGGTAATCTTACAAATTACCAAATCCTTTGGATGATCAGCCGTGAACTTTAATCTTTTTGGCAGACTCCGAAGGTAGCTGGTTCCTGGATCTTCTCTAGGAGGATCAGCTGGTGCTTTGCTGGGTACATTGAGATCTTCGTCATTGTCATCGATTGTCGTTTGATTGAGTTCATCAAAGGTGACATTGATCGACTCTTCGATGATCATAGTTCTTTTGTTGAAGACTCTGTATCCTTTACTTTTGCCCGTATAACCTAAAAATATACCTTCATCGACCTTTTCGTCAAACTTTTCTAACATATCTTTAGTATTAAGAATAAAAAATTTACAACCAGATATTCTAAAATATGAAACTGATAGAATTCTATCAAACCATAGCTCAAATGGAGTCTTCTTCGATTTGGGTCGAATTAGAACTCTATTGAGAACAAAACAAGCTGTATTGACAGCTTCAGCCCAGAAATACTTGGGTAGACTAAATTGGTTTAAATTACTCTGGCCATTTCGGATAGAGGTCTGTTCTTACGTTCCACAACTACATTTTGTTGTGGAGTCCTAGGGCCGAAGAATTCGTGTATAAAATCGTGTGTGTCACATAATTGCTCAAACTCTGCATTCTCGAATTCGCCTCCATGATCGCTTCTAATACGAGTGATCGTGTAACCTTTTTCATTATGTACTTTCTTGTAAAAGGTGACAAATTCCGATAATGCATCGTTTTTGTGTGTCAGAAAATATACCCACGTGTATCTAGAATAATCATCTACAATTACAAAAGCATATAGCTTACCTCCGAGGCTAGCAACTCTGAGGACCAAATAAGTCCATATATAGTAATTGTAGAGGTCTAGTAGTACATACAGCGTTTACTGACTTGAAAGAGGATCGAGTAGCTTTGTTCTTTTTACATTGACTGCATACCGTATCCTTCTTAAATGTAATGTCCGATAAACCACGTACTAGCTTCTTTGTGGATAATCTGGAAATAGTATCCATATTTGCATGACCGAGTCTCATATGCCACAGATGACTCTCATCGCTTTTAGCCATTAAACATCTACCTGAAATGTTAGTATCTTCCAACAAATAGAAAACATATATATTGTCTTCTCTAATACCTTCAAATATAGTATTACCTGTTGAACTATCAATAATAGTACATTTGTCTTTTACGAAGTTAATACCATAACCGTGATCAGCTAAATGGCTTATGCTGAGCAGATTATGTTTTAACTCAGTAACAAGACAAACATCTTTAATTACTGGATAAGGAGCTTTACCAATATCACCAATACCGATTATATACCCTTTTAGATTATTGCCGAAGGAGACATATCTTTTTTTATTCCTCTTCGACAGTGTTGCGAATAATGAAGCGTCACCGGTCATGTGCCGTGAGCAACCGCTGTCGAGGATCCATTTGCTTCTAGCTTGTGAAGGGTGTCCCACCTACAAAATAATTTACAGATGAAACTATTGGTACCCATTTCTTGTAGGGTCCTGACTGGTTAGCTTTCGGTATCCATGCATAAATATTTAAATCTACTAGCTTTCTGATTCTACATGGAGAAGATATATGACCAATGAGGCCACAATAATGACATTTAGTATGTTGAGTGTTGAAAGCTGAGTGGTGTGCATGGTTGGTAGGTTTAGGTTTTCTAGTATAGAAGAAAGCATACCTATTATCTTGTTTGGGCATAACCGTTTTAGGCAAAGGTTTGATAGGGTTAGGTCTGACAGTGTTAGGTTTGGGAATGTTCCAATTTTTCGGTAAGTGACACGTGTTAGGGTAGGAAGCAGCAGTCTCAGGCTGTTTTCCTAACCTAATTTCTAATCTTTTGGAAGTGTCATATAACTTAGTATAGTCAGAAGTGAGTGCTTCCATTCTGACTTGTGCACTTTGAAGACTTTTCTTCTCTTTAGAAAGTTCTTCTTTCAGTTGGTCAATAACATTGTCTTTTTCTTCGGATGTCTTGGTAGTCTCGTGTAATAAGAGCTTAATAGAAGAAAGCTCACCAGACTCACTAACATTATCTTTAACCTCAGCTAGTAGGTCGGTAAGTCTTTCTATTTCACCTTTGTACTCTTTGAGTACCTTCTTAGAGGTCTGATATTTGCTACGCAGTTTTCTGTAATCACTTAACAGTTCACTGAAGGCTTCTCCTAATTGCTCAAAGGTGAAGTCATCATATGTATAAACTATAGGTTCAGAGAGTACCTGATCGGATGCCATAAAGCATACATTTGCAGCGTCTTCTGATTTTTCATCTTCTGAGTCGCTGGCTTCACTTTCATGCCATATATTGGTGTTAGCATACTTCCGAGATGTTGATCTTTTCAGGTTCCCTTTCTCGTATCTGTTGCTCTTCTTGCTTGTGTTTGTCGGACAGTCCTTCTTCATGTGTCCTTTTTTCTTACAGTCGTAGCAGACAGCGTCATCTTGATACCAGTTGTTGCTGCCATTGTTCTCTTTTGTCTTCTTCTCATATCTCAAGAATCTTTTGAATTTTCTTGCAAGGAGTGCTTGATCTTCAGCATCAGATTCACTGTTGTCTGAATCATCTTCAGTAGATCTTCTGTGCTGAGATTTGAAAGCAATCGTCTTCTCCTTTGGTACAGTCTCTTCAAAGACTTGTAGCTCTAGTTCATGAGTGAGTAGCTTACCCATGAGTACTTCAAGTGTCATGGTAGTGAGGTCGTTTCCTTCAATGATTACAGTAGCCTTCGGAATGCAGTTCTTTGTAAGTGCTAGCAGGAGTTTGCGAATCTTTTCATGGTTACTGTAATCTTTGCCTAGGGAGGACAAAGGATTTACAATATCCAAGAATCTTTCGAACATATGAGTAACTGTTTCGTTGGGCTTCATCTTGAACGCCTCATACTCTTGAGTAAGTCTGCTGACCTTTGATTCTTTGACTTGAGTTGTGTCCTCATGTGTGACTTCAAGAAGTTTTCATACTTCATTTGTAGTTGTGCAAATAGACACCCTGTTAAATTCAGTTCTGTCTAAAGCACAAAATAAAGTGTTAATAGTACGTGCGTCAAGACTGGCCTTTTTTTTTTCTTCCTCTGTATATTTGTCATGGAGTTTTTCAGTTAAAACTCCATCAACATTTATACGAGGTGGCTTTTTATAGCCATCAATAACAATAGACCATAAATCAAAATCAAGAGATTTCAGAAAGAAACTCATACGTGTTTTCCAATAGGTGTAGTTTGTGCCGTCAAACAGTGGAGGTCTGCTTGTGGCTTGGCTTTCACTTGTGAATTTCACAGTTGCCATGTGTAAAGCTGTGATCTATATAAAATTGAATATAACTGCTGTTTTACCTTGCTTTACCTGTATAACCCGCTCTGATACCAATTGTAGGAACGAAATCGTAAAGCAAAATACTCTAGAGGGAGGGTGAATAGAGTAGGCAGCAGAAAATTGCTAATTAAAAGCTTGTTAGCAGTTAGATCACAGATATAATTATAATAATCATAAAAAGTAAATGACAGAATTTAAAAGTGATCAGAAGGCAAACGCAAACACCGAGATTTATACTGGTTTCCCTCTGGTGAGGACTAGTCCAGTCGGAAGAACTCTAGCTTCCAGTTGAATCCACTATTGGAAAATCCCGCAAGTTTTTATACGAAGTCCTTGCAACTTCTACAGACGCGAGCTTTGATACGAAGAACTCCTCCAACTTTAATTTTGAAGAGTTGAATCTTCTATCAAGCCTCTGATTACAATCTCTCTTGAAACTTCTAGACCGTACCGCACTGGCAAATCGACTAGAGGATTGTAACTGGCTTGGGATTTGAAAATGAAAGCTTTTAAGAACTCTTTGGAAGACTGAAAGCTTAATAATGAGAGAAGATTGAAAGTGAATTGGTGTGTTCAAATGATCGAAATGCTTCTCTATTTATAGCTTTTCCAAAGACAGAACTCTGACAGAATTCGGGCAGAATTCGGACGGAACTCTTTGTAACAACCCGTAACTGAAGGATGACCAAGTTCAAAAACCTAACGTTCACTAACTTCCACATGGCCGAACTCTGGCCGAACTTGGGCCGAGTTCTCCTGAGGTTCTGCCAGTTCATTATTTGGAGGAAAATAAAGTTTGGCTTTTTGAATAATCCTTCAAGGGCTTTTTGTAAAAAGAATATTTTTGTAAAAACATCGGTCACTTGTAAAAGGATAGGATAGTTTTGAAAACATTTTTGGATAGCCTATTTGCCAGTACGACTCGGTGTAGAAAGTATTCCTAGACTCAAATAAAATGAAAAATACATTGCTTAGCAGGAAGTACATCCGGAGAGGCAAACGGCTTCAGTCTTGAACATTGTTGATAACCATTGTTGAGCAGTGTCCAAAATATTGTAGGTAACATCTGAGTAGACTTGCATTTATATCGAGACAGAGTTTGATCAATTATTAAAATCAGGTTTGACCATGACCAATGGACTAACACATGTTGGTGAGCTTCGCAGGTGCCATCGTGTGCCTCTCTGAGTGCTTCTTGTGCTTCTATCTTGGATAGACACAACAAAAGAAGTCCATTGTATGAACGACGATACAGCATTTTAGTAGCTATGTTGTAGAAGAACCGGAGCGAACGTCTTTTGATAGAAGTGGCTTTCTTCGGGTTTTCGGGTAGGATTCCATAGACTGTATATTCTATGAATGGGAATCGCCAGTCCCGAATGTCAACATTAGTGTCTACCTGTACGGAGTAGCTCAGACACATATAGATTGTTTTTTGGGCAGACTAGCTCCTGACCCATCACTGTGACGGAGTACTGGGTTTCGACAAGTATTATCAAAGAAGCGACGAGACCGATGAGGGCGACGGCCTCCAAGTTTTGTAATCGAGTTACATGTTCTATAAAGAACCCTGTGAAGGTGAAAATGATATCGATTGCCGCCTGATAGTAAAGGATTAAATCTTATGTCGAACCTCATATTGTCTTCGAACCTGATTGATAATCAGTTTTGAGTCACCGTAGGCCTCGAGGTAGTCGACCCCCAACTGTTTAGCGAGTTGGAGCCTGATGATGAGAGCATTGCACTCTGCACATTATTGGTGCATAACTCCATAAGAGAATATACGCGGTGGATGATTAGACCGTCAGGAGTGATGAGGACCACTCCGAACCCTGTGATGATTTTGCCCTTAGGTCTTATTCTTGAAGCACCGTCAAAGAACATCGGCTGGACGGGATTGTCTGAGATCGTGTTTGACTCTAAGACCTCGTCAGGAATGCCATCGTAGAGCTTTGATATTTCTAGTACAGGATGTGCCACCAGAAAATCGACAAACGCTTGCCTTTTAACTGCCTTTTGTGGGACGAACACCGTATCATAATGAGTTAAAAGGATTGCCCATGTGGCTAATCGCGAGTTTAGTGCCCCTGGCTTGGTCATGAGAACTCTGAGGTAGTTAACTCGGGAGATGACATAAATTGTCTGTCCATCCATATAATGTCGTATCTTTTGAATGACGAAGACAAGAGCAAGACACTCCTTCTCAACAGGATTATAGCGATGCTCACCAATCATGGTCCTTCTCAGATAGTAGATTACCTATTCGTGGCCTTTATTGCTTCTCTGGGCTTGTAAAGCACCAAAAGAATGATCCATAGCTCGGACGTATAGCAGAAAGGGCCTCCCCACGACCGAAGCTACTAGTTCTGGAGGACTAGTAAGGTACTTCTTGATGTCATCGAACACGCACTGTATTCTTTTGTCCAAACATAAGAAACCCCTTTCTTCATAAGTTTGGTGAAGGGTTGGCACCATCTAAAGAAATTTGCTATGAATCTTCTGATATAGGCTAAGCGTCCTTGTAGTCCCCGAAGCTCACAAAGATTCTTCAGGGGAGCCATGTTCAGGATGGCCTTGGTTTTCTCAGGGTCAATGTGAATACCTTTGGTCGTGACGATGAAGCCCAAGAAGTTGCCACTGGAAACCCCTAGTAAAGACTTGGTTGGGTTCATATTTAGTCAATGTGTCCATATCAAGTCGAACACAGTCCTTAAGTCATTCAAATGGCTGGATTTCTTTCAGCTTTTAGCGGTAATGTTAACCACATAACATTATACTATTTTTCAAAGATGTTTACAAAATATGGTGCTCATAGCTTGCTGGTATGTTGCTCCCGTATTCTTTAAGCGGAAAGGCATCACTGTACAACAGTAGATTCCCTTTGGAGCCTAGAATGAAGTATGTTTTTCATCTTCAAGAAATATTTTAATCTGGTTGTAGCCCGAGAACCCGTCCATGAAAGATATATGCTCGAAGCCACAAGTGTTATCGATCATCACATCGGTGATCGAAAGGGGCAACTGGTCCTTTAGACATGCCGAGTTGAGATCCTTGAAGTCTATGTAGACTCGAATCTTCCCATTCTTCTTAGTGATGAGAACGATAATGGCTACCCAATTCGGATGCTTCTCTTCACGAATGAAACCACTATCTATGAGTTTGTCAATTTCTTTCTCGATAGCATCCATGACGTTGGGATGAAAGCGACGCTATTGTTGTTTAATAAGTTTAGCGTTAGGCAGGATGTTGAGGCGGTGCATCGCAACTTGCGGGCCTAAACCCATTATGTCTTTATAGCTCTAAGCGAAGACATTGATGTACTCTCAGATAAGCTGTATCAGAGATTCTCTGTCTTCTCTAGTCAAGCTTTTGCTAATGAAGATTGGTTTAGGGGAAGGCTCATCTCCTAGTTCGACTTGAACGACTTTGTCTTTGATGGAAGGTTCTCTCTGTTCGAAATGCCACTCCCATTGGGATCATAAGCGTTGAGCCCAGGGTTCATCCTAAAAGAATTCGATCATTTGGTCTTCGTCCTCAATTGGGGAATCTACAGAAATTATATTGACGGACAGTATCTTCTTGAAGGCTTGACCGATACTGGTATCAGAGTCCCAGGTTGAGGAACCAGAGGAGTAAGAATGCATCATAACCTCCGGCTCTGAACTTCGAATTTGTTATGGGTGTAACATAACCCAACCGTCAAGGAATATGCTGGTAGTAATTTTGGGCCTTTTCCTTAGGAGCACGAAGTCGTAAGGAAAGCTATCGGCCTTTGCCATAATTCAGTTCTCTATCGCTGTTCAAGTTGTAACCATCTTCTGGATAAGGTGTTTGGCTTGAGCAATGTAACGGTAGAGCTGTATCTTGTCGTTGTCGGGCCCCATTTCTGTGGGGGTAAGTCTTTGAGGATGTTCTAATCGACCGAATAGGATGGATTTCTCATCTTTCTTCTTTACTGGAACCAGAATGTAAGCATCTCGGGAAGAGACAACTGGGCTTGCCAGATTTGCAGTTGTCACTTGGGTTTGCAACATATACAAAGCATTGTGTAAGAAATATATGGTGTTCCAATAGGCACAAGAGTAATTCAAAGACAACCTTCTATTAATAAAATACAAAATTTTATTCCGAGGGCTTACATCATCTAGAGAATGCACCTCAGCATTGGCGCACATATAGTCCCCTAACTCCTCATCAGTGAGAACCGGGGCTACCATAGGAGAAGGTGGAAGTGGTCTCCACTTCAGCTTGACTACCAAGGGTACTGGAGCTGGGGATTCCTGAAACTTTGAGGCTGTCTTCGAGCCTCTTCGGGGGAGCTTTATTCGAATAGGCTCCTGGCTGGCAGTTGATGTAATCGGGGATGAGTAAGCAGGTGCTTTTCCACAAAGTTTGATGACAAAAGGTACTGGTGTCTGGAAGGTTTCCCTCTTAATCGAACCTTCAAAGGTTTTTTAGCAATAGTTGTGCTTTCTCATATAGTTTTTGCCTCATCGCCGGCATCATTAGCATCTTTATTTTAAGGGACTGACTTGTACAGATCAGCATCAGTACAGTATGCTTCGAGACCTTGGAACAGGTAGATGTCTGTCACGATCCGCACCCACCGTGAGGGTACGAGTACGTAACAGCGCCCAGCCTACGCCGCAGTGTCGGCGGTAGAACGCTGTTCTAAGTCTCTAACTAACCATCAACTCATGCAGTATATAATGTACTCATCATGATCAACTTCGAACGGAGGACAAGTATAAGATATGGTGTATCTCAATCACAGTCTAAGAACGATAAGAAACACAGAATTGTAACTAAGAATTTGAAGACAAAAAATAATACTGAAATATTAACAACATCTGAATAATCTCAAATACATCTCAAGTCTCAAATCTATACAACAAGCTCTAAATGAAAAATAAATGCAAGTCTACTAAACTAAATCCCGATCACTCCTGAGTGTCGGGGCCAAAGGTAGCTAAACCATCTCCTCAGTAAAATGTAGGGCATGTGTCCTCAGGGCATTCATCTGTAAAATTTTCAACAGGTCCAGTCAGGACAGGAACGAGTACAACTCATCAAGAAAACCCAAGTAAAAGACAGGAAACTATAAAGCAGTTATAGACAGTTTTATTGATGAATATGGCAGTTTGTATACAGGTGATGGTATAGAGAAACAGTAAGATACAAGGAAAGTAAAATAACTAAACAAGAGAAGAATAATGACAATAACGACTGTAAATAAATCTAGCTGAACTAAGGTAATCATGATAAGTCCAGGCAGTAAATGTAAAACAAGTGTAAACTGCTATAAATCCAGTACGGGATGAATCTAATACAAGATGAATCCAGTACCAGATGATTCTAGGTAGTGATCAAGAATCCAGGTGAGTCCAGCTAATCTAATAGTATGTTTTAAAATATCGAGATCGACATGTAGACGGCTGTGGGTAATCAGGCACACCTCTCACTGATCAGGCGAGAGATAGCTATGCTTCCAGTAGATTCCAGTAGGAAGATTCCAGATTTGGGGTATATCTACATGTCTTACTCAATATTTCCCCGCCCCGTAAACAAGTGAATCCAGAATTCGACACGAGAATCGAGATGAGTCCAGCCAAAATATAATGATTCCAGAAATAGATTCCAGAATGATTCCAGTGATTCCAGTAATAGAGGCCAGATAATATAGTGAGTGTGTCGCATACATGAATCCAGAAATATCCATACGTGTGGTATCAGAGAATCACATAAAACTAAATAGAACTGAAATACAGTAACTGGCAAATAAATGAGAGAACTATCAGAGAATGTACTCGCCTGATACTCTGAAAAGAGTAGTGTAATGTCAAATGTCTGCACCGGAGTCACAATGTCCTAAATAGAACAATACAGGTTATAATGTGTTAAAAAAATAAGACAGATGAAGTTATGATGCATCTACATGATTTCTAGGCCAATCTAGGTTAAAGTCAACTCTAAGTCAAACCTGGTCAACTGTCTAGGTCAAACTAGGTCCAAGTCAAACTTGGTCAACTCTGGGTCAACCCAAGTCAACTACAATAGGCAACCCAGGTCAATCCTAGTCTAGTCAAGTCTCACTAGGCCTAACCAAGCCTAGACTAGCAACACACATCAAAACTGGGCTATACAAGTCAACTAGGTCAATTTAAGCTACATGTGGTTTTCTAGCCTGTAGTAGGCCACACTAAGTTGTATTCCTTCTATACCTGTCTAGATTAGGCAACTTATATCTATACACCTACTGTACACTTATGCACTATCATGCAATAATCAACCTACCTATCATATATACAGTCCTATACCATGACACCACAAGCCATAACCTATATCACCTATACTCCAATGCTTATGGCATTCTCCTATATTCATAGACTAATTCTAGGTCAAAGGTCAACTCCTTCCCCTTACCTTATACCTTAACCTTATTCATTTACCTATATTCCACACTCTTAGTATTTACCTATTTCTATAACATACCCTAGTACATCCACTCAAATCCTCACATTGCAATGCCTCCAATGTTCATCTAACTCTTCATTTATTTATCTATCAATCTAGCTTCCAACTACTTAGCCCATATGCCCAACTTATCTTCCTAATACTACATGTTGTCTCCTTCCTATGATACTTGGTCATATGTAAATCTTGCCTACACATGCTTAACACAGGTACCTAATATATATACATACATACCATATATGCCTATACCTTTCATATGCATATATGCACATGCCCCTCATGGCTCTACCCTAAGCACACACTCACCCATACCATCACCCAAACCTTCAAGCCTAACATAGGATATTAACTACATGCTTATACTAACCTTAGGATACTCTAAGACACTAGCTTATGCCCCTCACTGAACATGTAATCAAAACCCCAAACACAGGTATCTAAACTCCAACAAACTGATACTCAGACTGGGAAAAACAGTGTACTAATAACAGTGTAATGAGAACTGGGAATCAGGAACAATAATGAACCCAGTTTTCAGCAAAAAGAACCAATTTGAAATAATGTTAACAGGGAAAAACTCAGAAATTAGTCATGTCCATGGAAAGTGATTCCCAGAAATTACTTGACAGTTCATTAACAATGTGCATAAGTCCTACAATGAGCTAAACATGTGTGTGCATAGGACAGGGTTTTCAGTGATGGTGTCAAGTGTAGATGCAACATAGAATGCATCAAAAATCAGAGGATGCTCTGTCACATCCAGATTTTAGAATGCAGTGGGGTGTATCTATGAAAAATCTGAAATAAAAGGGTGTAGGGTGTGTGTGAAAGCATCACAGTTCACTCAACACCATTTCAAAACCAAACCCATTAATCAATGCTCTAATCTCAATATAAATTTACTTCCAAGTACTAACAAACATGTGATTAAAAAAAAACATGTAATTGAATCATACATTCTCAGGTTTTTAAGCCTATATTTGAGTTCAATAGGAAGCAGTGCTCGAATGTGTGTACATGAGTGAAGGGGATCATCACAGGTTCCAAGTCTCAGATTTTGGGCATGTGTGATGTGTGTATGTGTGTGTTCTCATGTGTCAATTAGGAAACAGGGAATGGGTTTCAGATTTAAGTAGTAGTTCATGCACCATTGAAATCTCATCCAAAGGTTCAATTTCAATATTAAGCACAAAACCCAAATCAACCATGAAAAACCCAACTAGCAATATATAATACATATATGGGAATCAATTAGAAGTTTTAACAGCATTTAAAATCAGTTTTTAAAAAGAAACAAAATTCAGGATATGAATATCATGCTGTGTATCCTGAAAACAAGAGTGTGAGTTAATTTACAGTCTAATGTGTCATGTGTCACAGGTTCTAGGTGTCAGCTAATCAGTGTGTTTTAGGTGATTTGAAATCAGTGAATACATTAATTTCAGTTAACCCAATCAGTATCCCAAGATCCACATAAACACAAGTTTAAACAATATCAAATTATCATTTGAAACTCAACCTTTCATTCAAACACATCAAGAATTCTGAACACCCTGATAACACAGTATCAGAGAATGTGCTCGACACATTCTCAACCCCAATCGAATCAACACCCAATCAACAGCAAAATTATTAAAGTACAGATGGAAGCTACCATGCACACGTATCTAGGGTGTCATTTCGTGTCCACATGAGTGGACACGAAGTGTCCAAACAGTGTCTAACCCAAGTGTCAGTGGGTGACTGAACTGTGCATAGGCACAGCCTCGTGCACGTGTGTTGAGTCGAAATGGACTCGACACAGTGTGCGAGACACCATGGGCACGTGCACAGGGATAGAGGAGTCATAGGGCTAGGTCCTAGGGTGCCTGAGTCATGGCCAAGTTGTGTCGTGTCCGTGTTTTAAAGCCATATCAGTGGCTTGAATTCGTGTGTGCGCGTGTCAGGGCAATCCGATGCGAGCGTGAGAACTTCCTCGACTCGCAACCAAGTGCCACGAAACTTGGTGAGGGTCGAGTCAGATGTGGGACCCATCTCTCCACCAATTTACACGTGTCCTAGTGGAGTGTTGTGTCCTGTGTCAGCCCCGAAATGCAGGGGACTCGCATAGTATGCACGAGCAGGCACGAGACAGTGCAGCCTCGATATCTTTGCGCACAGACAACGAGGACCCAAGAAATTTTGTGGGGGCCCTGTCAGTCAGTGCCCGCACCCACACACCAAATTTCATGTGTCGGGGTGCGGTGTCGTGTCCGCTAGGACACTCGTGCAGCAGGACAGCCGCACGAGGCCAGTGCACAGTGTCGTACGTGCGGTGCATGTCCGATTTGGACACGAAAAGCTCCTAGATTCGTGCTCAGTCATACACATTTATAATCTACAAATAAAGAGCTATCCAAATATATAATTTGTTTTGAAAAATAATAACATTTAATCCATAGAGGCATTTCATCGAACACCTAACATACCATACGACACGTGTCCGATACGGACACCAAACGAACACAAAATTCACCCAAATTTCAGGGACACCTAGATGACTCCTAGATCTAGCCCTACATGCAAAGAAAACTAAAATTTAGATCAATTTGAGGAGTTTTACCTATAGGTGCAAAATTGCTAGAAAGCTCCAAATGGGGGGTGTTCTTCTTGATGGCCAATAGCTCCAAATTGATCCCAAACTGAAATGACTCTCCACCAACAGTCCATAAACTCAATTTAGAACCCAATGCAAAAGACTAGAATGAAAAAGGAGATCAAATGAATAAAATGGGATTTTTTGGAAGGGGAAGCTTACCTCTCTTTTCTCCAAGTGTAGGAATGATAAAAAAGAGGCAACCCTAATGAATAAGTGTTTAAATAGGGTGGGGATCCCTATGTGGCTGTTCATAGGTTCATTAATTAGGGTTAGGGTTCACTAAATGGCCCATGGGCTTAAGTTATGATCAATTAAATAGTTAAGCCATAAGTCATTTCATGAAACCTCAAACCATGACTTAAATTCACCAAACCACATCCCCTCATTCTAAAACTATTCTCTAATGACTAAAATAGGTTAACTCAACCTAGACTAGGGTCACCATGGCTAGGGTTAGGTTCTAGGCTAGTCCACTAGGTCTCAACAAGTCAAAGTCAAACTAGAATTCACCAATTCAAGAAATCACCAAATAATTCAAATAAGTCAAAATGACCAAAATACCCCTAGGCTAAAAATGATAATTAATCATGCTAATGACATGGTTAGGCTCTAGGTCATACAATCTCTCAGGTTTCACTAGCAGCACATCAAAATCACAAGTCATGACTTAAACCAGTTTTAAAATTGTTTAAAATTTATTAAAAATTACTAAAAATCATAATGTGAATCAAATATCAATAATTAATAATTAAAATTACAAAATTTCAAAATTACCCTCATCTAGAAAACTGGGTGTTACAATGTCAGAGAACTCAATTTTGATAGTCCCGTCGCTGGCCGCATACTTTATGCATTGATGGATGGTGGAGGGTACGATCATGTATTCATGGATCTATGGCAGTCCCAAAAATATGTTATAGTTAATGTCTGCATTAATGACATAACAAGTCACATCAATTTGGAGATCGCCTATCTGGCATTTCAGACAGATCTTGACCAAAGGCTCACTCTTTCCAGTATTAAAATTGCTGATTGTAGTGTCCGACACAGTCAGCTGATGCATCAAAATCTCTAAAATATAGAGTAAACTTCGAGGGATTATGCTAAGAGAAGTGCCATGGTCGATGTGGATGCAATCGACCTTAATGGCACCAACATAGCCCGTGTAGTACAGGGGCCTATTGTGCCGGTTGTTCTTTGGTAACATGTCCTGCTGAGTGAAGGTGATGTTAGGAATCACTTCGACCACGTTATGGTAGTGTAGGCATGCAGTAGGGTCCTCCTTGGGCGGTTGCACCTGGGTGAAAAAGGAATCAATATTCTACAGAGCCTCGTCGAGGGCGTCCCAAGTCTCTTTGGAAAGACGGATGAGATCGAAGAGTGACAGCCTGGCTGGTGTATTGGTAAGCCGCACCAATATGTCAAAGTTGTAGGGCTTGATCGGCCCTACTATCGAGTCTTTTTTTAGAGATTTCTCAAAGCGAACCTCCTTCTACCTCTGCTTATCTGCTGCAGGGGCTTGAGATGGACCTGATTCTGATGCATCGGGTGTAGTGGAAGTAGGAGGTGGTGGTACTTCTTCCTCCAAAGCCTGGTGGTTATCTTGTAAGTGAGCCGAGCGAGTGATAACCAGAGTGTCATCAGTCGAGGTAGAAACCATATAACACGACTTGACTTTCTTCTCATTGACAGAGCGTACTGTAGTCCGCATCATGTTTGGAGCAAGATTAGGATGGATCCACATAACTTTGTCTCGAGGCGTCGTAAGTGGGATGAGGTCCTGAGCATTGTCACGGGCCAGTGGAAGGTTGACTACTTCCATTGTCGCCCTTGGGATAAGGATGACACCGTCTTGAGCCTTTGTTTTCAAAAAACTTCCAAACTGGAGGGTGACCATGTTGGCAGTGGCAGTCTGTTCCTCGTAGTCAAGTGAGATAACCTTGGCATCAATGAGATGCTAGATCTTCCTCTTCAATACGTAGAAGTCGCGTGTCGAATGGTGAACGTACTAGTGATAGTGGCAATACTTTGGATTGTCCAACTTTCCTACTTTTGTCACAATGCTTAGGTGGCGGGAGTTAAAGCTTGTTACCTTTCATCAACATGTCGAAGAGTTCTAGCGTGTCTTCATCATTGAAGGAGTAGGTTTCCTTCGGCTTTGGCGCTTTTGTCGGCTTCTGGTTCATTGACACTTAACCTTTGGAGATGTTCACGGTCATGGCTTGCTTCCCTTTACCATCCTTGGGGATGGGGTTATTGCTAGATGAGCGCTTCCATTTGTCTTTGAGTGAGGGAAAACTCAATCCCAGCAGTTGCACGTTTCGAGCCTTTCTTTCGGTTATATCTGCCTTAGAGAAGAAAGGTGTCCACTTTATGCACAGAACACTGTGCCACAATTTGATTGCGGGGAGCATGTTTTTGCGGCACAAGTCCATGAGCATGGGTTCGGACACACCAGGTGGAAACCTCAGAGCTGCCTGACGAAAGCGCTCGATATAAGCATATACAGGCTCTTTCTCCTTTTGGACAATGTCTACGAGAGCAGACATCGTCATGTCTATTCCTCCTTCGTAGAATCGAGGAAGGAAGAGACATTTCAAATCGTCGAACGACGAAATGCAGTTGTCGGGAAGACAACAAAACCATTCGTAGGCTACTCCCTACAACGCGCCTACGAATATATTTATGAGCAAAGTGTCATCTTTTGGCAGATGCCTAGTTACTGATACAAAGTACCTCAGGTATCGACGAGGTGACTCCTTCGCATTAAATGGCGCAAGCGTCTGCAGCTTGTACTTGGGTTGATATATCACATGATCCCATTCGGCAGGATATGATTGCCGAACCCCCATATTTTGGAGTGATTCTCGCCTTTCTCGGGCGTCGAAGCGAGTGTATAACTCCTTTAGAGCCTATTACATGTCATTTGACATTGTGGGCCCAGTCGTTGGTGATGACTGCGACATTGTTTTATTTATGATGGGACTTGGTGTAGGAGGAAGTGCATTGGATTCGTCATTCGTTCCCGGGTCTTGATTGGCTTGAGCAGAAGCGTTGGATATTAATTTGTCCTTGATCTCCAGGACTACAAAATTCAAGGCCTGCATAGTCTTATTCAACGTATTCAAGCCTATCTCCAGGGCCTCTATAAATCTTTGATGACTGGACCCCTCACTATTTTCTGTGTTGTCACCTTCGGCCATGAAAATGGACACCAGGTGCGGATAGATAGAAGGGACGGTGGATCTTTCACTCTCTGGTTCAGACACCTGAGTCTCGTCATTCTAAGGGTAGACAGGTAGATTGTGATCGTCATCTGACTCATTGTAATTGTTATCCCAGCCTGTTGGTTTCTTGCGCCTACAGAGGTATCTGTGTCAGTTCCATATAATCTTTCCTCGGGTTGGAATAAGGGATTGTCATGGATGGTGGAGGGTTGGCTACCCCCAGCCTCGATAAGAGTTTGACCTGAGTATACATGTGTTGGAATACACCCGTGTTAGGCACCGCTGGTCTGTAGGCTCCAAGTCAGCCTTTAGATTTGTTGGCCGAGGTGGGAGGGTTCTTGGCAAGCTTCTTGAGAGATGGAGGACCCCGCGCCGTATTATATGACTCAATGAGGAGTTCGTATTCTTCTTCACTCGACGATCCTTTGCGAGTCTCTGATGTACAGATGCCATCGGTCGCAGTCTTTGGAAGACGAACCATCTGTGCTGAGGCGAGGAAGTCACTACGCTTTAGGGCAATGAGGAGACTGTGCTGAGACAACAAAGTCACTGTGCTTTTGGAGGACGAGTAAATTGTGCTGAGGCAACAAAGTCACTGTTCTTTCGAGTGACAAGGAGACTGTGCTGAGGCAATTAAGTCACTACACTTTTGGGCGACGAGGAGACTATGCTGAGCAACGAAGTCACTGTGCTTTAGGACAACGGGACGACTTTGCTGAGGCAAAAAAGTTAACTGTGCTTTTTAGGCGGCAAGGAGACTGTGCTGAGGCAACTAAGTTACTGCACTTTTGGACGATGAGGTGACTGTGCTGAGGCAACGAAGTTACTATGCTTTTAGGCGATGAGGAGACTATGCTGAGGCAACAAAGTCACTACACTTTTGGACGACGAAGAGACTGTGTTGAGGCAACAAAGTCATTGTGTTTTAGGGCGAGAGGAGACTATACCGAGGCAACGAAGTATCAAATGAAGGAGCCGTTGAATAGGCTGTGCTTCTGGATTAGATTTGAAGGAGCTGCACTTCTGGGTTGAACTGAAGGGGTTGTGCTTCTGGGTTGAACCGAAGGAGCTGCGCTTCTGGGTTGAACCGAAGGGACCGCGCTTTTGGGTTGAACCGAAGGGGCTGCACTTCTCGGTTGAACCGAAGGGGCGAGTTCTGTCGAAGTCATTTTCTCCTAAGAACATTAAATGACCGTCCTTGAATGGCTGAGTCAACATCCTCTTTAATTATCACTGTTTGAGGGCTCGAGAAGCGGTAACAAGGCTTAGTCAAACGAATCTATTAAATAAGATTTATTGTGCTGAGTCCTAAGTTCATCCCATTACTCCGAAGTCCTTTGACTGACCGCCACGTGGCATGTGGGTTGGACCACACAACCTGTATATAAAGAGGAGCTTTCGGTTAACACTTTGCTCATATTTTTTTGTCATTTCCCTGTCATGCTCGACCCTAACTTAGCTTTAGATGGCCATCGGCCTTGCATAAGTCGACTGTTGGTTGTAGATCTCTTAGTTCAAAAAAGCTGCACCTTTATAGAAGAATAACTACTAAGTTTCGAGATCGATGCACTTGAGCGTTTGGCATAAGGGCTTCGAACCTGAACAACATCTTGGAGGTCTTCGAGGTCCAAGCTACTGGGTTTGGATTGATTGCCAACCTGAAGAGCCATAAGTTGTGCTCTGCCCTGCTCAATAATGGCATTATTAGCCATATTGGAGTGGGGGTCTGCGCGTCCTGTTATGCTGGAAGAGCCGCATGTAGTGCTGTGAGCTTCGTACAAGAGCTGCGTTCTTGTTTGGGCCAATAGCTACTTCATTAGCCATATTGGAGTTCCTCCATGTCTGACTAGGAAGTGGCTCGCTCTGACCAGGAAGTAATTTGCTTTGATGCTGAAGTGATTCGCTCTGACACTGTTGCGCTTTTGGGGTCTGCACGCTGCTGAAGACTACGTATTTCTGAAGAACGCGCATTTTGTAGTATGTGCTTTGGTCTTTAGTCTTTATATGTAACCATGAAGAGTCTCTAATAGATCTCTTGTAAACATGATTTTAATAAAGAACTTTCCTTTATGTA
The DNA here is from genome assembly GCA_029216955.1 of Iris pallida. NCBI lineage: Eukaryota > Viridiplantae > Streptophyta > Magnoliopsida > Asparagales > Iridaceae > Iris > Iris pallida. Next base: position 18,352,937 of record JANAVB010004800.1, read on the forward strand.
CTGTATTTTTTTATAGCACGACTTTTGAAGTGCGCAGAAATTTATGTCTCCTGCGCGTCTGACGGCTTCTGCATTTCTATGGAGTATGTGAAGCAACTGTTGTCTTCTGCGCTTCCGTACCACCTGCTCTATTTTCATGCTTCTACAAGGGTTTGGTGTTAGGGATGTGTCCTGTGGATTCAGGACACAGATATTGGTGTGTTGGGGGATTCGATGAAATGAATGTCCGTATCGGAGAACACGGACATTGGTAGGTTGGAAATGGAAAACGTGTCCTCTTGGATACGAGAGGGATAAAATGTAAATATAATAGCTATAGAAAAACTAATAAAATGGATGTAGACACAGGTACAATCAGAACACGGTCATTAGGACCTTATGAAGAATTGGAATGATTAGCAGTAATGATAGTTATGGGTATTTATAGGCTTGGTCTCAAGCCATAGGCCCAGAATCATATAGGCTAGGAATAGTCTAGAATTAGTTAGTAACAACTAACTAAAGAGCACATGTTAATTGAACATATGTCTAACTAATTAATTCTAGAAAGCTCCCACCATGGAATGACTAGGTATTTACTAAACTTGCCACTCCTTCTCCATAATTATAACTTCCAAATAATTACAAAAATGCCACTCCACCTTAAATATGGATAAACCACTCCACTTCTAATTAATTACGAACTTGCCATTCCCTCTTCATTAATTCCTAATCAGCCAACTCCTAGTCCAAAATTTACGAAAATGGCATTCATAATAATGAATAATAAAATAGCTAATAAAGAATTTAAAAAAAGGATTTTAGCTAAAATCGAAAACAAGGGGGTTACATATCCACCCACCTTAGAAAATTTTTGTCCTTGAAATTTCAAATAGTACGGTACGATTAATAATACAGAAATGGCACGAAGATCAAAAATTAGTTAGGCACGAGTGTGAATATAATCAATGACTAGGTACGATAATCATAAGGATTTGAAATGACTTAGCACGACTAAAAATAATTGGATAAAAATGGCACGATCACTAATGATATAAATTTAGCCAGGTACGAAGTGAAACAAAATTTAGTCACGACTAGTAGAATTAAAGTCATCGAGGCATGACCATTTAAGCGCGATAAAAATCAAACTTAGGCATGATCGAAATGAAGCAAAGATGATAGTCACGTTAAGAGTAAAATCTAAGTATGATCAAGAACAAAATTATCCGATTATGATCAAAGTCATTTAGGTGTCATCAAGGCCAAACTTATTTGACACGGTAGTATAATCAAGGTGAGCACAATCTCCTAGCTATGACTAGGAATAGTCTAAATCATCCACGAACGATCGATTACATAATCAAAATCATGTTTATGACCAGGAGTCAAAATGTAGGTACGTTCAAGAATCAAAATCTAGTTACGATCGATATAATTCAAAATCGCATGGTTATGGAAAGTTATATAGGCATCAAAAATCAAAAAATTGGCACGATTAGAACATAGAGCTAAAATGGTATAGTATGGTCAAATCAGAATACCTAGGCATGATTGACGATTGGGAATGACTAAAATAGTCAAAAATTGCGATTATCTAGATATGATCAAAGGAATACTTTATTTACGTCAAAGTCATATGACATCATTTAAGAATGATCAGTGATAAAATCCTAAATCATTTAGGGATGATTAAGGAAAATATGGTCGAGGAACGATCTCATCGTAATCATATGATTAGGATGATACAATCAAGTCATGACAAAGTCATAACTCTTAAGTATAGGATGACCTATCCATAGAATGTAGACACAATTAAAGGCCAAGCTTCTAGGCATGATCGAAGGTCAAAAGTTTAGGCATAATATAGATAAATCGTATGACATAATTTATGATTGACTAAAGTTATCTAAGAATAAGCAAAAATCATCAAGTTACGATGGAATCAAAATCTAGGAATAAGATGATTGGTGTCAAGGTCATCTAGACACGATTAAAGAGAGAAAATTGGGCACAATTTAGAATTATAATCGAAATATAATCAGGGTTGAACTTATTTAGGCACGAAAATAATAGGATCGAAGAAATCTAGTAATGGGTCAAAATAAGAATCTGAATCTAGTTACGATTAAAATATAGAATAAAAAACTAGGAATATTTTCCAAATAATAGAATCCAAATATAGTCACGATTAAGGGAGAATCGAAATAATTTTATTGAAAATCAAATGGTTACAATGATAGAAAAATCAAATAAATTCTAAGACGAAAATATTGATTAGAAGATAGGATAGAAAGAAAGGCAATATAAAGTAATCATCCCACACTACTATAGCTACTACTACTACAAGGTCTCACTGACCATTATTCCTCAATCGCTCATCTATTTACAAATCCAGAAATACAACTAACAGATCTTGAATCCATCACTCCATAAGTATCAAACTCTAGAATCTCCTGCGTAGACAGTCTCCGACTTTATGGTCACCTGATCCACAATGGAGGCATTTTCCCAATCTTACTCTGCATTTATTCCACTTGTGTCCCGATCTTTTACAAAAATTTCAAATAACCTCACGTTGCTTCTGAATAGGAGCTGGCTCTTGGAATAGCTGCTACATCAAAACCTGATCCTAAAAAATCTTCTGCTGACCATGATGGTGTTTTGCTGGTCCAGGGTTAGGATCCTTGCTTATATCACAACCCCTCTTGCGTTTCAGATCCAAATCAACTTCTATTATCTGAGCTATGGATATTATATCAGCATAGGTCCTGGCACCAGTAGCTATGACATAGATTCTAATCTCTTTAATTAAGCCATGGCGAAACCTTCGAGCCCTAACTTTAGGATCTTTCACCATATTTTTAGCAAATCTACTAAGTCTGCTAAACTCGGCTGCATACTTATCAACTGTTAGGTCGCCTTGTTTTAGATTTTGAAACGGTCTTTCTAACATCTCCTTGGCAACGACCGGAAAGAATTTTCTCTTGAATAGCTTCCTAAACTTCTTCCAAGTCAAATTAGGGTTTGCTAGCTTAGTTTTATTCCTAAACCAAGTTCTAGCTAAGTTATGAAGTTGGAGTCCAACGACTTCTATCTTCAAATCATCAGGAAGCCGTACAACTCGTAAAACCCTTATCATGTCTTTCAACCACTCATTTGCATACAATATCCCTTCAGTGCCACAAAACTCTCGAGGACCCATTTTCTTAAAATCCAGAATAGTCCCCTCCTTAGGAGCAGAAATCCTCTGACTTGCTACTTTATCTATTGTTTCTAAGGTTGTTAACTGAATATTCTCTATTCCTCTTTCATAGCAGCTATCTGTTCTCGCTGCGCTTCGGCCTGAATCTTATGTGCCTCCATCATTCCTTTAAAAATCTTAAACGTTTGCTCCCCACTCATAGGCAACTCCCCAGGAATAGGATTGGTCGTGGTGGATTATTGGGTTGGAAGAGATGGAGGAGGTGAAAGTGGTGAAGGAGTCTTGGTCCCTTTAAAAGTCACGAGACGAGATGAAGGCGATCCTTCAGAACCAGTAATGTCAATATTACGTCTTCGAGTCACTCTTTCTGATAGTACTCTACTCCTAATCATAAAGAATAATTAGATAGTTAGAATAACTTAGAAATATTAGAAAAAACAACTAGTATAAAAAATTTATGCATAGGATTCTAATAGTACTCTACTCCTAATCATAAAGAATAATTAGATAGTTATTATAGAAAATTTCTAAGTCATGATTGAGCATTCCTATTCTCGCAGGCTTCCAATGGTACTCTAGTCCTAAATACCATTAGATGGACCTGCATGGGATATTATAAAAATATGTCACTCCCCGTGCCCACATGTTCGGGTATATACGGGTTGTGAGCACCTCCAGCCTACGCCTCGGAATTGTCAGTAGTTAGCTGTCTAGACCTCGATATTCACCAATTAATATCAAGATCAATCCTTTGCTCAATCATGATACTAGACAAGAAACAGAATTAAAACCAAGCCAGCACACGATCACATCATTCACTATCACTTTGAGTACATCTATATGTTCCATCTTCGGAGACAAATTCGGTAATCCGTATCCTCAAAGAAATAACTCATACATCTAATACATCCGTCTTTATCCAACCATCTGATACATCAAAAGTAATTCGGCCTAATCTTCTAGAGTCTTCTAAAACTTTTCTTGAGTCATCATCCAATCCAAGTCATCCTCATGTCCTGGCCTAATATGTCAATGATCCAGTCAGGAAAGGAGCAAAGTAAAACCATCCAAATAAATTTTGGACGATACAAAATAAAGTAATAAAGTAAATACAAGAAATAAATAAACCAGAACATGTGACAAGGACAATGTCATGTGATCCAACCTGCAACATGAGCAACTATAAGAATAACCATAATTAAAAGAAACACGACTAGAACCATGTGCAATTGAAATACATTGTTTAATATGTGGTCAGGTTGTGGTAATACGACACATCCAAAGATGGCTATAATGATAGGAGTAAATATGGTACGACATACGTGAGGTGTATGTGTGCTATTTACGATATGTATATTATCAATTGGGTGTGACCAAATACCTACTTGGCATTTTTCTTGCCCTAAGATACAAAACAATCAATAACAATAAGTTGTAATCAATTTACGATAGTCATGGTCACTATACGATAAACAATGACACAAGTCATGACCAATATACGATAAACAAGTCACAATTATGACTAAGAACAATAAACATGAATCACAATCAAGGAACAATCATGATCAAGAAGCACAATCACGTGTCAAATTATATCGCAATATGAAATATGTCATGACAGAAAAATATTGCATTTATAATGTATCGAGAAACATAACTAAGGAGTGTACTTGCATTAGGTATAATAGCTGACTTGGTTCCTAGTCCAGAAACATATAATAAAATAAATCCTGATCAATAAACTATTTAAGTACTAAAAAATTCTAAAGAGCCTCATAATATTATTTCTAATCCAAAAACCTATAAAATAATCATTTAGCAAATGCTAAACATACCAAAATAACTAACCAATAAATCTTAACAATTCTTGGTTAACTATTAACTAATACTACCAACTAATAAATAATCACTAATAGCTACAGCTAAAACCCAATTAAGACCAAGCCTAACTTCCCAAAAATTTTCTGTTCTCCTTTTCTTCATTCTAAACCAGTCCAAAGTCTGGGGCCCAAGAACCCTGGCCCAACTAAAAATGTTTTCTTCTTTCTTCTTTCTTTTTCTTTTCTTTCTTTTTTCTAAAATCAGCCAAGCCCAAAACCTATCCTGCTAATCTTGGCCTATTCCTATAAACTCATTTCCTTTTTGTTTTCCATTTACTCTTACCCAAGCCAAAGGCTCGCGGGTCCAGCCTGTAATTTCTACTAGACCCGGCCCAATCCATATACTCAAACCTAACCCTTCTTCCTCACTCTTTTCCAATCTTTACTCCCATGCAGCCGACACACATACACCCGTACGCAAAAAAAAGAAAGGAAGAAGCACAAGAAGAAGAAGAAAAGAAGGAGAAAGGAGGAGAAGGCTCACCAGTTGGTGCGGCGGAGTGAGGATGAGGGTAGCAAGGCAGTCTCAGCGTAGAGGCGAGGCTCTTGGCGGGAAGCGGTTCAGATAGAGAAGCATGGTCCACCGTGGAGGATATTGGTGGTGGTGGACCGGGAGGTCGACCACCATGGCTCGAGAAGGCGGTAGTGGTTGTCTGTGACTGCAGATGGCGAAGGCGGTAGCGAACGGAGATGGTAGAGATCTCATATCTGGTGGATCCAAGCCCGTGGGTGTCGACGGGGTTTAAGTGGACAGGAAAGCTCAGATCTGGTGCTCGGTAGAGGAGCCAAGGTCGAAAAATCGGACAATGACGGCACGTCGCTCGAAGGAGTTTGTAGCTCGAGAAGAGTGGAGTAATAGGGATGATGAGGTTTAGGAGCTTGTTGGAATAAGGTCAAGGTCGAGGAACAGTGGTGGTCGGCCACAAGAAATGGCAAGATCTGGAGCTCCAGTGGCTTCGAGGACACGAAAAGAGGTCGCCGACCAGGGAACGACTTCGGCGGCGGGGATCCAAGGTTTAGATCGGTGGTAAGGGAAGGTCGCGACGAAGACAGCAGTCGAACACGCAGATCTGATCGACCGCAGTTGGTCGGACACGACGAGCAACAAGATTAGGATTAGTATTTGGTGTTAGGGATGTGTCATATGGATGCAGGACACAGGAATTAGTGTGTCAGAGGATTAGCTGTAATAAATGTTCGTGTCGGGGGACATAGACACGGATGGGTTGGAAATAAAAAATGTGTCGTATCGGAAACAAGAGGAATAAAATATAAATATAATTGCTATAGAGAAACTAATAAAATGGATGTGGACACAGACACAATCCGGACACGGTCATTAGGACCGTACAGGGAATTGGATAGATTAGCACTAATGGTAGTTAGGGATATTTGTAGGCTTGGTCTCAAGACATAGGCCCAAGAATCACATGGGTAAGGAATAGTCTAGAATTAGTTAGTTATAACTAACTAAAGAGCACATGTTAATTAATTAAGAGCACATGTTAATTAAATATATGTCTAACTAATTAATTCTAGAAAGCTCCCACCTATGATTGACGAGGTATTTACTAAACTTGCCCCTCCTTCACCATAATTATAACTTCCAAATAATTATAGACAATTCCACTCCACCTGGATCAACCACTCCACTTCTAATTAATTACAAACTTGCCATTCCTTCTTCATAAATTCCTAATTAGCTAACTCCTAATCCAGAATTTACTAAAATGCCATTCCTAATAATGAATAATAAAATAGCTACTAAAGAATTTAGAAAAAAATAGGATTTTAGGAAAAATAAAAAATATGGGGTTACGAAAGCACTGCTACTTAGTAGGTAACGGCCCCCTCTGCGGCTGTGCTACAATAGGCCTCGTTGGTGCTCTAGGGGCAGGAGCCACCCCCTGAGCTGGACGAGCATGTGCCAAAGGACACATCCTCAACTGATGCGCAGAAGATCCGCGGAACAAGCATACATCAAGCCTCTTCCTACACACATCCTAAGAGTGCCCGGTCTTCCTACAGTAGGCATAATAGGAGTTGGTCGAGTCTGCCTCTGAGGTTGATGCGGAACCACCGCTCGGGTTGGTGGCTAGAAATCTTTCGACTGGAAGTGGGGACTCTTCGCTAGTACCTGAATGCAGCTATCCTCGATAGAATCCTGATACCTCTTGGGTCTAAAATCTAAGTCCTTCTCCGCAACTTGAGCCAGTGCTACTAAACCAGCAAAAGTTGCGTCCTTGCTCGCAGTGATATGCACTCGGATCTCCTTGGCCAAACCCCTCATGAATCTTCAGGCTTGATCCAAAAGATCCCTTACCATATACTCTCTAAAGCGGCTCAATTTGCTAAAGTCGACAGCATACTCATCCACCGATAATCTTCCTTGTACTAGGTTCTCGAACTGACTCTCCAGAACCCCTTTAGCCACACCAGAGTAGAACTTCTTCTTAAAGTGATCTTTGAACCCATCCCAAGTCAGTCCAGGTGCTGACAGCTGGGGCTCAGTCTGAAACCAAGTTAGAGCAAGGTCAAAGAGATGTAGGCCCACTGCCTCAACTTTTAGGTTATCTAGAATCTAAGCTACCCGTAAGATGCTCTGCATATCATGAAGCCACTCGTTTTCATAAAGGATACCCTCCATACTCTTGAATACTCGGGTACACATCTTCTTAAAATCAGAAATGGTACCCCGCTTCAGCTGCTGTTGAGTGGACAGCTACATAGTAACCCTGTCCCAGGTCTCTGGTGCTACCTAATGAACACTCTTCATATCCTCCCTCATCAGCCCAGTCTGGGATGTGTGCCTCTGTCTGCACACTTTGAGCCTCAGCCTAAATCCTCTGAGCATCCACCATGTCCAAGATAAGAGAAAATAGTTGTGCCTTATCAGTGGGCATGCCTCCAAGGATAAAAAATGGTTGTAGAGGAGGTACACCCTCTGAGATAGCTGGAACGGCCCTCTGAACTGGAACTATCCCGTGGGCTTGAGCAGTCGATGTAGTCTCCTGGACCATATAGTCCCCTGAACTGGTATAATCTGCTGAAATGATAGGGGAAGAGGAACAGCCTCATATGCTCCTCGAGGAGTCGATCGAGAAGTTGTCGATCTCTCAAAAGCGGCAACTTCTGTAGCTACCCCAAAATATGAGCCCTGGTCACTGGTCCCATCCTATGGACAGATTGAAACAAGACGAAATCAATATGGCACAAGATAAGATATCAAGGAAGGACAAATTTTGAGAGATTGCAGTCATTGAAGAATAGAGTTAAAGATAACATATTCATGCAGAGCGGGAATCCTAGTTACGATTGAGTACTTCCTAAATCTTCTAGTAATCTATTTTTTTTGCAGGCTCGTAGTACAACCAACCTAAGTACTACTACGACATTCGTACTAATTATGAAGCTCGACCTGCATGGGCCACCATAAAAACGTGTCATGACCCGCATCCAAAAATTGGGCATGAGTCGTGAGTACGTCCAACCTATGTCACAGCATCGATGGTGGAAAGCTGTCTAGCAACATATAATATTACATCCATATAATAATATATGATCATCTCACAATGATAAGAAATCCAGAGATAGGAATAATATGAAATATATACTCAATCACATCAAACTAAGATAAAGAGTTCTAGAATATAACATAAAATGTAATCTAGAGTCAAATCACACTCCATTAAAACCAAAGAATCACCAAGTCACCAAATATAATATATACAACCTAGTACGAATTTTGAAGACAAATCTGGATCAGAATATGTGAAATATAAACTAAACTAGAGCTAAGCATCCTCTGCTGGCGTTGCATCCTCTGCAACATCCTGGTCCTCCAAAATATCCAACTCAGTCTCAAGAACAAGATATTCTGTCAGTCTAGGTGTCACACCCCAGAACCAGAACACTGGAGAGCGGGGGCAGACATAGCCAGCTACGTATAACGGAATGGAATCCACGCCGCTATACGGTCACGACTGTCTAGATATGTGAGGGTTTTACTACAATCCATCAGTCTCTTAAGGTCATAAAATAGCCTATTGTCTCAATCTCAACCAACTAATAATAGTTACAAGATGTCAGACCACCAAATACACAATAGTAAGGCGTCCCATACATTACATATTCGAAATGATCATGAAGCTAGTCGTTACAAAATATGAGGACTAGCAAGAGTTCAGTCATACATGATCAACCCCCGGGGATTGTCAATCATGTTACAGCCCGTAGGCAGACAATAAGTAAAAGATGCAATTGAGCTAACACTTGCTCGTCGGCTAAATGCCTCAAAAGAATAATTTATAATATTATAGTGGGTGAACAAAAAGAAACCCACTCGATGTCCTGGTTACGCCTGGTGACCACCATCGGGCTGGAAAGCAGGGAGATCCTTTGGTGCTGCTCCGGTATCTGGCCATAAAAAATAAGCTGGGTCAGACCCCAGAAAGAGCAAGTGCCACAAAGGAGGCTTCACTTAAGGACTAAAACCAATAAATCATTAGCATTCAACATGTAAGAAAACAATAAGTAACACAGAATGGGGTTTGTGTACTACCAATGCACTTATTCCAATCAGAGAAAATAATTAAGTGAAGTATCATGACATAAGACAACTGAAGAATCATGCTAAATAAAATATAACTGGGCAGTATATGAAGAGAAGACGAAGGTACTATTCCGGAAGCCAGGTTACAATCCTTAAACCAAACAAGGACCGAGATTGTAACCCTTCGCCTGAACAGAACTTAGTCTCTGATCATTTATTGCTAAAAGTGACAATCATTAAGGTGAAAATGAGAGAGTACAATGATAAAAATGACAATGAAGAGTACAATACGCTAGAGTGACAGTAGAGTACAATCATTATAGTAACAATCTGGAGTGGCAATCATTCAATCAATCTAGTACAATCCTTCAATCAATCACTTCTAGACAATACTATACTGGACTAGACTCCATCTAATCAACCACGGCCAATCATTGCCTACGGCTTTCTACATTAACTAACTAGGGTTATCACAATCCTGGTTACTATCAAGATTCAATGAGATGCTCCAAGTAGTCACAGGTCCTACAGTTATCCAGGTTATCCAGGCGAACTTTATAGTAACAATTCAGAGAGTTCAATCATTAAAGTGACAATCAGAGAGAGAACAATACACTAGGGTGATAATAGAGTTCAATCATTTAGTAACAATGGAGGGTGCCCTACGTAACAGTGGGCTGGAAATGTGCCCTACTCGTCGGCAGGCTACAAGTCCAAACATTTGCGGCCGGAATAACGGGATCGCCTGTAACTGTGGAACATCTTTTCATGACTAGTGAATTATTCTAGTCATTAACCCTAGTTTATTTTTAATATGTACCCCTGACCGTGGTACTCAGGGATCCATGCCCTAGACATGATGCAAGACACACTGGTTCATTTATCAATACATTCACAAGTCACCCACGGTGTCCAGGTCAAGATTACATTATCATGTCAATAGAGCCGTCGCAACGGCACTCAATAAACTATGCCATTCACTTATCTGGAGTGCACCACCACGGGTCACTATCAAGTTGCTCACAGAATTCAATACGTCAACCATGCTATGCTCACATCGTGCTCATATCAATGTCGTGTTAAAAGGCGTAAGGATATAAACAGGAAATACCATGCACTAAAAGAAGATGAAATAAAACATAATGCAAATAGGTGCCAAGACTAGACTGCGCTGGGCAGCCAGGGTCAGGTTATGCCAGGAAGAGTCAGGCCAAGTCATGTTGCGCTAGGCACTAGACTGCGCAAGGCTAGGTTGCGCATTCCTCAGGTTACGCCTGAGTCAGGTTGCGCTGGGAAGGGGCAAGCTGGACCACGCTAGGCTGGGTTACGCCAGGCTGGATTGCGCCAGCACTGGATTGTGCCAGCACTGGATTGCGCCAGCACTGGATTGCGCTGGGGAAATAGAGAGCGCCAGCACCAAGAGGCGCTGGACTGGGCAGCGCCAGCGCTAAAGAGCGCTGGGCTAGACTGGGTGAGTGGCGCCAGTGCTAAAGAGCGCTGGGCTAGCTGGATTGCGCTCGGGACAGGGGGTCTTCTTCCCCAAAGCTGAGAGCAAATGGCCATGGAATTCAAAACTTCAAAAGACCATAACTAGGTCAAATCTCATTGAAAATCCACTTTGCAAAGGTCTAAGTTGTGTAAAATTAAATTCTCTTCAACATGGAACAATCAATACACGAAAATGAACAAGTTTTATAGATCAAAATTACCATAATCCGAAAATACTTCAATCCTAGATCTATAAAATTCCAAGCTCCAAATGAAGAAAACCCAAGTTCTAATGTTGCTTAAAATGAGCTAATAAAGCTATTAGACAAATAAAATGTAGCCCTCAAGTGATAGCAAGATGCAACTTGCCTAGGTTGGTGGAGAGGAAAGAGTAATGCGGAAGAAGATGAAGAAGAAAATAAATGAGGAGAGAGAGAGAAGGAAATTGATATTTATGGTAGGGTGGTGGTGGTTCTCCATGTCAACCCAAAATAAACCAAGCCAAGATAAACCAAGGTGAACCAAGTCAAGGCCCATAAACTCTCTCTAGCAATTTTAAACCAAATGAATCATGAAATAAACCAAGCCAATGCAAAATAAACCAAGATAACTAATCATGATTAAATAAAATATGGGTCCAAAACACGTATACGTACACTAAATACGTATCACGAATTTGGGATATTACACTAGGTGGGGTAACAAGCCTCTAACTCATCGCCTAAAATGTGGTTATCCAGTCAGGATTAGAGCAAGTACAAGCACTGAATGACAGTTTATAGCATGATAAGACTATATAATAAGAGTTAGGATATATAAAAATGGAGTAAACAGGTAAACATGTATGACTATTTAACAGTTTAAATAGAACATGTAAGAACTGTGAGTATGAGAGAACACGTAATATGTTATGAATAAGATAGAGAACAATGTCAAATCCCTAACTTCTTGGTGTTATTGAAATACCCGGTTCGACATGTGAATGGCTCGGGTAATACGACAAATCACATACGATAATGTGCGATTGCTATCCACACGATACGGCAAATCACACGTGAGATGTGTGATTGCTATCCATATGATTAGCCACGGAGAACATATAGGGTGTTCATACATCTACTGAGGTATTTTTTTGCCCGACACTAGCTTTTATAGATTTAGTTTACGATAGGTAAGATGCACAAAACACGGTAATCATGGTAAATTATGAATCACAGGTAATAATAAAGTCAATCCCTAGAACATTAATTACGTGTAAAAAAAGTAACATAAACACGATAGGAATATCTATCATGAAATAGAGACAATATCATGAAATAAAATAAAATCACTACATATACTTGCCTGAACTTCAAGCTAAAAGCAAGGTCGAACTGATGTCCAGGTCGATGTCCAATGAACCTATGTTAATACAGTCAATGGAGCCAATATTAAGAACAAAACTGAACATCTAGCCTATTTCTAGGTTATATGGATTTCTAGGTCTTGGTTGCTTATAGATTGCCTTGCTACTAGGGTATCTACCCTATTGGTTAGACATTTGCCTTACCTAGGTATTTACCCTTTTTACTATGCCCTACATGTGTACAAATACACCGATTTATCCTATATACGTAGGTGCCAAATACCACATGATATCAAGATACCAACTTACACTATATACGCTTATATCATAAGTTCGTAATATACCCTTACCCATATTCACTCATATACTAGTACCCCCATACATATATGTACATCAATATATTCCTACTTGCCTATATCCATAACCCCTTTATCTATATAATATGTATATAGGTATACATTAATATGTCATTGTATACATATCTATACCAACATACTTCTATGCCACTTATCCTCACCCACTCACTGGATATCGCCTCTTCAATACCTGTTGGACAGAACAACCACCCCCCAACTGAACACTGGAACTCAGACCTAAACTTTCCCTAGCTCCTAACTAGTGCACAATTCACTTAACACTCTACCTATAAACCTGGCAACACGTACACACTGCTACAACGCCCTGCTTGTCATGTAATTTCTAGTATACACCCATAATCATGTGTATAACTGATACATAGAGGTATAGGCCATGTGCACACACACACATTGGTTCTCATAGGTATCTTCCCACTTATACATGTGTTGAATGACACTGCTATCACATACAACCCAAGCCCCTATTATCTACTGTTGTACACATCCACACTGGTACACAGGATACCCTATGCACACATGAACACAACACAGACAAACTCAAGTTTTTGATACACACATGCAAACACTCGATATATAACTGATCTTCTCTTATAAGGTTCCTACAACTATGTACATATACTAAAGTTTAGGTTGCCCTTAAGCCTATGTATAAAGGTTGGACTCTCCCTTATTGCCCTACTGCAGAATGCACAACTTGTGCACTCATTGCTTCTTTAAAACACACATATGTGTAGAGCCTTCCCTTAAGCACCCTATCACCTACCTGTATTCCAAACACAGCCTCTAGGGATTTCTACACAGACACAGGTCTACACATGAGTTTTTCCCCCTATTCTAAGGTCTATACACTATAGGCAGAGCACACAGGTATCCTATGATTGAAACACCAATCTAACTTCCTATCAATACATCTAAGGACACACTCAATATTATGTCAGTATGACATAATCTATTAAACCACAGTTACAAGCTACACTTCTAAACTATGAACTTCCTATTCCAAATATGCACCAACTCAATTTTACTTCCAAGTATACACTGATACTCTCAAATAGTGTTGTACGCACTCTTACTGCCTGCTCTATGCTACCATTGGGTGTACCCTATGGTGTTACATCTATACCTAAACTCCCTTACCCAGTTCACTGCTCTCTATGCAGTTATTACTGTTTCCCCCTTTGACACTGATACACAAGTAGCCTAAGTATCCTACAATGCCCCAAACTCACACACACAAAGGTTTACTATAACTACTATTAACCAACCCCCTTCGCTTCACATATACACTAGCACCTAGGTGTTTCACTTGCACTCTAACTCTCAGGGAGTCCCATCCCTCTGCAGGTAATAACACCATGCCCACAACAGTTTACTACTTCTGTTGTTTGGGTCTTAACAGATCCGCCACACACAGATTTGGCTCCCCTTGTCCCAGCACACACAACATTACATATATGGCTCCTATACTCTCTACAAATATATTGCATTCCTATTATATATTTATATAAAGTATCACACATATTCATGTACATCTAGCCCATTTCTAGGTTATATAGGTTTTTAGGTCATAGTTGCTTATAGTTTGCCCTGCTACTAGGGTATCTCCCTATTGATTAGACATTTACCTTGCCTAGGTATTTACACCTTTGGCTATGCACTGCATGTGTACAAATACACCAATTTACCTATATGCATAGGTGCCAAATACTACATGATATCAAGATACCTACATGCATTATATACCCTTATATCATATGTTCCCAATATACCCTTACGCATATTCACTCATATACTAGTACCCCCATATATATATATATATATATATATATATATATATATATATATATATATATATATATAAAGAAACCCCCTTCGTTTTATTAAAGAAGGATCAAAATGCCGAAACCTGCACACGAATACAAGTCACAAAAGGGCAAAGCCTATACAAGTATACTAACAAAAGGAAATAAGAGGTGGAGGGATGATGCCACCACAAAGAGTTAGGGTGGGAACGAGGACCAAAATACACGCGGACAGTGTGAACACTTGGTGCTCCATTTACGGCATTGGCGGAAGACTTCCCGAATGAGCTGGTCGGCTGAGTATTGGTGGCCCTCGTATCTCGCCTTGTTACGATTCTTCCAAATCGCCTACGTGGCGGCCGCTGCTACGATCTGGTGGCCGTGGGAGGCTGAACCCCAGGAGGCTGCGAGATCGTGGAAGCGTCCGCCACCCGGCTCAATACTTTAGAGCTGGTTAAGGGTCCTCCAGATTCTGTCAGACAGGCTCCCCTGACAGAAGATGTGGTCGATAGTTTCTATCTGCTGCTCAGAACAGCAAGTACAGGCTGATGCTAAGCTGATACCAATGGTGTTGAGGATGTCATCTGTTGGCAATTTCTTTCTAATGACTCTCTATATTGGGAAAGACCACTTTTTAGGAATATAGGTTTGCCAATAGGGCACAATGGAATGGTGTGACTGTCGGGTTCCCTGGACACCGATTCTCGTCGACCGTACCGAAAATGCCCTCGAAGCCTCGAGCGACCATTTTAGTGCATCGGCCTCGCGGCCGATACGTAATCCGCTTTCACGGATAGTATCTGCCGTTTCATTACCGGACCATTCTCGAATTTTTTCCCAGTTCCAGTCGTCAGTAATGGGGTCCCACAGGTCTCTTATCCTGCTGTCTCTCGGGGACTCCGTGATACTCGGGATCATGCAATCCCCAATCCATCTCTCCAGGAATGGATCGGACTCGCCCGCACCCAATTGGAGTCTCATCGCAGGCTCTGTAAGTTCCAGCCCGGTAAGGATACGACGCCAAGCCGCTGAGGATCTGCTGTTGGATATGGCCATTGAAGGGTGGATGTGCTTAAAGTACCTGGCCTTCAAAAACATGGTCCATAAATTGTTGCTTGTGCAGAATTTTTACCACAATTTCATCGAGAAAGCTTTAACGATGTGGGTGAGTTTGGTAAATCCCAGACCCCCATTGTCTGTAGGATTGGCCATGGATTCCCAGCTAGCCCAGTGGTGCTTGTCTTGTCCGTTACAATGCCCCCAAAAAAGTTACAAAAGATCTGTTCGATCGAGGAAAGAACCTTTTTGGACGGAGAGCATGCGGCCAGAGTATGGATTGGGATGGACGTGAGCACGTGATTGATGAGGGTCATCTTGCCGCCAGGGAATAAAGTGGCATTATGCCCCCCTTTGAGTTTCTTTCTGATTCTTGAGATTAAGTTATCAATGATGCCAGCGTTGGATTTCCCGTACACAAAAGGGCACCCGAGGTAGTTGAACGGAGGATGAGCAACAAAAAAGGAAGCTAAGTTGGTGAGGTTGATAGCGTGCTCTCTCTTGATGTTGCGGTGAGCGTAGATAACGCTCTTGGAAGGATTGATCTTCTGGTCGGAGCATCTAAAGTACCTCTGTAGGGTGTTGTGGACCACTTCCACTGCTCCTTCGTCCCCGGAGGAGAAGATGAGTAAATCGTCGACGAAACCCAGATGGGTGATAATAGGGCATCCGCTGGACGTGTGATAGTGCTGGAAGTTTGGGGTGGTGACCATGTTGTTAAGGTTCCTACTCAGGGTGTCTGCTGTAATGATGAAGACAGTAGACGATAGAGGGTCTCCCTGTCTCACCCCCGATTAGATTTGAAAAACCCTCCGGCTTGACCATTGATGATCGTGGAGAACCAGGAGTTGCTGATGGATCTCAACACGATGTTGGTCCAAGTTTCCGAGAATCCGAAAGCCCTGAAGACCCAAATCATGAATTGCCAATCCAGTCTGTCATAAGCTTTCTCCATGTCAATTTTGACGGTGATGTTGCCTCCTCTGACTGGAAATTTCATGCATGTGATTAACTCTTGGGCCAGCATAATATTATCCTGGATGTTTCTCCCACGAATGAACCCACTTTGCTCCTCAAAAATGATCTTAGGGAGGATGCCTGACATCCTGGTTGCGATGATCTTGGAGATGATCTTGTTGGTGAATGTGCAAAGATTGATGGGGCGAAAGTCCCAAAAGGACTCCTGATTGTCTTTTTTCGGGATAAGGATCAGCATGGCACTAGAAATGGCTTTGGGGTATATAGCACCTTCAAAGAAGGCTATAGCCGCTTCAGTGATGCCCTGTTTGATAATATCCCAACATGTGCAAAAAAATACCCTCAAAAGCAGTCCAGGCCTGGTGTACTGTGCTCATTCAGAGCCCACACAGCATCTTTTACGTCCTGGCCAGTCGGGA
This sequence comes from Iris pallida, assembly GCA_029216955.1. Taxonomy (NCBI): domain Eukaryota; kingdom Viridiplantae; phylum Streptophyta; class Magnoliopsida; order Asparagales; family Iridaceae; genus Iris; species Iris pallida. The sequence continues at coordinate 18,370,018 of JANAVB010004800.1, forward strand.
GGCGTTCCAATTGGATGTTGTCGAATTCATTAATAAGGAGGGGGATTTGATCTAGGAAGGAGCTATCTTTGTGAAGCATCTCTTTGGAGAATAGTTTGGTATAGAAATCCTTGGCAGCCGCTTGAATGCTCTTATGGTCTGGCATGATGTTCCCGTTGTCGTCGGTCGTATGGTGAATCGATAGCTTCTGTCTGCGATCGTTGACGCATGCATGAAAGTATTTAGAGTTTTTATCCCCCTCGCTGTCCTATTTCAACCTCGCTTTCTGCTTCCAAAAATCAGTCTCCACTTTGATCCTGAATTTGAGCATGGCTTTGGTGAGGTTCAGGGCTTTCCTGGCCTCTAAGGAGCGGTCCGAGGCAAACTTGGCTTCGGCACGAGTGACGTCGTACTCTGCCACCCTAACGGCTTAAAAAATGTCCCCGTAGGCTTGTTTGCTCCGATTGGACAAAGCTTTCCTCGTTGCTTTGAGCTTGTTGCTCACCCGAGAGAGGGGGTTGGGGGAGTCCTCACGATTCCACGCTTCCGCAACTATGCCCAAAAATTATGGGTGCTCAGTCCAGAAGTCGAAGAATTGGAAGTTTTTTTGAATGGATTAGTATTGATATTAATCTCCATCAGCAGAGGGACGTGGTCAGATTCGGATGAGTTGAGATGGGACAGGTTGGTGGTGATCCCCATACCGTTCCAGAAGGCGTTCGTGAGGGCTCTGTCCAGCCGGGAATATTGACGACGGTCGTCTTCCTGCATGTTGCACCAGGTGAAAGCGTTGCCTTTGAACTGTAGGGAGGTTAGATGAGCATTGAAGATAAAGTTGTTGAAATCTTGCATGGCCGACAAGGGAGGGGGACGGCCGTCGGTTTTCTCTTCTCTGTAGGTAATCGCAAATGCAGAGCCACGGTGAGTTACTGTGGTGGAGGTGGATGTCTAGGAGGTTGTTCCAGAGGTGTTTTCGCTCTGCAATATCGCAGCTGCCGTGGACCGCTGAGATGATGGCGTACTCAGGGAGCATAGGGTGTTCAAACCAGCAGGAGAGGGCTTGTTTGGAGTCCTGGATAACTCCGATGTTGACATCCTTCGTGCAGAGGATCTAAATATCGTGACTGCCTGCTATGGCCATGGGGAGGCCTAGCTGCAGCTGGATAGATTTTAATCTTTTGGGAGGGATTTTGGGTTCAAGAATAATGAGGATGTCGATCTTATGGATTTTTTAGAGGATGGTAATTCTCCTTAATGTGGGTTTGTTCGCCAGACCACGACATTCCAGGATAGGATGTTAAGCATTAAGGACGTTGTGGAAGGGTTTTTTGTTCCGCTTGGCGGCGGATCTGGTTTGGATTGTTGTGGATTCGGCGGGTCCTTGATTGTCATTGGCCCTGGAGGTTGAGGGTCATGCCTTTGTCGAGGTGGGAGGGGCACAAATTGATTACTCATGTGGGTCTGGTGGAAGGTCGATCGATTCTCCGGCGGAGTCCAGGTTAGGATACTCAGTGGAAAAACGACGGAGTCACTGGCACTCCCGGACAGGAGGATAGTTTGCTGGAGAGGATAACCTGCAGCTTGGACCTGTAGTCCTCTCCGAACTTTGTCCGGCCCTAGAATTGCTAGGGCTTCTTCGACAGAGTCTTCGTTGATGTGTTGTTGATCTGCGACGATGGTGTCGGTGGTTGCCTCTGCGTCCTCCGGGTTGGGGCTCTCAGAGAGGGCACAAACTTGGTCTGGCCCTAAAATTGCTAGGGCTTCTTCAACAGAGTCTTCGTTGATGTGTTGTTGATCTGCCTCGGTGGTGTCGATGGTCTCATCTGCGTCCTCTGGGTTGGGGCTCTCGGAGAGTGCACGGTCTTCTTGGGGGGATTCTATCTCCGATGGGGCTTCCATCTCCCCCAAATCAAGAGCGTCGAATTGGTTGGAGAGAGTGAGCGCTTGGGAGTTGAAGGGGATCAAGGCTTTGCTGGGGGACTCGCTCTTATCTGACTTGCCGTCACTGGAGCCGAAACGAGTGTACGAGTTCAGAAGTGATAGGAGGGGTGGCTTAGATGTTCTCCACTCTTTTGGAATATTGTCGTTTCTGGGGGATTTCTTCTTTAGTTCTGGGTGAAGACGGTGGCAGTGCTTTGGGAGGTGGCCTCTTAGATGGTAGAAGTTTCATAATAAACTGTGGTTGTCGTAGAGGATTTGTTGGGTGTGGATCTGGTTGCCCAGCTCGATAGTAATAAAATTGGGCGGTTCAGATGTGAGATCGAGTTCCACACAGATTTTGGCATAGTGGGATTTGGTGAGGTTGCTGGTCTCAGGGGCTGTGGCCACGTATGTTTCAAAAGAGTTGGCAATACGCCTAAGAGCCACTAGGACAAAGCAAATGAGTGGTAGATTTGGTAAGGTGACCCAGGCGGCTACCTGTGCTGAGTCTTCTTTGGTGCTAAAGGCTGCTGACCACTTGATGATCTTTATCTGGTGGGAATCAATCTTGCATGAGCCTTTGGACCATACTGTCCTGTGGTCGACATCGGATGATAGGTGGAGGGGAATATGTCTGGGGTCTAGGGGAGCTACACGGTACTCCGCTGAGAGTCTCCAACTGCCTATCGTCTCCTGCACCTTGGAGAGTTTGGGACAGCCAGTCGAAAATTTGAGGATAAATGTGTGGGGGAAGGAGGTTGACAGAGATGATAATTCTGCTTCGGAGAACGGAACCGAGGGCACTGGGGATTCCTGGGGGTACACAATGTCCGAAAGGGAGACGTCTAGGAATAGGCTACCCTTCGCTAGGTCTAAGTCCGGGCGAAGCATGGCAGCGTAGGATGGCAGAGCTGCTCCTGACGAAGAAGGATTCTGGATCTTTCCACAAGATGTCGTAGTAGCAGACGGGGATGAAATCTGCCTGGGGGTGAGAGGGCTAAGGAGGTGGCCAGGAGAAGCCTCTCGGGGGGTAGGGGGCGGCTCTGTCGCACTGACGGAGCATGGCGGGGCGGATGTCGCTGCGAACACGGAGTGAGACGCCTGCTGCGGCTCAACCGCAACCGGAAGGTTCGGGGCGGGCTGGACCACCTCGGGGGGGACGTCGTGCCCGGCGCCGTCCGGAGCGAGTTGGACCGTCGGGAGCTCGGTAGGGCGGTTCGAGGGGGCTAAGGGGACGGGGGGTGGCTGAACAGAAGACGCGATGGTCGAGCTGGAAACCGAGGGGAGGAGGCCTGCAAGGGGGACAGAGGGGTGTGCCGCTGGGGGGTGAGGGCCGGGGAAGAGGGCCTAGAAATAGAGGGGGTAAGGGCCTGGGTGGAGGGGTGGGGGATGATGGGGGAGCTGCGTAAAGACCGTGGGCATCAGCCGCGTAGAGCTCGAGGGGTGGGGGAACTACGAAGGAGGAGCAGCGTAAAGCCTATGGGTAGCAGCTGCATAGAGGTCTTGGGCAGCAGCGAAAGATGAAACTGCGTAGAGAACAAGGGAGAGGGGCCCACCCGGGTACTCAGAGAAAGGGGGAAGGAAATACGCGGATGGACCGGGATGGTGTGCGTAGTTGCGCTGGACCTCGTGGGTCCATGGAAGAGAGTGTTCTACGTAAAAACCAGGTAGAGCTCCACCGAACCTCTCTACCGAAAGGAAAATGTGGGTCCCACCCAAACCTGCAGAGGGATGGGATGCTGTACGCACGTAAAGGAAAGGAATGGGTAGGGCCCCTTCGTGTGGAATACTGCTGGCAGCAGACACGAGGGGCCAATCGATGGGAAACCCGAGGCCTGCACCGCAGGGGGCTCTCCACACAAGGGGACCGAGGCCCTATTTGAAATTTGAAGATATTGCGAAGGCGACAACTGAGGGCTAAACTTCGGAGAGCTTCCAGTCCAAGGGCGGGCGGCCTGGATACCGCCCGACGACGCGAGGTAGGCCTGCTGGGTACGGAACCAGGGAGGATAACTGCTCGAAGGACAAGGGAGGGGCGGATGATAGAGGGGAACAGGGTGGGGGAGGCTAGGGCATTCGGGAAGAGCGAACGGGGAAGCGGACCAATCGGAAGCGGGTGGGTGGGGGAGAGGGAGGGAAGACGGATGAGGAGGAGGGGCCGGAGGGGAGGGAAGACAAGAAGGGGGTGGCCAACCAAAGCCAGGCAAGCGGCCGGCCAAGGTTCTGCCATCCAACTCCGGCAAGGAGAGGTGGCCGGACAGAGCACGCTGAGGAGTCCCTAGGGGCTCCCCAGGAAGGAGCAGCAGCTGGCTAAACGAAGGAGGAGCAGTTGGCTAAACGAAGGAGCAACATCTTTTTTTCATATATATATATATATATATATATATATATATATATATATATATATATATATATATTCCCACTTGCCTATATCCATACCCCCCTTATCTATATAATATGTATATAGGTATACATCAATATATCATTGTATACATATCTATTCCTACATACTCCAATGCCACTTAGCCTCACACACTCACTTGACAACCCCCTGTACAATACCTGTTGGGCAGAACCCCCCCAACTGAATACTGGTAATTAGACCAGAACTTCCCCTAGCTCCTGACCCTAGTGCACAACCTGTGCACATTCTACCTACAAACCTAGCAACACACACACTGCTACAACTCCCTGCTTGTCACTTAATTCCTTGTACACACCCACACTCATGTGTATAACTGATACACAGAGGTATAGGCCCTGTACGCACACACACACACACACACACACATTAGTCCTTGCAGGTATCTGCCCACTGATACATGTGTTGACTGACACTGCTGTCATATACAACACAAGCCCCTATTATTTACTATTGGTGTACACATCCATACTGGTACACATGACACCCTATGCACACATGAATACAACATCCTACAGGTTTCCCATTATCTGTACGCACACACACAGAGACAAACTCAGGTTTCTGATACACACATGCACACACTCGATACATGACTAATCTTCTCTTATAAGGTTCCAACAACTATGCACGTACATTGATGTTTAGGTTGCCCTTCAGCGTGTATAAAAAGGTAAGACTCTCCCTTATTGCCCTGCTGCAGAATGCACACCTTGTGCACCCATTGCTCTCTTTAATACACACATGCAAATGGAGCCTTCCTTTAACCACCCTGTCACCTACCTGTATTCCAAACACAGCCTCTAGGGATTCCTACACAGATATAGGTCTGCACATGAGTTTTTCCTCTATTCTAAGGTCTATACACTTTAGGCAGAACACACAGGAATCCTTTGATCGAAACCCCAACTAACTTCCTATCAATACATCTAAGCACACACTCAATATTGTGTTAGTAGGACATAATCTATTGAACCGCACTTACAAGCTACACTTTTAAACTCTGATACTTCCCATTCCAAATCTGCAGCAACTCGATTTCACTCCTAGGTATACATGGATACTCTCAAATAGGGCTACATATACTCTCACTGCCTGCTTTATGCTGTCATTAGGTGTACCCTAGGGTGTTACATCTACACCTAAACTCCCTTTCCCAGTTTACTGCTCTTTGTGTAGTTGTTATTGTTTCCCCTTTAACACAGATATACAGGTAACCTAAGTATCCTACAATGCCACAAACTCACGCACACAAAGGTTTATTGTTACTACTATTAACCAACCCCCTTCCTCTTCACATATACACTGGTCCTTCGGTGTTTCACCTATACTCTAACTCTCAGGGAGTCCCATCCTTCTGTAGGTAATGATACCCTACACACAAAAGTTTAATTACCACTTCTGTTGTTTGGGTCTTAACGGATCTGTCACACACAGATTTGGCTCCCCTTGTCCCTGCACACACAACATTATATCTATGGGTCGTATACTCTCTACAAAAATATCACATTTCCATTATATGTTTATATAGAGTATTACACATATTCATGTACATAGTTATATACATACATATATATAAGCATCTACCCCTCTAATCTAGGATGACATCATGATACTAAATTTGTTCTCTAGATACTTAGGTACACAATCTAAGTATATGTATGATACATATACAATATGTAAAATCTTATGCCTCAAATATGAATTTTTATGCACAATATCAAATCCAATTATATTACACACACACACATACACACACACACACACACACACACACACACACACACACACATACATATATATATATAAGGCCTAGTTATGATACAAAAGTCTCACGACACATGGATAGGCTCCTCCATTCCTAAACCCCTACGTCAATGTGACAATAGCAATTAATATGCTATCTAGCTCAAATAGAGACACATTCATATGTAGGGATTGGTCCATTTGGCCAAGCGTACCACACCGTGTTATGATGCAACCTTCGATACAATAGTTAGGATACATGGACCAAAGCCTACATGAAAATATGATACAAATTCCTTTTGAGAACTTATCAAACACTTGGTGGTCATAATCTCGTAGCTACCCAAGTATTACTATTCTAAACCATAGATCTAGTAGGAATGAGCCCTCTATCACCTATTTCAACACCTAGAAGTTTAGATCTAGCCATTAGATGGTTCGCCTACAAGTTTGCTTGAAATTTAACCATATAAATGAGAGAAAAGAGAGTTATACCTATCAAGAATGATGCCTCCTCAATGACCTACAAATTTGGAGAAAGAGAAAGAAGAAGAGGGTTCCAAATCCTTGCTAGAGCCTCTACCAAGCTTCCTTGAGCTCTCTAACTCCTTAGCACACCATGGAAGAAGAATGTGAAGGAAAAATGAAAGAGTGTGGAATAAGAAAAAATGAATAGGGTTCTTCTATATGGCCGGCCATGTAGGGTTCTATTGTGGGCTTAATTAGGTTCCATTAGGCCCTAATCATCTCCATATCAATTAGTTAGTAGGAAGGTTTTAAAGTTACTAAGTGGTTTGGGCCCTTTAATAAGGTTTGCTTCTAATCTAGCCATGACTAGGGTCCAACTAGTTAGGAATTTCTAATCAATGAATTTTAGGTTAATTGTCATGCTAACGGCAAACTAAAAGCAAAATTTTAATTTCGTCAAAAATAACCCTATCCAAAAATGTGGTAGTGACAACTCTACCCCGGTAGAAAAATTTTATCCTCAAAATTTAATAATAGCACAATCACAAGAACAAGAACAAGGTTTACCTCATGGCTCAAAAAGATAAGGCTATCGCTCGCGCATCTTGTCCTCTCTCTCCTAGGTGGACTTGCCGGGAGAGTGATGCCTCCACGCGATACAAACCAAAGGAATCGTCTGGTCAAGCATTATCTTATTACTACAATCCAAAATCTCCACGAGCTGTTCTGGATAACTGAGACTCGGCCCAACATCGATCTCTGAGTTGTCCAATACATGGCTAGGATCTGCCACATATTGTCTCAACTACGACATGTAGAACACATTTTACACTCCTTCTATGGTCGGCAGAAAGTCGTGTCGATAAGCTTCAGCAACGACCCTCTCGAGGATGCCGAATGGTCCGATGAATCTCGGGCTGAGCTTTCCGTCTCAGCCAAAACGGATAGTGCCACATGTCGAAGAAATCCTAAAGAACACCAAATCTTCAACACGTGGATTATTAGTGTGAAGGCCAAGCTGAGGCAAGTTCATCGAAGCCACCCACCTGAACGAGGAATTACCTCGATCGTGCGAAACTTCGTGCAAGCCATTACTTGGCTAAGTCCAAACGTTATTTCATTTTGATTCATCCGGTTGAGCTGAGCAGGACACCACTCAAAAAAAGTTTTGTCCTTAAAACTTATTGAGTACACACTCATCGACTTATTATTTGATTAAACATTCAATGATTCTCGTACACACTCCTCCTATGCATTTCTTTAATCCAAGCCACGCTCGCACCTTTGTTATTTTTCACATGGAACAACTATATCTCAAACTTGGGGTAAGTTATACTCATCGCGCACACGGACAGTATAGTTCTAGGATAAGCCACCCGAGTGGTATCCTCAACAAATTTTTGAATCAAAATTTCATCAAGTCATTCGTTCATCGTCTCCTAGCCGAAACCCAGTGCTACCCCTCTTTAATCAATCTCTGAAGCCTAACTTGCATCAATGCCTCAAATAATATTCGTATATATCTATATTGAAGTATTTCACCTACCAATTTCACTATCTTCCGAATTTATTAATTATAATTCGCTACAATCAATACACAAAGGTTCTTTTGATCACTCTCCTGTGATATCAACATAATCATGCCGAGTATCCAGCCTAAGCAAATTCGAGTTGTTAACCTCGAATCCGATCAATCAACATTCAAGTTCATTTTAAATCCAACGATTGTACTACCCTTAATATTTTCTTTGAAACCCACGATTTTAAAAACCTTGATACCGTTCCGTTCCTTTAGTCTTACATGAATTCAACGTATCACTTAGTTGGAACGTGTACTTATTTAAGGCATCATCGAAATATATGCATTTCAGTCAAGCCTCGCGAGTGGTGTCTCCACATAATTGGCTCATTCTATCCACCAATACCAATATTCAATCATATTCGTCCTCAAGATTTTTCAAGAACACTTCTAACTAGCTATCCTAGCTTTATAATCTACCCAGACGACTCTCGCTAATGTCGATTGCAACAAATCTCTCTCTCCACACAAGGAAGTCTGTCTAACTGCTAGGCTATCTTCACTAGGCTAAAGTCAGTAATGGGATCACCATTCCCAAACAACAATATCAAAACACTCACCTCCCAATTCTAAGGTCAAACCATAGTCGATAGTGCAAGTTCCTCCTACTCAAGCTCGCATCACTCCGATTTCTAAACTTCAAGCATATATTTTACCTATTTGCATTCGCAACGTTCAGTCCAGGGGTTCGAGTCATTCAGCAAAGCCATTCCTAGGGCAAATCTTTTCACGATGATCCTCGATCATGACATGGTTCAACAACGCAAACTTATAACTCTCAAACTCGCAATCCTCAATCCGTTCAATAGACCTATCAGTCCAATTTCGTGTACCTCGACTACAAAATCCCAAAGTTATAATCCATTGATCACAAATCGTATTGTCAATTTTCAATTCTTAAGTCGCATAACATTAATCATGATTCATCTATCGTAATATCACTCAAATTTTCAAACCAACTAATAATCAGTCTTGTGCATATATCCCATCGCACAATCGTAAGATTGCCTACTATAATTCTTCCATTTATATAATTCTCACATCAATGATTATCAACTTTGTCAACATTTTCGTTTCATATAGTCCGGCTATTATTTATTCACCTACACTTTATGTTCATTTAATCAAGTAATCTAAACATTCATTACTATCAAAATCCCAAGTATAGCATCCATCTGAATAATAATAATTTACACGATCATCATTTCTCGAATCAGACTATTCCTGAGTTATCGCATATTAATCTTTGATACGCCTTAATACCATTGATGATATACATAACCTGACAATCTTCCTTTGCAACAAACTCCGAGTCGTACAACTGATGCTGTCATTCGAACTGAATATACCATAATCTCATCGACATTAAAGATCAAATTTGACCATTATCTGGATAACTAGTCACATGATCAATTCGTTCAAACCCAAAATTACTTATGTTCATCTGTCTATCTTAAGTCATCAAGCAACATCTATCCCAAATCCTTAGAGTCATTCTCGTGACTTCAAAATCAAACATTTCTATGCATGCTATCTTTCCATCGTGCTATCTTTTCTTAGTCAAATTTAAAATTATATTCTGTTAATTTTGTATCAATATTTTCGTATATGGTCCATATCGATTACTCGACTAAGTCATCCATTCGTTGCATATTAATATTTCTTCGATTCAATCTATCTACTCAATTATTTTTATATTTCATACTCGGCGCAATACCAATCCGATGTGTGCCTTTCCTCGTTTGTCCGAATCAACTCATCCAAAACTTTAATATTGAAACTTACTCAATGATATTTAATCTAAGGCTTTGTATACCACGACGCTTGCTGATAAATCCATGGCACCTCGATCCTCAATTCGATTGATACCCTCAAGGCTATCCCCTACACCACTCAGGGATGAAGTCACTTCGACAAATTCTTGAAATATTTGTTCGAATCATAGCCGATCATTTTGAATCTATGTTCGAACCATTCCTCAAAATTCGAAGCACGATTTATCTATATTGCATCGACGATATCGTTGTTCGATAGCACCTTTATCTTTAAGTACCCAACATCTCATGAATCAATTCATACTCATTCCCATCAAAAATATTTTGATCCAACACATAACTTGCTAACGTCGATGCAAATCTCGGTGTATATTGCCTAACTCAACTCAGTCAATCGTGCTTTACGTGAGACCATCTTTGTTCAACCAAATTTTTTTGCCTCGTAATATTTTACGAAATATATAGACTTATTGTAAGGAACATTCTGTAGAACAATGAGAGAGAGCGCACCAACAACATCGATAGCAAAAATAATATTTTGTACGAAGACATCAGAGTTAAAGAATTCATTCGAGAGTACAAGCATGTAAAGTCGTGCTCTGATACTATTATGTTATGCCCCGGTTCACAAAATCGATCGTCCTCGCTAAGGCATGATGCCACATGAGCCTAGATTGTACGTGCATGACAGGTTCGATAACGGTCGATTACAATAGCTTGTGACGGAGTTGTTACACAAGAGTTCCAAGTAGAGAAGTTGAATAACACAAAGACATGTGCAAAATGATATACTTTATTGATATAGAAATAAGGTTATAAGGGTACGAAATCAAGATTATAAGTCACTTAAACTCAGTTAATCTCTTGATTACAAACTCTCATGTCTCTCTCTCTCTCTCTCTTTTCACTCAATTACGATTGCTCACGCCCAAAGGCCTATAATTTTGCGGATGCTTTAGAAGACGATGTCCATACATTATGTCCCATATAGGTAAAGTCTTCAACGCGATCATATGTCTCAAAATGCTAAGTAACTCAATGCCTCAGCGCATCCAAGCAAACTCTGCCCTGAATGATGCAAGTACCTAAACTTGTACATAAAACTGGTAGGGTGTCAGTACACAACCGTATTGTTGAGTGAGCCTATCGCCACCCAAACAAAACCAATACATTTATTTAGTATGTGCAACTATTCATTGATTGTCCTTCTATTCTTGCCTTAGGATCAATTTGATAGAATGGAATACTAGCCATATTTGTGACTCTAGACCATTACCGTGCCTTGTACCAATAACTTACTTATCTTTGTGTCTTTAGATCATTTTTGTGCCAATAATATCAATGTATCGACTCGTGCTTGCCTTTTGGCCCATACTTTGAGACACAATAACATGGTCGTGCCATAAACTCTGTTCGTACTTCAATATTGAGGCCGTGCCTCACAACTCAATATGATTTAACCAAACTTTGGCTTGCGGCCCTTCTTGATTTAAACTTGAAACGGGTCAATCCAAAATTATAAAACCTCTGTGTTAATGACTCACCAACTGACGCCATACCTTATGGCGAAGCACGTGTCTTTGCTATTATAGAAGTTCAAAAATGAATAGGCGACACTCACAAGAAGGCGCCAGCTTCAAGTGGCACCTAGATGCTGACTTACACAAGACTCAAGTTGCACCCACATCAAGGTACACGGGTTCCATATGGCAAGCTTCATCGAGAAGCTGTAATGGTTGCCATCATTACTGACAGCACAATAGTCGAAGAATATCTCTTTGAATTCCAAGCAACACGACGCTCGAAAAGATTCCGTCAATATTAAATACTGACAGCTAGCTCGCGCAATCTATCAAAGTGTACGAGAAGTTTCCACAGCACAGAAGACTGAGTCAGAGGTGCCAATTATCAAGTTGTGCCAACGCAAACTGGATGGTTGACACCACCTGATTGATTATTTGTCCAGAAGCTAGATGACTTGGCGTGCATGCCCCTAATTTCGAAGAACGTATCCACTACACTGTCCACGACCACGCGCATCTCACTGACAGGATGCCACGCGTCATTAGCAATTAAAGTAACCATTCGCGCAACTGAACAGGGGGCATGCAACACAGAATGTGCGCAACTCAGAAAACAGTTATTTTAGAACTCTATAAATAGAGTTTCAAATCAATTCTAAAAAGAGGTCTAATGATCATAATCTCCTACTAAAGTGCTACAACATTCTCTAGAGGCTTGTGTCTTCAATATCACATCGTCCAAGGGATAAAGTGATCGTCTTCTGATCAGATTTGTTAGTTGTACTTCCCTAGAAATCATTGTACTCTTATACTTTTTTCTTTCTTAGTTTGTAGAAATCAAACTTTTACTTTCGCAAACAAAATGACGACTCTGTTGGGGACGACTTTCTTCTCCGACGAGAAAGTGACAACTCAATGTGATACTACATCGATCGGTAAGATGCAGAAGACCTTGGCCGTCCAAACAGCTTACGAAGCCATGATTAGTGTTAGGGGTGCTAGGCGTACCACTGTGGCTGCCAAGAACAAGGCACGCGCCGTATGGACTCCCAAGTCCTCAACAACACCAATCGCTGCTTCTGCGCAACCTGCTCCTGTTGCCTCTCTGGCACAAAACAAAAGGGAATGCCCTTTGGCTACTCCCTTTTTTGCTCTAGTTTTAAACTCGGAGAACAGCCTATCTAGTAAGGCTACTAATCAGAATAAAGGAGAGTGCCCTTTGGCCTTTTCTTATTCTGCACAAGCTGTGCCTATTCCTATCCTGGCACAAAACAAGGGGAAACGCTTTCTAGCTAATCCCTCTTTCTCTTCATGTCTGAAACTTGCTGGGAATACACCAATTTTTGCCCTGGCGTAGAACAAAGGAAAGCGCCTTTTGGCTTTTTCTCATTCTTTTCCAATACTTGACTCGACGAAAAACACTTCTGGTTGCGCCTTTGCGCCAATCAATACAAAAGCTCTTTTGGACAGAAACTTTACTCATCGTGACAGAGATAATCAAATCTCTGGAAAGAGAGTAAGTTCTATTTAGAATGAACTTTTTGCTACCCAGTTGTGCCATGCTAAGCGCACAGGAACAGGGTACACAACACAAAAAGGTATTCTACCTACTCCCAATAATTCAAGTCAGGATTTGCCAACCCTACGTATTTCAAGATCGAAACAAGGCAAGCTGTTGGTGTCTCAAACAGACACACAAGTGGCACACCTATCTGACTTGTGCGCCTATCTCAACAGGCGCCAGTAAAGATCAATTTCAGCAAGGCATAAACAGCCTACGCCCGCAGTTAACTTGCGCAAGAGAATGACTTCTGAAGTCAAGAATCCTCTTACCTATGCCAATCAGCTTAGCACCTCCTTGTACACTCAGGATACGTCAAGAACCGAAATCATGTTCCCAATGTCATCAAGGAATATATCCCTCCGACTTCTTGTCGTTCTGTCGTTGTAACCGATCTCCGTAAACTTCTTGCAAAAAAATAGAAGATCGTAATACCATTTCATCCACTTGTAGCTCTATAACAAGAACATTACTATAATCATCACCACGAGGTAGTCATCAAATATTGTTTCCAGTCAGCTAAACGGTCTGTCTTCGACCGTTTGAACTATGCTCAAACTTCTGCACCAGTGATAGCGGATGAAGATGAGTTATTTTACGCTTCGGTCAACATGACATCCCGAAGCACTGGAGGTGGAAAGCATTCGAGACACAATGCATCCCGCAACCCCAATCAATAATACTTGGATCGAATTCGTGATTCCGGTGAAGGGGTCGACCGACACACCAGATCAAGAAACCGAGAAATAATCGGTCAAAGGAATCTTTCCTTTGACCAAGAATCAATCGGTCAAAGGAATCTTCCCTTTGACCAAGATTCCTTCAGTCAAAAGAACCTTAATATCCCTTGTCATGGGGGTAGTTCCTTGTATGACTTGGATGTCGACAGTGAAGGCTCTGAATGGACCATCTTTTCTACCAGTTCCTCTTTAGTGGCTAGAAAAGTGACAACATATGTCACTAATGAGTAAAAAGACGTATCTAGCTCTAACAGTCAAGAGCAGAGAATTTTTGTCTTGAAGGCCGGTTTGAAGAGCATGGCTGACATGATGACAGGTATGCATGCTGTGATCATGGCACAACATACGGTTCCACCGGTTGTGAATCCAATTCTGACCCAAGAACCTGTAACGACATCTGCTTCCGTCAATATTGGTTTGGGGTATAGTCTCCTCATACTACTTCAGTACCAGTTCAGGATACTCTAAGTCAGTCTGGTGCTGGGGGTGGTGCATATCATGCAGCCCCTCATCTTAACACACCAAATCAGTCTACTGCTCCACAACCAGTAGGAGATGCTAATGAGACCGTAAAACTTTTGCATACTTAATTTGAAGCCTTCAAACAGAAAGATGGCCTGCAAAAACTTGAGATTAAACAACCTTGTCCTATAGAGTGGAAGGAAGTTCAATTTCTACCCAAATACAAACCTCCTACCATTATGCTATTTGATGGCAGTACATCCCCAAGCCAGTACCTTAACCACTTTGAGATAATAATTGATCAACTTCAGCCGAACGATGCTCTACTTACTAGAGTATTCAAAGGATTTTAGCTGGTGCAGCTTACGACTGGTACCGCATTTGCCAAATGGTTGTATAACCTCCTTTTTTGGATTCAAACAAATGTTCCTGGAATGATTTTATGAGAGAAAAAATGACATGACTATGTCAGCCCTCATCAACATCAAACAACAGCATAATGAAACTATTGAACGTTTCATTGAACGATTCCGTCGTGAGCCACTCAAAATGCCTGTGGGAACTTCAGATGCTCTGACTATAGACACATGCAAATCAAACTTGTTGCCTATAATCAGCATGTGGACTGGCTCTACACAGTTTTAGGATTAGCCTTCCTTCATAGTAAATACCAAGACAACAGAAGAAAGTGCCGACAAGTTCAAACAATTAGGCATTCAGATGCCTAATCTTGACAGAGATGAACATGCTGCATCCAACAGCGGTAGTCGTCAAAATAATTGTAAAGGCAAAAAGACTTTGGCTATCAATGTTAAAGGCAAAGAAGCTCTAGCCGTTAACATAGGTCAGTCAATACCTACTCCAATGGCACCACCACAAAGGGTACCACATCTGAAAGAAGAATACTCCTTTGACGAGGATGATGTCATGAGCATCTTCGATTGCTTGATCCAGAGCAATAAACTTTAGTTGTCGGACGCAAAGCGGCCAGAGGAAATAGGTAAAACTGATCATCCTAAATATTATGTGTATCACAGGTTTAATGGACACCCGACTCGAGCATGTTATATGCTCAAAAGGAAGATCCAAGAGATGATCAAATCCGGCACAACCACTCTTCAGCAGGACGAGAAGATCGTAACTGCTAACATCGTCTCTCTACAGTTTGGTAGTTTTTCTCCTCAACTTGTGCATGATGGAGTCATACCCATCCCGAAAGCTACTCTGGAGATTGTCAATCTCCCAGCTGCACGAACTGATGGTTTTGTTCCTCTGTCAACCGATAAGGGGAAGATTATATGGATCCATCCTGATTTGGTGGCTGACTTTGAAGCACCTTCTTCATCGACAAAGTCCAAAAAAGCAGCTAAATACAAGTCATGTCATCTGACTTCATTAGGTGAACACTGTCTTCTACCTTTAACTACTACCTTCACCTCGACGGCAGATTCTTTTTCTTCTTCTTCTTCTGAGATAATGCTGCCAAAGCTAAGGCCAATTACCAACCAGCCTTCCATCTATATAGTCAATAATCATGTAAACTCATGACGAAGTGGGATATGATCTACAAAAGGCTCCTAGCCTGAATCATGGAAAAGGATCTCTTGTACCTCTTTTTCTATACCTTTTACACAACCAATCTCGTGTTGGTTTGGGTTTTTGGACAGACCCTTCATCTTGCCAAAGGAAGCCTTCCAAAAGCAAGATCCGGATAAAGAGTTGTAATATGGTGTCTTTCGAACGTATATCCGAAGAAGAAGCCTTAACTGGTACTAGGTCTGGAAGATTTTACCTGAGAGTCTATCCAGAAGGTCAAGAGAGCTCTGCTCCACATCCGGAGGCTCCTCTAGCATCATCTTCTCCTGCTGTTAATGTTCCATTGGCTTCATCGCCACCAGTGGAACCAACTCCTCCCAAACCAACGACGACCGGCAAAGGAAAACAGCATGTCCGTTTCAATAAAGTATTAAAGAAGACTACCTTTTGGACTTGAGAAGCCTTATAACTTTGATATGTTGGCTCAACTGGCTAATACTCCGACAAGGTTATCAATCTTTGAACTCATGCGTCTCTCAAGGAAAACTCGGGAAATAATGAGTGAAGCTTTGATGCAAGCCGACACTTGTCTGACACTCCTTAAGAAGCCAGAGGAGGAGCCTGAGACCTGCTTTCATTATCATAGTGTGATGGAGCTGATGCCCAACATCACCTTTACACAAGATGATATGCTGCTGGAAGACAATCGACATGACCGGCCTCTCTATTTTACAGGATTTGTCGATACAATGAAGGTTGACCGCATCCTGATCGATCCTGGGTCTGCACTCAGTATCATGCCAAAGACTCTACTAGATGCTCTGAAGATCCCTGTTCATAATCTTTCACAACCATCACTACGATCCTGGGATTTAATTCTGGTAGAAGTGAACTCCTGGGAAGTCCAAATCGACAATCTTCGCCCAAAGGTCACCTTTTATGTGATCAACAATCACGGCTCCTATAATGCCTTGCTGAGAAGACCATTTCTGCATGTGCATAATGTCGTGCCATCAACCCTTCATCAATGCTTCAAATATATAGACGTCAATGGAGAAGTCCAAAAGGAAGTGGCTGATCTAAATCCCTTCCGTGGTATCGAAGCATATTGTATTGATTCCCGAATGTACAAAGAGGAATTCATGAAGGTTGTACTAGCCATGGACACTGAGAAAGATCAGAGTGACACTCCAAATGATGTTCCCGTAATCCCAGTTAAAGGACGTACTTCTCGTCCTCAGTCTTCTCAAATATTAACCATCTATCTTTCCTCTCATGCTAAGAATCCTCCGGCTAAAAAGACAGAACATAGGGAGCTCACCTCTTATGAGCCTCTTGTTATCGACCTTCGTCGTAACAAGGCTCCTCCTTCTCCTTCTTCTCCTCTGATTATCTACCTTACCAAGCTTTCTGCTATGGCCGAGAACCCAGTTGTAAATGATGATGTACAAATCAATAAAGTAATATCTCCTTTACAGTATATGGATGTCTTTTATTATACTCGATGTTACTTAGAAATGCTAGATAACTTCGAACCACTTACAATAGGAGCAGTTCAACCTCTCCAAGATGAAGTATTGCTCGAACCAGTACAAGACTCCTTCTTCTTAGTTCCTTCCAGGAAAAAAGATGAACTTTCTATACTTTTTTATAAAGGAACAGAGCAGAAGACTACGCCCGATAGTGACAAAGAAAATGATGATAATGGGAGGCTCAAACTGTTGACCCAAACTGGATCATAGTCAACATGATCTTGATAATTAACAAGACGATATCCGTTATGATCAAACTTGACACATCAACCTCCATTAAGCTCCAAAACAAAATATCATCACATATCAGTTAAAGATGGACATCATCGACGATTGCTTCAAAAGTACAGCTGTTACTTGTACTCTGAGTCTATACTTTTATCTTTTATTGAGTCTAGGCTGTTGTAAGTTGAGTCATACTGAGTATCTCAAATCTTAGACTTAATACCCAAAGCTCTACCAAATAAACTCTAAGACAAACCTAGCCCATATAGCCCATTTGAACATTATGTCCCCTAAGAGACAGAATTCGGGCTGAACTCTGCCCAAACACAGAGTTCGTGCCAAACTCTACCCCCTAGAATCTAGGACCTTAATTTTAGGGTTTCTTGGATGCCAATTATCAAGTTGCACCGGCGCAACCTGGCTAGTTGGCGCCACCTGATTAATATTTTGTCCAGAAGCTAGATGACGTAGCACATATGCCACTAATTTTGAAGAACGTGTCCATTATACTGCCCACAACCACGCCCATCTCACTGACAGGATGCTACGCGTCACCAGCAGTTAAAGTAACCGTTTGCACAACAGGACATGGGGGCGCAACACAGAGTGCGCGCAACTAAGAAAATAGTTATTTCAGAACTCTATAAATAGAGTTTCAAATTAATTCTAAAAAGAGGACTAATGATCATAATCTTCTGCTAAAGTGTTACAACATTCTCTAGAGGCTTATGTCTTCAATATCACATCGTCCAAAAGATAAAGTGATGGTCTTCTGATCAGATTTCGATAGTTGTACTTTCCCAGAAATCATTGTACTCTACTACTTTCTTTCTTTCTTAGTTTGTAGAAATTAAACTTTTGTTTTTACAAACAACTATAGCTAAATCTTAGGCTCCATAAGGGTATTACAGATCATGCATATCTTCTTGATTCACTCGTGCCGTGCTTAGACTTCCTGTAACTCAATAAATATTGTGTATACAGATTGTCGCTCAGCACACCGACTTTTCTATATGAAGGGTCGCTGACAACTCAAGCCATCTTAGACATGGCTTAGGATAGACGACAATCATCCAGTATGGGTAGTTAGCCCTAATGAAAGCCCCGAATCTTCTATGTGGTACAATCCTATATCCTGCTTAGCCATCTTTCTTCCTCCTAGGCCAACATGATTTTGGTGTCCCAGCGATTTATACAAGTATAAGCCGTGTGCACAAGTTGTCCATGACCACACACCTACGATAACATCTAGACTCAACGTAAATGTATGGCCTACTTATGATACTTCTCAAACCTTTGTTCCTCATCTCTTCTTTACGTACTCATTACAAATCCGAACTCAGGGACTGCCTCGACGATCTACGATTGCGATAACTTTCCATGATACATCTCTAAAATCCTAGGAACGGCTATTGCATAGTCTTTCTGCCAAGTAAACTAACTCACAATCTTAACCCAACTCGAGAATTACTATTTTATTGCCTTTCTGCATAACATTGAACCAACTATATTCTATGCAATACTACCAACCAAGTCATACTCCATATGACGAGCCTAGAGATCGTTGGACTGTGTGGCTATAACAAGCTATAAAACCATAGGACCGTGCCTGCTATGACATCAAGTCAGTAGTCCATGGCATAATTTTGCCCAACTCAACATATAGGGTCAAAAGACCAAGTGCCAACTTTAAAAACTATCATGGAGAACATCTAAGCAATATTTTGACATTTTTTCACATTCTACACATATTTGACTCAATGGGATTATTCCCTTAGCTATGTGGATTCATCTTTTTTATTATCAAGCCTATTTTGTACAATAAAAACTTCTTTTTTATTAGTATGAAGGCCAAGCTGAGGCAAGTTTTCACCGAAGCCACTCACCTGAATGAGGAATTGCCTCGACCATGCGGGACTTCGAGCAAGCCGTTGCATGGTAAGTCCAAACGTCGTTGTGTTTCGATTCGTCCGGTTGAGCTGAGCGGGACGGGACATTACACGTTGTGAGCCTTATCTAATCTTCCTGAAAGGAAGGACCAGACTCAGCTAAACCCTATTGTACCCTATAACAAGTAGGACACCAATCCTCCAGGTCATCGCCTATATATCAATATCCAGTCAGAATTGGAGCAAAGTACAATCAATGAAAACATTACTATAAAACATGAATATAGTGAATATAATACATGATAACTAACATGGAACTAAAATCATGGAAATATGAGTAGTATACCAAGTAATCATGATAATAGTAAATATTAATTTTGTAAAGTAAAGCAAAAAATAGAACTTAAACTATTGACATGATTTGAAGTACTAATTACGACATGTGAACGGCTTGGGAATACTACTACAAGGTCTAAATAAGATAATGGCACAATCATACGTAAAGTGCGTGATTGGCCATGTAAAAGATCTAACATGGTATGTTGACATATCTAACTAGAACTTTCTCTCCCCAACTTGTACAATGGATTCAAATTATGACATATTGACACATGAATCACAGTACAAGGTCTAACATGAGCACAATAAACAACGTATATATAATAATATGAAAACAATATCTCATGACTAGGAATCCATATGATACCAATCTATATAATAAGCGTGTCAGAAACAAGTAAAACATCACTAATATGCATTATGGAAACTATCAATATTAAAAACTATTAAAGAATATACTCGCCTATGGTCCTGAGTTGAAAGTATAAACCAGAATCTGAATCAGGGCCCAAGTGTCCTATATATATAATAATATGTTATTAGCAACTATCCTAGAATCTGTTACACTATACAATATCATTTCTATGAACATGTAAGGTAGGTTATGATCATAAGTAAACTAGTTTGGTATTCAGGTCACCTAACCACTTGTTAATCTAAAAGTTAATATGCAAGCCTCAGTTAACATGGCTCCTATCCTATTGTTAAACATGTAATATTGGTATTACACCTACTATAATTGGTCTTAAACAATAAAACAAGCATTGTAACGCCCCAGTCCCAAAATACTTAGGACTAAGTACGTAGCCATGCCAGCTACACACATACGATATATACTCCAATATATGAAAACCTCGTATGTATACTTAAGCTGTGAAATGCAGTAAACCATGACAACTAAATCTCATCCACAATAAGATAATAAATATATGATAAAAATCAATACTGAATGTGTTATTTGTACAAAAGTTGGACGGAGACAGATCTACTACCAACCATTTAAATAAGAAGAAACTATACAAGGAAAGGATGGATAAAATAGCAGAACGAACTAAGAGTCATCATCTTCGAAGGAATGGAGAAGATCACGACCTTGGCTAGATCCCCTGCAAAAAGTCATAAAGTACACACCATGAGAGATCACCAGGTCCTCAGAGGGACGTAATAAGATACAGGAAAAACATGCCATAATAAACTGAATATATATCATATGTCATAAGTCACAAGTAAATAGAATAGTCCAGTCGTAACAAGATCCAATATCTCATCATCGAAACAGTGGACTACCCCTACAACCAAACAAGGACAAGGGGTAGCATAGTATTCCATGATGCGATATTATCCCCTGCTACTAATAGAACGGGGTGATATGACATTGACTAGGGTTACCTAACCAATCTAATGTGTTTATGCAGTTAAGAACAAACCTTTAGTCGCATTAGCCCTGGCTATAAATAGGATCTTGTATAGTCCTCTCTTGGGCACCAGTGACGAAGCATATAACGTTCAAAAATGTTAATGGCCAACCTGAGGGGGGTAATCATACCCGTATCTCCAGCGGAGCTGGTTACAAGGAAATGTGTAATAGAAATCCATACGACAAAAAAATGTTCTCCCCACCCGATGCACCTATTAAGTCGCATCCGTGATCAGGTACCTCTACTAACTGCTAAGTCTTCTAGCATGCCTCTAATAGCAGTTAGACCTAACGCATGCGCACGGGTGATCAGCCAACACACAAGTACCACTACATGCTACTCATCTCACACATATCTTATGGTACAACTGTGTCAAGGTTTATGATATACACTAAATATGGTAGTCCCTTAACTCTAGGTTCATATGCAATCAAAAGGGATTAATAAAGCAAAACTAATATCACTGAACATGTGAGAAATCAAAAACTGAAATAATGGTACATCTAGGAGAACTGGAGATAAATAAACAAAAATATACAAATAACTGAAGAAAATATAGATTAAATATAAGCAATAAGTATGGCAAGGTACCTTGCTTGAGGTTGTATGAAAAAGGACAGGAACCAATAGCTCAAACCAGCAAATCGTTGAAGCAAGAAAGCCAAATCTTCTAAATGTCCTCGAATGCTGAATTAAATACCACGAATGTGTTTGGTATAAAAAAATATATCTAAGAAATGCTTGTCTAAAAGTCCAATTCTGGACACAGGGACAAAATCATAATTTTGGGTCAAAACGATGTCCATCGTTAGATCCGTTTTGCATCGAAAAGTGTGCCAGTATCTATGGTCTCTAAAGTCGTCAAACTATATGTCTTTGGGTCCGGTTTGACGAGACGAATCCGACCGTATGTCCAAAGTTGAATTCTGGCAGGTCGTGCACCAAATTCGTCCGTTGGATTGGGTCACGGGCCCGCCAAAAAGGTGTTCCGGTCGACCTTCTTAGAATCGGACCAAACTTGGCATACAGGACCAGAAAAATGATACGGTCATGTTGGCATAGGTTTCATCTTGATAAGAAAAACGTGCACAAAGTTATGGCCAAGTTTACAAAAGGTCGATATGGGAGTATCTTGACGGATACGTACTTATTTCGTCGCGTATACGCAACGAAATCGAGTTCCGTCAGTTCCCATACGTCGACAACATCGATACATGCCTTTTGATGTATATGGTTTGTGACCACGTCACCCTGTTTGTCGGGATGCACGTCGTATCGGTGGTTTTTCACAAAATTACTTGGTTTTGAAAACTATTTTTCTAAATTTTTGAAAGCTGGTTTCTTGGCGTACAGAATATGAAATCGAAAACTAGAAGATGGGTTTTCTTCTCCTATAGGTTGTCTATAAACCTACTAAAATAGATTTTCAAATCAGTCGATGTATAGGTTAAAAATTGCCTTCAAAAACAGTATACTGGACAGTTTTGTGGCTACCCTATTTTTTGAAAAATTGGGTTTTTATACTGATTTTGACTCGGTTTCTTCTAGAATCTGTACCAGTTCCATAGGTACTAGTTGGATGGGTTCCTAGGTGCTTATATGGACTATCTATAGGATTTTACCGTGTCAAAATCGATCAAGTATAGACAGAGAAAATTGGCAACGAACAGACATACCATGCTACCGCTGCTGTTACTGTTGTTGCGCCTGTTGCTGCGCATGTTGCTACTGTGCACGCGATTGTGTGGTCACGACGGCCGTCTAGCCAACGACGGTGCGGTGGGGCACGCGCATGAGGCCAGGGGTTGCGAGGGTGCTTCGGATTTGAGTTAGGGTTTGGTTTACGAGATAAAATTCCTCTCTCTCTCGCTCGTTCTATCCATGTATATATAGCAAGTACTACTATATACTTGGGTTGCAATATAGAAAATTCTTGTTGCTTGCGCTTTTAATAGAAAAATTAATATATATATATATATATATATATATATATATATATATATATATATATATATATATAAATATATATATATATATATATATATATATATATAAGTTATTTATATATGTATATTTCTTTTCAAATTAATTCACCAAAATATAAATAACTTAAATTCCAAATTTTTAAAAATATTTGAATTATATCTTGTACACTTTGAAAATAACATGACTAATAAGTAATCGTTAAATCAAACATAAAGATATTAACAATCTAAATACTTTAACATAAAAGTAAGAACAATAACCATAAATAATTTAAGTAAAAATACTGTAGAAATAAAAAAATCAAAAATTTATGGGTTTTTACATCCTACCCAACTTATTTTAGTTTCGTCCTCGAAATTAAAATAAATCTTATATCAAAGGACAAAAAAATTTATACGAAGTGAGAGTAAATACGTAAATTCGTAACACAATTTTCGAATGAGGGAAGGGGTGGTTGTTAAAAGGAATCCACATTGGCTCTATTTCTTACAAGGTAACGTGTTCTTGGTTCAAGGCCCTGCCCAACTTATAGAAATTGGCTAACCGTAAGACTCATCGTTACAAAACTTCTACGAAAGACAATTTCTAAGGAGAGGCGCAACAATATTGGACATTTCTGACCGCAGTCTCGGTTTCTAAGTGAGGCTAGATATTGTCATAGTATTCTTGGTCAATGACTCTATAAGAGGATTGTTACAATCTATCATCGTCCCTATCGGCTATACTTTCAATAAGATGGTAGGAATCTCTTGTTCGAGTATAACTAACACGTGTTGGTTCAAAAGGATTTTGTCTTTAGCCTAACATGGATAATTAAGAGTTAAGATTAAAGGATTCTGGGAAAGTAGAATACGTAGCCAAGTGCTGAGAATCTATAATGAGTACATAAACCTTGCTATAGATTATGATTAGGTAAGTATTTGGAATTTTTAAGTCATAATGACTAATGGGTGCAGCTTGGTTTTGGTACCATGTAGGAGACATGTGCTTGCTTGGGTGGAATGCAAACATCTTAGGTGTGATGTGTCTTGCAGCGACCATGTGTATTCAGTTTAGTTACGGGAATGGGTGGATATTGTATGGTTAAAATCATTTGGAACAAAGGGCATCTATAGTTTATTCTAAGGGAGGATGTGTCCTATATGTGGTATAATTGAAATAGAGTACAAGAAGGCACGTTTGTATGAGACATGTATATCAAGTGTGTAGCTTGGCTGGTCTAGTTCGTGAGTGTGAACCTTATTGGAAGGAAAATGTTAGTGTTGTGTTCTAAATATCAAAGTCATGTTAGAGGTTATCAGATGATACGGATCAGAGTGGATGCTATGAACCATTGATTTATTAGTTCAATTAGAACCAATCTATCACAATTATTGGCTAGTACTTAGAGAGGCTGGCCTATACACTTTGGGAATTCCGTTCTTGAATTTGAAACTAAGGCACGATTGTATGGTAAAATAGAATGCGAAGCATCAAGATTGCGGTCCTTTACCGTGGTTATATAAACACACGAGCAAGGGAAATGAAATGTAATTCGAAGATCGTATCACAACTTCCAAACAGATAGGAAAACAGTTATGGATGGCATCCAAGTTTGGCATCTTATTCTAAAATGTAGAGGAGACTAAGTTCAAGGTTCTACCCAACTTATAGAACGTGGGTACTCGTGGAAGGTACAGTAGAGGGCTTCTAAGAAGGTCAAATTTTAAGGAGTTGTATGAGGACAGGACGTACTTATGGACTCTATGGAAGCCTAGGTATTACTTATTTAACTTTGCTCATATATTGACCATGTTTCATTAATACAGTAGAAGAGGTCTTGGTCAAGCATAACCGGAAACAAGTTGACACAACATGATTCCATTCATCGCATAATATCGGCTACGAAAGGATACGGTTAAAAGATTTATGGGAAGAGAATTATTGAGCCAGGAGGTAGGGACTACATCATAGGTGTAATGAACTATTTCATCAAGTTTGGTTTTCTCGTCCAAATATGGCAGTAGGCATGGATGGGTTTAACTGAGTCTTATTGGGTTCCCTAATTGGACATCAATCTTTTATTGAATGAATCATAGGTTTTAAACTATATTGACTGGACAAGATGCTATTAAATCAATCTAAGCCATTCCTAGTAGGTTAGGGTAATCTTATATAGGTTCCAAGTCAAGTGGTTGGGCTAATTTTTTAGCCGAGTTGGTTAACCAGGTTCTTAAAGCCCAAGAATACGCCTTCTGTGACTTTTGTGTTTAAGTAGCACAAGAAAACTCAATTGAGTGGCACACTAGTGGCATGTGCATAGTGGGCTTCGAGTAAATCACAACCATATATTGGGTCAAAAGATTTGAGTCGAGGTTGGATCTCTAACTGAAGTCAGAAAGTACAATAGTATTATTGTAAGGATTATAGCTAGCCATTTTGACTCGAAAGTCGCATCATAAAAATAGAGTACAAGAAGACATGTTTTAGTAGGACATGATATGTCTACATGAAGGTGGAGTCATCTATGTCTTGTATGTAAAGTTTGTTGGAAGGTAACAACTGGTCTCGTGCTCCGAACATAAATGTCACTGTCGGAGACACCAAGTGATCTGAATAGAAAGTGGGAGTTCATGGGGCACTAATTATCATCCTAATGGAAATTAACTTACTCTAATCAATCGGTAATAATTGTATATCCTAAAATTTAGAAGGCTTACAATCTATTCACTCCAAAATTTCTTCCTTTGAATTAAAACTAAGGCACGGTTTTAGGATTAATGAGGTTAGAAAATTTTAAAGTTGTGATATCGTGCTTGGGTTTTGAGTATAGAAGAATACTACACAATGTGCTAGATAACGTGATATGGTAGATATGAATCATTTGGAAGGTGGTTCTCCAATTTCGAATAGATGAAACGATTGTGTAAATATAGCTTTCATGGCCATAGGTGGTATGGCGAAATAAAAGGACATTCTGGGTATATCTTCCCTCAAATATGAGTATTTGTTTTTTCGCAGCAAGTAAAACCGAAAAATAATAAAGAGTTAAAGGGAGACGGAATCAATGCGAATATGGGGTTTTAAGCGCGATTGAATAATTCAAACAGAGTTGTCAAGGCAGTTGCGGATGAGTTCATAGAGACACCTATATCTCAATCCACGTAGGATAATCATATGAAGAGCGAACCAAATGCACTAAGGTTAATCAAACCATAATACACCGATTCTAATTATACAATATGTTAGTGAGCGTCCCTAATAAACACATGTCTTGAACAAGCTCGATAAAGAATAAGCTTGCAAAAACTAAGCTATAATAGCGGCATCAATCAAGGTAGTGCAAAAATATAAGTACGCGAGATAATGATAAAAGCAGATATAAATAACTCAAGTTCCATAAGAATCTAAGTTTTATCATGTGTTCACGCTTACACAGTCATCTTACTATCTTCTTTTCTGAGGCCTTGGTTGAAAGAATGAGTCATGGATCTTTAAGAACTATAGTCTAGGTATTCTTCTTAAAATCCTCTTTAATGGGTTGCAAGGACCAACAAAGTGATAGGTTATGAGGCATACTACCCAACTTAAAAGAGTTCAACTAGCAGGGTGATTGAGCATTACACACGTATACCTAGTATGATTCATCTTCCTAACCTTTATCAAGCACGGAAGGAAAGATACGAATTACGGTAGGATTAAACAAGAGGCAAATCAAAGCTATCAAACGAGAGTTCGAAAATGGAATTCAATAGAGGGGATCAAGTATGTGGATTATATCATATACTCTAAATCCTATATGCAGGCTCACATTGGTACAGTAACGTAACCAAAGTGATAAACTCGACCTGCATGGGCCACCACAAAAACATATAACGCCCAGTCCCAAAATACTTAGGACTAAGTACGTAGCCATGCCAGCTGAACACATACGAAGTATACTCCAATATATGAAAACCTCGTAAGTATACATAAGCTGTGAAATGCAATAAACCATGATAACTAAATCTCATCCAAAATAAGATAATAAATATACGATAAAAATCAATATTGATTGTGTTATTCGTACAAAAGTTGGGCGGAGACAGATCCACTACCAAACATTTTAATGAGAAGAAACTATACAAGGAAATGATGGATAAAATAGCAGATCGAACTAAGAGTAATCATCTTCGAAGGAATGGAGAAGATCACGGCCTTTGCTAGAACACCTGCAAAAAGTCACAAAGCACACACCTGGAGAGATCACCAGGTCCTCAGAGGGACGTAAAAAGATACAGGAAGAACATGCCATAATAAACTAAATATATATAATATGTCACAAGTCACAAGTAAATAAAATAGTCCAGTCGTAACAAGATCTAGTATCTCATCATCGAAACTGTGGCCTACCCCTACAACCAATCAAGGACAAGGGGTAGCACACTATTCCGCAATGCAACATTGTCCCATGTTACTAATAGAACGGGGTGACATGACATTGACTAGGGTTACCTAACCAATCTAATATGTTTATGCAGTTAAGAACACGCATTTAGTCGCATGAGCCCTGGCTATAAATAGGATCTTGTATAGTCCCCTCTTGTGCACCAGTGACGAAGCACATAACGTTCAAAAATGTTAGTGGCTAACCTGAGGGGATAATCATACCCGTATCTCCAGTGGAGCTTTTGGGTTACAAGGGAATGTGTAATAGAAGCCCATACGACAAGAAAATATTCTCCCCACCTGATGCACCTATCAAGTCGCATTCGCGATCAGGTACCTCTAATAACTGCTGAGTCTCCTAGCATGCCTCTAATAGCAGTTAGACCTAACGGATGCACACGAGTGATCAGCCAACATGCAAGTACCTATACATGTTACTCATCTCACATATATCTCCTGGTACAACTGTGTCAAGGTTTATGATTTACACTAAAGATGGTAGTCCCTTAACTCTAGGTTCATATGCAATCAAAAGGGAATAAATAAAGCAAAACTAATATTATTGAATATATGAGAAATCAGGAACTGTAAAATGGTACAGCTAGGATAACTGGAGATAAATAAACAATGATATGCAAATAACTAAATAAAATGCAGATTAAATATAAGCAATAAATATGGCAAGGTATATTGCCTGAGGTTGTGTACAAAATGGCAGGATCCAATAGCTCAAACCAGCAAATCGATGAAGCAAGAAAGACAAATCTTCCAAACGTCCTCGGAATGCTGAAATAAACACCACGAATGTGTTTGGTATAAAAGATATGTCTAAGAAATGCCTGTCCAAAAGTCCAATTATGGACATGGGGCAAAATCGTAATTTCAGGCCAAAATGATGTCCGTTGTTGGACCCGTTTTGTACCAAAAAGTGTGCCAGTATCTATGGTCTCTAATGTCATCAAACTATCTGTCTATGGGTCCAGTTTGATGGGATGAACCCAACCGTATGTCCAAAGTTGGATTCCGGCGGGTCGTGTACAAATTTGCCCGTTATATTGGGTCGCGGGCCCGCCAAAAAGGTGTTTCGATCGACCTTCTAAGAATCGGACCAAACTTAGCATACAGGACCAAAAAATAATACGATCCTGTTGCGGAAGGTTTCGTCTTGATACGACAAACGTGCATAAAGTTATGGCAAAGTTTACAAAAGGTCGATACGGGGGTATCTTGATGGATACGCACTTATTTCGTCGCACATACGCAACGAAATCGAGTTCCGTCAGTTCCCACACGTCGACAACATCCATACACGTCTTTAAATATGTATGGTTTGTGTCCGTGTCACCAGGTTTGTCGGGGCGCACGTCGTGTCGGTGTTTTTTTACAAAATTACTTGGTTTTGAAAACTGTTTTTCTGAATTTTTGAAAGATGTTTTCTTGGCGTACAGAATAAGAAATCAAAAACTAGGAGAATAGTTTTATGCTCCTATAGGTTGTCTATAAACCTACTGAAATAGATTTTTTAATCTGTCGATGTTTAGGTTAAAAATTGCCTTCAAAAATAGTACACTGGACAATTTTGTTGTTGCCATGTTTTTTTGAAAAATCGAGTTTTTACCCTGATTTTGATTCAGTTTCTTCTCGAATCTGTACCAGTTCTATAAGAACTAGTTAGATGGGTTCCTAGGTGCTTATATGGACTGTCTATAGGATTTTACAGTATCAAAATCGACCAAGTATTGACGGAGAAAATTGGCAACGAATAAACATACCTTGCTGCCGCTGCTGTTACTGTTGCTGCACCTGTTGCTGTTGTGCACACGACTGTGCGGTCGCGACGGCCGGCCAGCCAACGGCGGTGCGGTGGGGTACGCACATGAGGCCAGCGGTTGGCGAGGGTGCTATAGATTTGAGTTAGGATTTGGTTTATGAGATAAAATCCCTCTCTCCCGCTCGTTCTATCCATGTATATATAGCAAGTACTACTATATACTTGGGTTGCAACCAATGAATCTCGGGTTTGGATGTCTACTGTTCCTACAAGGGAACAGTAGCATCTGGCCAAAAAAAAATAATAATATATATATATATATATATATATATATATATATATATATATATATATATATATATATATATATATATATATTATCAAAAAAAAAAAAAAATTCTTAAAAATGTTCTAAATTCATAAATACTTTGTCGTTAATTATTTAAGTATTATGCACAAGTTTTTCTTAATATAGCAAATTATTGTTGCTTGCGCTTTTAATAGGAAAAATAATATATATATTTTTAAGTTATTTATATATGTATATTTCTTTTCAAATTAATTCACCAAAATATAAATAACTTGAATTCCAAATTTCCAAAAATATTTGAATTATATTTTGTACAATTTGAAAATAACATGACTAATAAGTAATCATTGAATCAAACACAAAGATATTAACAATCTAAATACTTTAACATAAAAGTAATAACAATAAAATTTTGAAACTAAAAGTCCCATAAATAATTTAAGTAAAAATACTGTAGAAATAAAATTTGCAAAAATTTAGGGGTTTTTACCAGCATTCCTATAACAATTCTAATACAAGCGTCGAAATAAGAGTGACGCTATAAAGGTTATAGTCTCAAGTTGCCAACCAAACAACTAATATATATATATATATATATATATAT
Organism: Iris pallida; assembly: GCA_029216955.1. Lineage (NCBI taxonomy): Eukaryota > Viridiplantae > Streptophyta > Magnoliopsida > Asparagales > Iridaceae > Iris > Iris pallida. The sequence continues at coordinate 18,400,210 of JANAVB010004800.1, forward strand.
ATATATATATATATATATATATATATATATATATATATATATGTATGTATGTATATATATTATCAAACAAATATATAAAAATTCTTAAAATTGTTCTAAATTCATAAATACTTTGTCGTTAATTATTTAAGTATTATGCACAAGTTTTTCTTAATATAGCAAATTATTGTTGCTTGCGCTTTTAAGAGGAAAAATAATATATATATTTTTAAGTTATTTATATATGTATATTTCTTTTCAAATTAATTCACCAAAATATAAATAACTTGAATTCCAAATTTCCAAAAATATTTGAATTATATTTTGTACACTTTGAAAATAACATGACTAATAAGTAATCATTGAATCAAACACAAAGATATTAACAATCTAAATACTTTAACATAAAAGTAATAACAATAAAATTTTGAAACTAAAAGTCCCATAAATAATTTAAGTAAAAATACTGTAGAAATAAAATTTTCAAAAATTTAGGGGTTTTTACCAGCATTCCTATAACAATACTAATACAAGCGTCGAAATAAGAGTGACGCTATAAAGGTTATAGTCTCAAGTTGCCAACCAAACAACTAATATCATAAAATCATAGTAATATTATTTATAGTCCCTCTAGCACATGAAATATGACTTGAAATAGATAGGATTGGCTACGTTCATTCCTACAACTTGTCAAGTTGATACACATGTGTAAGTGAATGATAACATCTATAGCTTGCCATTTTTGATAGTACCAACCCAAGGTAATCACCCTTCTAGGTTTATAACTATTTATACATCATTCTAACATGTCAAAATATGTTACAAAGGTTTCCAAAACAGAATATAATCTATCATAGGATGGGACTTATGTTCTAAGGTGAGATTTACATTTTATTACGCCAGCGTACATGCTGAAATGAACTGTCAAACGCCTATGTTAGAACATAAAAACTAGGATATAGAATATTTTCTAGGATGGATTTTGGGTGATAATTGTAGAAGCTTAAAAAAATCAAGACAGTGCAGTCCTATTCATAGATAGCGGCAGGACTTATCTATCAAATGGTGCCCAGTATCTAATCGCGCCCAAACTCAACTAGCACCACCTTCAGATAGCTTAGGCTGCCACATGGAAATCTTCCTTAAAAAGCTAAGTTGTCAATCATGATGACTGACAACACGACAGTCGATGAAAATCTCTTCGAATCTCGGGCGCACGATGCTCGAGAAGATCTTGTTAGATTTGCCATAATGACGGACGTTTGTTTCTCAGCACCATTCATTGATGGCACGAAGTGATTATAATTCTTTACAGACTTGATGCTTTCCGTAGTTGGCACCAATCAACAGATCTTGCCATTCATGTACTAGTGCCAATCAATTAATCATCATCAGAAGCAGTTAGATGACGTGCGCGCATGCCACTAATCTCGACAAATAAATACGCAACACTGCCCACGACCAAAATACTTCTCTCATAGAATGCCATACGCCCCATGCAATTAAGCTAACCGTTCGCACGATTAGGCGATTGCGTGCCAAACAGTGCATAATCATTCATGTCTTACACTGCACATCAATCATGATAATTACTTGACAGTTATTCCAAAACTCTATAAATAGAGTTCAAAATCACCTTTCAAATCATCATAAATGCTCATAGTCTTTGGCCAAAGCTTTAGCAGCACGTTCAAGAGCTTTTTCTCTCCGATATTATATAGTCCAAGGGATAAAGTGATTATCTTCTGATCAGATTTCTATAGTTGTACTTTTCCAGAATTTTATTGTACTCTTTTTTTCCTTAGTTTGTAGTTAAACTTATGTTTTTACAAACAAAATAATGACTCTGCTGGGGGGCGACTTTCTTCTCCGACCAGAAGGTGACAACTCAATGCGATGTTGCGTCGGTCGGCACGATGTAGGAGACCATAGTTGTCAAGTTCGACCAAGTTGTTTATGAGGAAATGATTGGTACCCGGGCATGCCAAGCGCGCCACCACCACTGCTAGTCAAAATAAGGTGTGTGCCATTTGGAGTCCAAAGACCAATGTCGTGCCAATTATTATTGTTGCTTTCCTATACAAAGAAAAGTGTCCTATGGCCATTCCCCACTCTTCTACAGTCCTTGACTTGGTAGAAAACTCACTCGATTGCACCTCTACGCCAATCAGTGCCAAAGCATCTCTGAACAAGAACTCTACTTCCCATAAAGTAGGTCTTGCTCAGAGTTCACTTCTTTCTGCCCATATGCGTCGCGCTAAACGTGTTGTACCAATACGTACAGAGCACCAAGACATCTTGCCTATTCCACAACAATCTGAATGGTGCCAGGCTTCTATGCGCCAATTAGGCCAATGCCATAAGCTCCCCACCATGCACATATCAAGGACAGAACAGGAAAGATTGAAAGTGTCACAGACTGTAGCTTCCCTTCCCAAAAAAATTTTAAAAATATTTTTTATTATTTATTTGATTTAAATAGTGATTTTTATATTTTTTATAAATAATTATTTAGTTAATTATTACGGTAGATGACTTTAGCCATTGTAGAGTTTTGAAGTACAAGACGACTAGGAATCATGGCACGGATAGTGCAGTAGCGTACTTTGACTAGTGTTTAGCCATGGTAGAGGAATGCCAAGCCATAGGAGTGTCCTAACTAGAAAAATCAGGCCAAGTTGTGACATGACCATTATAAATAGTTTAATTATTGATTATTATTATTATTTGACGTTTAAGTGACCCGGTTGTACCAAACTAGTCCAGACTTGACACGAACCAAACCCGGGCCCATGTAATATTGTAGAGCGACCAAAGACGTTTGCGACCATAGATGTGTTGCATGCGTGTGCGTACTTCGTAATTTGTGTAGTGGTCTAGTAAATGTTTTATATATAAATAATATAATTGTCATATAGAAATCTTAATAATGTTTTTATTTGATATTTATAGTGAATGTTTCCTTAAACATATATTTTGGATGTGAGATTTAGGTAGGCTATATATATATATATACATATATATATATATATATATATATATATATATATATATATATATATATATATATATATATATATATATATATGTATGTATGTATTTGTGCGTATATTCTTGATATACAAAAAAAGGCTTTATATAATATATGTATAGCTATTTAATTGTGGTTATATATATATATATATATATATATATATATATATATATATATATATATATATATATATATATATATATATATATATAAATGAATAGTGCTATACTATAAATATTGATTATAAATATATATATTATATTGACTGTAGGGAATTTGTGGCGTATACATATATATTATATATAGGTATAAAAACCAGGATATATCTATTGATCAAACCCGGGCCCATGTAATATTGTAGAGCGACCAAAGACGTTCGCGACCATAGATGTGTTGCATGCGTGTGCATACGTCGTAATTTGTGTAGTGGTCTAGTAAATGTTTTATATATAAATAATATAATTGTCATATAGAAATCTTAATAATGTTTTTATTTGATAATTATTGTGAATGTTTCCTTAAACATATATTTTGGATGTGAGATTTAGGTAAGCTATATATATATATATATATATATATATATATATATATATATATATATATAGATATATAGATAGATATATATGTATGTATTTGTGCGTATATTCTAGATATACAAAAAAAAGGCTTTATATAAATATATGTATAGCTATTTAATTGTGGTTATATATATATATATATATATATATATATATATATATATATATATATATATATTATATATAGGTATATAAATGAATAGTGCTATACTATAAATATTGATTATAAATATATATATTATATTGACTGTAGGGAATTTGTGGTTTATACATATATATTATTGTTTGCCATAAAATATAAAAGAATAGACCAATTATCGGAGGACTGGACTTTTACTTCACAATACAAACTCGCGTGTACAAAGAAAGCCTAGGGACGAAAACCTAGGTACAGCAATCTAAGTACAATTGTTTATTTTAGATTCTGGGGGGTGACAATAGAGGCTCGGGAAAGCGACGGCCGCTCTGCCTTACTCCTTGGACGATCGGGTGCAACCTTGGCTCTGTAGAAGAACTGCTTGGCGTTGATGAAGAAATGCTCTCTCTTCAGGCTCTCTGGCTCTCTATGTCTCTATGTGCATCTGTTTCTGTCTGCCTATGTCTCTGTATATCTCTCCGTGTCTCCCTCTGTCTGTGTCTTTGCAAGAGAATGGTACCCTGCTATTTATAAGAGGGGGGCCTCATTAGGGTTTACAATGATTGCCCATTCTTGAAAGTCGGCGGCTAAGGATCATTGGATCTGGGCCATTCATCGAGATTTGAGAAATAAATGTGATTGCATTAAATCTTTTATGGGTAATTAACGCTGATTGACATAAATCCTTCTAATTTGTCATACCAACCTCGGATTCCTCGACACCTGTCTTTAATTGGCTTATTTGCAAATGATCTGATTTGATCCCAATATTTCATTGGGATTTGTTGAGAGATTTCGATCAATCTGATGCAAAATGCCCTGCTATCATGCCACGTGTCATAACAGCAGAAATCTGAACCGCAGGAAAGTTGAGCCGCATAAGGCTGGCCACGTGTCAAGGCTGCCTAAGAGTGTCCCCCCTGAACATTTGGGCCGCATGGTAATGATTTGAGCCGCATGGAGATAGTCCTCGTGAGCCGCATGGGACTAGTCTTCGTGAGCCGCATGGGGCTGGTCTTCGTGAGCCGCATGGGGCTGATCTTCGTGAGCCGCATGGAGTTAGTCTTCGGGAGCCGCATGGGGCTAGTCTTCGTGAGCCGCATGAGGCTGGTCTTTGTGAGCCGCATGGAGCTAGTCTCCGCTTGGGCCGCATACAACTGTCCACGTGTCAAGGCCGCATGACAGTTTCTGACTCTCGGAGGATCGTGTCAGAGTTTTTTTTTCGCTTTCCAAGGAGTTCGTCCTTATGAGGGAGTCATAATAATATCTTCGTGTCAGAACTGTCACTTCGTCAAAGCTGTCAGCCGTCAAGGTATTTAATACAAAACGAGAGAGCTATTTGTAGGTCACTTGGCTCCTCTTTGAGCCGCATAGGACTTGTTCGAGCCGCATAGATGCTCGAGCCGCATGGATACTTGAGCTGCATGAACTCTCTGAGCCGCAGGGGGCTCTCTGGCCGCATGGATCTTTCTTTATTCTTTTTCATGCTTCTACAAGACCCCCTTCAAAGTTTTCAATTTGCAAAATTGAAATACTTTGAATAAGAAGCATGGCCATGTATTCTTCTGGCCGCATATGATGTCTTGGCCACATGGGTGCCTCAACCGTATGGACGTCTTGGCCGCATGGACGACTCGGCCGCATGGACGACTCGGCCGTATGGATGACCCGGCCGCATGGATGTTTCGGTCGCATTGAGTCAATCAGCCGCAGGGACTTTTGGGCCGCATAACTATCTCAGCTGTGAGGACTTTCCACCACGTCATCTTGCCACGTATAGAGATCTTTTGCATTAAATGCTGTTGATTTGCTGTCAGTTTTGAGGTCACTTTTTGGGGCGGGATCCTAGTAGTCTGGCCTTCATTTTAGGCGGCTCGCCTCGATAACCGAAGAGTTAGTTTTCGTTCTGCACGAGAATCGAAGTGCTTTGGTGTTGTTTATAAATATGGATGAGTTCAGTCGGAGGGATTTCTTTACTTTCTCCTTCGTTCCCAACTGTTGCTATCTTTCCTTTCTTTCCCTATTTCTATTCTTCGACTGTCGAAAATGGCCCCCAAATCTTCTAAGGTCGTCTCCGCTGCTGCGAAAGGCAAGAAGGTGGCTTCTTCATCGGCCGCCGTGCCCGAAGTACATCCTGATGTTCTCCCCGCTTTCAAGGGTAAGAAATGGATTTGAATACTTTGAACCCCAAAGACCCATGGCTCTGTTGTATAACATATGCACAAGCCTTCATCCTTTGTTTTTATTGAACCGCCCAAACATGACCATGATGGAGCCGCATATGTTGTATGGGCCGCATGACCATCTCATATTCGAGCCGCATAGGGCATGCCCTATGTTTGAGTTGCATTGAGAAAGATTTGAGCCGCAGGAGTGCTTCTGAATTTGAACCACATGGGACCTCCTTTGAGCGGAACCGCATATATTCCTGACAAACTGGCCCGCATAGAACTTTGCTGACTCGCGTCGTATAAGCTCCTCTGCGAGATAGAATCGCATAAGTTTTTAATCTGAGCCGCATAAGCTATCGAATCAGTGTCACATAGAACTCCCAACTGAATTGGGCCGCATGAAGCTGTGTTGACCCGAGCCGCATAGGCTCTATTGAAGCCGTGCCGCATGAAACTCAGCTGAACTGGGCCGCATAAGGCTTCGTCGATCCGAGCCGCATAGGCTCATAGAAACTTCTTTTTGAGAAACTCTAAGTGATTTCGTTTTAACCTATTTTTTAATCCTGTTTCTTTTGTCCTTTTCCAGTGAACCTCCCAACCAACCCGGTCGGAGAGCTTCTAGTGGGTTCAGCTCAGTTTGCCGTAGGTGTGCGGCTTGACGATCTAATTCGACATATGACAGATCAACTTCCCTCTAATGAGCCTTTGGAGAGGGTGGCTTCCATCAACAACCAGCCTTTCCATTTTCATTGCACTATGATGAATTTAGGGAAACTGGACGAAGAATATCTGAAACCAGCTTTTCTCTTCGGGGATGCTTTCTCCGTAAAAAACTCCTGAACGCTGGACATTTCTGAGAACTGGGACTTCACCATGGACGGGGTGGATATCCATGTTCTCGAGATGGAGCGGTATTTTCCCCTCTCGTGGTTTAATATGGTGCCGTTGGGCAGGAAAATGGCAGGTTCTCTGACTCCAACCCAACAGGGGATGTTCGTAGGCAACATCCACTATAATATGAGTATTAAGTCAGCATGTGCAAGTAGGGAGTCATTCAGCCGGACTGTGATAGGGCTGATTCCTGGTACTTTTATGCATGTGTCTGTTCCTAACTTCACTTTTACCCGAGCTGATACCTTCCTGAATCAGCTCGCTCGTAAGGGGTCCTATCTTGTGGGCAGGTTATCGCTGCTGAATTGGATAAATCCCATTCCCACATGGGCCAATCTTTCCTCATGGATCCTGAGGAACTACGAGGAACTCCTTCGGGAGATTGACCTTTACTACGCCATCCGAGGCACCTGTTACGGATTGCCCATTAACAAGACACTGTTTATGGCCCTTTTGGAGATGTATTGCCGGCATACGGGGACTTTCTTCGCGCCCGGGGGAGAGTTGGGACTTGCTCTCCATGAAATGCATGCTGTTTCTAAGCTGTCGTGGGGAGGCGAGGCCTTTGAAGTATATACCCCGACGAACGAGGAATTCGATGACCTGGATCGACGATTTTCTGGTTTCGTCGTTGTGTACCGAGAACTGTTGTGCCACCATAGCATCTGCCACCAGACTGCTATCAAGAAAGAAAATAGCTCAGAAGGGAATGCCCTCCATACCACGGCCTGGGTCGCGTATCTTTTCAAGTTACGTCCTTCCGGTCGGGTTTTGTCTCGAGGTCCTCAAATCCCGGAGGAGGTAAAGGACATGATGTTGAAGGCTAAAAGGTCGAGGTCCACCCGTGACAGGTTTGGGAGTCACACCGACTCCTTCAGTTATTTCCACTATGGTACCCGGCAGATGTCGAAGAAAGTAATCTTGGCCGGTTTCTTGATGGTATGGTTACGAATATGTGTAGTCGCGGAAGGGGCGGGTTCTACTGAAAGGATCAGCCGCCACTTCATTCTTCCGGCTGTGAAGCTGGTCTTCAAAGTAAGACTGGCCCTTCTTCCGGCTATGGTGTGTAGCATACACCACGGCCTCCGTGCTTTTTCGTCTAAAGTCATTGCTCGTGAGATGACGCTGGACTTCGAGCGGATAGAGCTACCATACCACTATCTCATGGGGTAGTTATTGATGCATTATCGGTCTTTGATGATGCCCGAGACAGAGGATGATGTCACCGCTGATGACGCCTTCCTTTTCCGATACCGTCATCAATCTTGGGAGTATGATACTATGCCGGCTTATCGGAGGGCGTTGGCAAGAGTTGACGGGCCCGCCTTCTTTGTGTCTCTTCCTCAGTTTACCCCTAGAGAAGTGAGGAGGGTACACGTTGATGTCATTGAACCTCCCCAGCTCTTATCTGAGAAGATGCTTCTATGGCTGTGCAACATTCGCCCTGCGTACCTAGTATATCGTTACCGAAATAACGTATACTTGGAGCCTTATTTGCCTAGTAGGTTTTCTCGTCAATTCGGATATAGTCAGCTGTTTCTTGACTGCCCCAGTGCTTGCCTGGGCTTCGAGGGTAGTGTCCTTGACGGCATCCGGGCGTGGCATTATTACAATGCTGTTCATACCCGGGCTAGCTTCTCAGTCCCTGACGCTAATACGCAAGGGGATATTCTGTACATGGCGGCTCTTTATCACGTTGCGGCGAGCAAATCTCTCGTAAACTTTGACATGAACACTAGCTTCATTGTCGGGACCGGCTTGGCAGAAAAGCCAGAGGGTTCCAGGAAGAGAAAGAGAGGGGCGAATAGGGTTCCCGTGCCAGACTCGGAGTCCACTGCGGTGGACGAAGAGGGTGACGAGGAGGCCGCCGATGACTCGTCTCATTCTTCGGACGAGGAGGTGGGGAACCAGCCTCCTACTGTGTCGGACGATGAGGTGGAGGATCATCCACCTGTTGTGCCTGGTGCTTCGTGCCCACGAGGCAGGCGTCTGTCTACTGACGATGGCAGGACCTACTCCATAAAGCGGGCTGCGGAAAGATGTCGCAGGCTGTTTATTGATGTTGACGCTATTTCTGAGGTGATTGGAATTTCAGTCGCCTTTTCCTTCTTTTTCTAAATTATGGCCTAATCATTTTTCTTTTGCTCCTTGCAGGCATCCGGGGAGTCTGCTTCTCGGGACTCGACTACAGAAGTCGATCCAGCCTTGTATACTTTGATCCATAATATGTGCACTGCCATCACTCCTGCTGGGGTTCTTCCGGAGGCGGCCGGGGAGTCTCACATTGCTGAGACCTCAACCCATAAAGGCGGGGGCTCTATTGCCCCTGTCCCTGAGACAGCTGGATTCCAACAGGATGATACTGACCTGGCTGACTCCCCTTCAGGGGTGGCTGGGGCAGAGAAACCGGTTGAATTTGAGTTGGAAGCTGCGGGTGGGGAGACCATGCTAGCTTCGAACGAGCTGCAGCCTCCGAGCTCTTCCCCTGGTAAGATAAACCGGCTTTTTAACTTGTGAGGAGTCCTATTTGCTCTATCACCCTGTCCTTCGTGGATTAATAATTGCTTTGGACGTGCAGGTCCCACCCTTTTATTGTCGGTGATGGATATTGCCAGGGCGGACTCTACCGGGGGGATCTGATGGAAGTACGTGTGCCTCCTTCTTTTCTAACCCATACTGAGGGGCCTCCAGCTGAGTCAAGTTTGGAAGCCTTGGTGATAGCACAGCTGGAGCAAGGGACGACGCTTTCCGTGCCATCCTCTGTAAATAGGGTTTCGGGAGTTAATCTTTCCGCTCTACCAAGTATCCAGGCTCTTCGGGCGGCGGAAGAGGAGCTAGCTGCCATCCATGCCTCTTTTAGCATAGAATTTGTTTCCCTGGTGGCAGGGACGACCAGTTCTGAGGCTACTCCTTCGGTACTGCCTGTAACACTCCCTTTGACACCGTCCTCTATGAAAATTTTGGATGAAGTATCCCAGGATGTGGTCGACAGTTTCTACCGCCACCTGAAGAGGGGGATTGAGGCAGCTGTGGAGAGGGGGACTCCCTTTTCTATGGCCCATCAATGTGCCGGTGGCCAGATTAATATCTTTAGAACAGTCCCCGGTGGAGCGGAACTGGCTGCGCTTCTGGAGCCTAAGCTGTTAGAGGCTGGTCGTCTTGTGGCCCAGTTTCCCCTGCTGCAGCAAGCCGATTTACCCGCGGTAATAAACCAAGAGCACAATTTCCTCATAACTGTCACCCTCATTTTTCGTATTTCGTATTTATACTCATAGTCGGATTTTAGCCCATCGGCCCCTGCGCCCTCGGCCCCCTGCACCATCTGTCCCCTGCGCACTTGGCTACGCCCCCTGGGCCCTCGGCCCCTGCGCCATCTCCCTCCTGCGCACTTGGTTGTGCCCCCTGCGCCATCGGCCCCCTGCGCCATTTGCTCCTGCGCCATCGGCCCCTGCGCCATCTCCTCCCTGCGCACTTGGCTGCGCCCCCTGCGCCCTCGGCCCCCTGCGCCATTTGCCCCTGCGCCATCGACCCCCTGCGCCCTTGGCCCCCTGCGCACTTGGACCCTGTATCCCCAGCGCATTGGCCCCTGTGCACTTGGCCGCGCCCTTGGGCTGTCCCTTGACCTAGCACACCTTGTGCCATGGTGTCCCTTGGTTTCCCTTGGTCCTTGCCTTCTCTTGTTGTATTGTGTTTTTCTGAGATTTTTTGTCCACAGCACGACTTGACTTGACCCGGCACGCCTTGACACGATTTTTTGTATTTTAATTTATGGCTAGCATTCTCATATTTTAGGCAGTAAATTATTGGGTGCTTGTAACTTGTGGCTTTTAACTTGTAACCTGCGACCTATAATTAATCCCCTGTAACTTGATATCTTGATAGTGGCACGCCGTGGCGCACTCCTAGCTTGACTTGACTTGATAACCTGATAACTCGATGCTGTTGCGACAGCTAGCTTAATTAAACTTGACTTGCCCTTGACACCGTGGGTGTTCTTTCTTGTTGCTTGTGCAAATCTACTTGTCTTGTCTTGCATCATGTCTAGGACATGACTCCCTAGGTACCACGGCCAGGGACTCATACTAAATTGGATTAGGCTAATGATTAGATCAAACTAGAACATGGAGAATTTCCAGTCATAAGCAATCTCGTTATCTGGGCGCTTTAATGGACTTGTAGCTTGCCGACGAGTAGAGCACATTTCCAGCACATTGACATGTGTTGCACCCTCTAAGTCACCTAAGGGTATATCGTCTCTTGGGCGATGTACCCAACCATACTCTCAACCCGCGGAAGGATAACTAGATAGTCTGCAGGGCTTGGGACTGGGAAATTCTCATTGCATCTTGCTAGTAATTAGGCCTGTAATAACTCTAGCTAGTTAAAGTAGTAAGCCGTAGTAATTGCTTGGCCGCTTGTGAATGGATGTTGTCTAGCCCAGCCTAAGTCTTGTCTAGTCCCAGTACCTGGTTCCTCTCGAACGTGTGTGTTTTACTTATTTTTAACAATGAATGGATGGAGATAAGTGCTATTCAGGCGAAGGGTTACAACCCCGGTCCTTGTTTGGTTTACGGATTGTAATCTGGCTCCCGGAATGGTTCCATGTCCCTAGTCGTTTATTGTCCTGTTGTACTTTTATTACTAGTACTTTCTTCCATTTTCTGATGTTCTGATATGCTGGCTTTTGTTCTTATTTCGTGGCCTCCTTTGTGGCACTTGCTCTTCTGGGGTTTGACCCAGCTGGTTTTGTGTGGCCAAATTTTATAGCAGCACCCGAGGATCTACCGAACCTCCAGCCCGATGGTGGCGACTAGAAGGAACCCGGGCCACGAGTGGGTTTTCTATTTTGTTTCGCTCACTCGATTGTAAAATTATTCTTTTGAGGCGTTTAGCCGACGAGCACCTGTTAGCTCGATGCACATTTACTTACTGTCTACCTACGGGCTGTAAACATGATTAACAAATCCTAGGGTTGATCATGTATGACTAAACTCTTGCTAGTCCTCGTATTTTGTACGATTAGCTTCATGATCAACTGAATATGTAATATTTGGGACGCCTTTTATTATATATTTGGTGGTCTAACATCTTGTAATTTATATTATTTGTTTAAGATTGAGACAATAGGCTTGACCTTAAGAGACCGTTGGCTTGTAGTAAACCCTCATATCTAGACAGCCGTGGTCGTATAGCGAGGTGGATTTCATTTCAATATACGTAGCTGGCTATGTACGCCCCCGCTCTCCAGTATTCTGGTTCTGGGGCGTCACATGGTTTAAGTGGTGGCCCATGCAGGTCTTGGCATTCAAGATATGTGAGGGTTTACCGGATAGATGTCTCAATCAGTACTCGTCTTTGATCTCCATTCATATCCTCTGAATCTCTGGATTTTTGCCCTGATCATGTGCTTGTATCATTGATCTGTCCTGGTCCTTCCTTATTGTTTTCCCTGTGTTGTCTTCTTCAATGGTACTGTACCTGACCCCGCCGATCAGCAAGGTGGGGCTCTTCTCGGGGACCAGCAGCCCGGAGATCAAGCCCAACATTCCGAAGTAGCCTCCAGAGTTGTACCTACTGGAGCAGAACCCCCAGTTCGGCCCGTCCAGCCTGCAGACCCTGACGATGGCACCTTGGTAGGTCTCATCAGGACCTTGATAACTTCCCAGGATCGTCGAAGAGACGCCTTGCACCAGGTAGTGGCAGATGCTTTGACCAGAGGCGGTCATCCAGGGAACAGCGCGGCCAACAGCTTCAAGCGCTTGAACCCTCCCTTCTTCGACGGCAGCGAAGATGCGATTGCCGCGGACGCTTGGCTTCAGAATACCGAGGTGGTTCTGGAAGCAGCTAGAATACCTGAGAATGAGAAGGTGGTAGTGGTACGCCTACAGTTGCTGGACTTAGCTCGCAGTTGGTGGGCGGCGCAAGCCATGGGATTAGTGGCACCCACTGCTTGGGCTGTATTTAGAGAAAGATTCCAGACGAAGTATTTTGATGATGTAGCTCGGTACGACCTACAGACGAGATTTACCAACTTGAAGTAAGGAGGCAGAATGATCGACGGTTATGCATCTGAGTTTTCTAGACTCAGTAGGTTTGCCCCCACTTTGGTGGCGACCGAGTTTGATAGGGCCCAGCGGTTCCAGCAGGGCCTGTATTTGGAGATCTTATTGGCAGTTGAGCAGTTCGAGCACCAGACGTTCGATGCAGTTTTGAGAGCAGCTAGGAGGCATGAGTACACCTCCCAGAGGATCGTAGATAGGACCGGAGGTAGGAAGCGGTCCCACAATCAGATGCACCAATCATCAGCTCCAGTCCCGGCAGCAAAAGGTTTGACCATTGGAACTCCGAGGCGGGCGACCTCAGTAACGTCGATTCAGCATTCAACCCCGACGTACCCGCAGCAGTAGAAGCAGAAGAAGACTTCCGCGATGGGATGTTCTCATTGTGGGAAGCCAGGCCATATAGTGGCGGATTGCCGTAGGACGCAAGAATTGTGCCTGGCTTGTGGAGCGACAGATCACAAGATAGGAGCCTGCCCGAATAGGAGCAGTTCGTCCTCTTCTAACCTAACCAGTACATCGGTTAGGGGACTAGCACCTATGCAACAGCAGTACCCGAGGCCTTTATTGCCTCAGGCCCAGGCATTTCATCAGCAGAACCAGCGGCAGTACACCCAAGCCCAAGTGCAGAGCAGGCAGAGAGGTTTCCAGCAGAGGGGACCTGCAGCTAGGGGACAAGGTCTGGCCATGATGATGACTATGGAAGAAGAAGTTGCACCAGGTAAGGTAGTGGCAGGTACTATTCTCGTCAACTCCTCTCCAGCATTGGTATTATTTGATTCTGGTGCATCGCATTCATTCATGTCTGCACGATTCGCGACACGGATAGGATTGGAGCCCGAGTCATTATCAGTGAGACTTAATATACTTACTGGTAATAGTCTTGTGGAAGTAGATCGAGTGTTTTTCTCGTGTCGGATAGTAGTTAGCGGTAGAGAGTTCCCCGCTAGATTTATAAAATTCCCTATGGCAGACTATGATGTAGTCTTAGGCATGGATTGGTTGAGGAACCAGTATGCTAGGATAGACTGCCATATTGGCAGGGTTGTCTTTAGTATTCCAGGCGAGCCAGAGTTTTTATTTTCCAGAGGCGCAGTGGAACCATCTTCTCCAGTATTGCGGATGGCAGCAGCAGCAGTGCAGTTATCCCGAATAGTTGAAGAGTTTCCAGATGTCTTCCCAGAGGAACTTCCAGGAATGCCGCCAGAGCGGGAGATCGAGTTCACTATAGACTTGATCCCCGAGATAGCACCCGTATCAGAGAGAGTCTACAGGATGGCACCTTCAGAGTTGGAGATTTTATACAAGATGAATGAAGAATTAAGGACCAAGGGATTCATTCGTGCAAGTGGATCGCCTTGGGGAGCCCCGATGCTTCTTGTGAAAAAGAAGGATGGTACGTCCAGGTTATGTGTAGATTATCGTACCTTGAACTCAGTGACAATCAAGAACAGATACCCTCTTCCGAGGATAGATGACTTGTTTGATCAACTCAGAGGGGCTTCAGTGTTCTCGAAGATAGACTTGCAGTCAGGATACCACCAGATCAGAGTCAGAGAGCAGGATATCCCGAAGACAGCTTTCCGATCGAGGTATGGGCATTGGGAGTTCCTTGTTATGCCATTTGGAGCAACCAATGCGCCAGCTGTATTCATGGACCTCATGAATCGTATCTTCATGCCCTACTTGGATCAGTTCGTGATCGTGTTCCTAGATGATATCCTGGTCTACAGCAAGAGCGAAACAGAGCATGAGCAGCATCTCAGAATCGTCCTTCAGACGCTTAGAGAGCATCAGTTGTACGCCAAGTTTAGTAAATACGAGTTCTGGCTCGATCGTATTTCGTACTTGGATCACATCATTACCCGAGAAGGAGTGGAAGTAGATCCCCAGAAGATTGTGGCTATCGAGACATGGCCAGTACCTAGTTCAGCGGCAGAGGTTCGCAGCTTCCTTGGATTAGCCGGCCACTACCGGCGATTCGTTTCATATTTTGCAAGGATTTCGACACCGATGACCCAGTTGACCCGCAAGGATGTGCAGTTCGCTTGGACAGCAGAGTACCAGGAATCATTTGAGAAGTTGAAGCGAGGTTTGATAACGGCTCCCATTCTTACACTTTCAGATGGGACCGGAGGATTCACAGTTTATTGCGACGCTTCAGGCAGAGGATTAGGATGTGTCTTGATGCAGCATGGAAAGGTAATATCTTATGCATCACGTCAACTTCATGATCATGAGAAGAATTACCCGATCCACGACTTGGAACTGGCAGCAGTAGTGTTTGCACTTAAGCTTTGGCGGCACTAGTTGTACGGGGACAGAGTGGAGATATTTACGGATCATAAGAGCCTGAAGTATGTTTTCACCCAGAAGGATCTTAACATGCGGCAGAGAAGATGGCTCGAGCTACTGGTGGACTACGATGTGGACTTGCAATATCATCCAGGAAAGGCCAACGTTGTGGCATATGCGTTGAGCAGGAGAGCTGGAGTTTACTTCCTAACGGCGCCACTAGAGTTACTGGCAGATCTTCAGAAGATGGGAATTGAAGTGGTTCTTCCTACCAACGTGGCGTTGATGGCCAGTCTACAGGTTCAGTCCAGCATAGTTGAGAGGATTCGGATGGCGCAATCTACAGATTCCATGATTCAGCGGCTCAGAGCAGAGTGCGAGACAGGAAAAAGGCCAGAGTTATGTATTCATGAAGATGGTACACTTTGATACGGCACTCGTCTTTGTATACCTAGTGGAGATATCAGACAAGAGGTCATGGCAGAAGCTCACAGTTCACAGTATTCTATTCATCCCGGTGGTACGAAGATGTACCGTGATATTCGTCAGCATTTCTGGTGGAAGGGCATGAAGAGGGAGATAGCCCGGTTTGTCTCTCGGTGTTTGGTTTGCCAGCAGGTTAAAGCTGAACATCAGAGACCCGCTGGACTTCTTCAGCCCTTGTCGATTCCAGAATAGAAATGGGAGCATGTGACCATGGATTTTGTGACTGGATTGCCTAGATCCCCGGCTGGTCGAGATGCTATTTGGGTTATAGTTGACCGGCTCACGAAGGTGGCTCATTTTCTCCCATTCAGAGTTGGGCAGTCTACAGCTCAGCTAGCAGAGATGTACTGTAATGCCCCGCTCTGCACGAGGCATTTGGTTGGCTTGTTGGATGGTATCAGAATGTTGGACCGTGACTTATGTTGGAGATCAGGAGAATTGAGACTGATGCAGTCTTTTTTAGCTGGCTAGATGGAATGGGTATTGGAATTTGGCTCGCTGGTGGAGCTACGTTTGATGAGATTGGAGCAGAAAGACCGTTATATAAGGCAAGTGGAACTGTCCTCCTTCCTCCTTATTCCTGCATGCTTAATAAATGGAATAATGTGATGCTATGAATAAGTCCCTAATGTCCCTTACTTTGAATGTTGAATAATTGTGATGCGATGCTTTAGTTACTAATTCGATAGAGATGCCTATGCTGGAAATCATTGAATGAATAACACATGAACTTTGGAACTGCTGAACGAATTACACTAGAACTGCTAATGTAACATGATGCCTGAGAATGAATTGATAATGTCCATTTTTGCTTAATGTCGATGAAATGAATGAATCACTTGAATAATGAGATGCTGCATGAATAATATATGAGAAAAGAATTGAATATGCTATTGTCCCTATGAAATGAATAAAATGCTACAGGTCCCTTTGAAATGAATGAATGTTGTTGTTCCTCCTTAGAAGGAACATAATGAGAAATGTTGCAATAAAGCAATGAAAGAGAATTGATGAGGCATGGGATCGTTGAGATCACCAAATGAAATGATGGTAATGTTGGGAATGAATAAGTCATTGAACATGACTTGAATGAGATGAATGTTGATGCACTGTTGTCTTTACTTCAATATTTTACCATGCGTTTTATGTTCACGATTGAGTCGGACACGCATTCGCATGGTCATAGGACAACTTATGCATAAGTGATGGGGATATGTTTTCTCGGACGGTACCCCGGGACGTTAGGGCGACCGATCCGGCCTAGGAGAAAACATTGGCGTGCCAGTAGGGGCACGGATTTTGTGAGGCATCCTTTGGGGCTAGCTACCTTCTTTGGAGTCATCACATTACCAATGAAGACCTAAATGGCAATGTCTGTATGGTTAAACACCAGTGACCATGTAGTCAGAATGCATGCTAATGAATGTCTTATGCAGGCAGAGTAAGTATATCTGCTAACCTGTATTTGATGCAGGTATGAGGGAGTCGGCTATCGGTAAGAAATTACTTAAATGTGATAATTTAATATATGTGTTGGTTTAACTTGCATGCTTACGTTCCAAATAAGTTTGATGATGCTGTATATAGCCTTTCAGTATGAGATCCTGCTTAACATGTTAAATTCAGTATGCTAGAAAGATACCATGCTAAAATCATTGCTCAAACACAACATACATGCTAAGTGATGCCTGAAGTGAGAACTGTTATAACATGTTTAAGATGATAATATTAACGATGCCTCAATGATGCCTTTTTGTGATAACACCTAGTATGCCTCAATGATGCATTTGCATGATAACACCAAGAATGTTAAAAAGATATGTCCACATGAATGCTACAAAGAATATGTTTACATGCTTCACTCTGATTATTGCCCATGAACTGTAAACTGATGCTAGGCCCCAATTAGAAAGACCATTCTAATAAATGTTTGCTTAAATGATCACTTTAAATGTTGGTTTATGCGAGTGGGTTGGATTCTACTCGCCAGTGCATAGATGATGTGCTGACCCACGTTTTGTGGGCAGGTGCTCTTGCTTGGAATATTCTACACACGAAGATTTGTTGGACATACAGAAGCTCTCCTTGTACAAGATGATGTCTTCTGTTTATAAAGGGCATAATGTATGGAACATTGTAATCAGTTGTACCAGTGAGATTGTAAGCCAAGTCGGTATATCGAGTTGTAATCCATTGTATCCAAATATCAAATGTAAGCTGTATAGTATTGTTCAGTTGGTTTCCAATGTAAAGAGAGATGTACTGTAATCATTGTACTTCAATACAAGTCTTGTACTTTTCTTCGATTATCAATAAAGAGAATAAAGTTCTATATATCTCAGTGTGACTTCAAATTGTCCTTTATCTCCGCTGCTATAAAGAAATAATGTACTTCTATTCAATGAGAAAGATTGTCCTCACTAACTTCAATTTGTCTGCTTCTGCCGCTGCAATGTGTTCCTATTTGAAGAATTATCACTTATGTACCATTTTTGCCTTGTACAAGTGCAATACCAGACTTGTACGGCATCACGCCCAAGCGAGGACGATCGATTCCAAGAGATAAAATATGTGAATAAATGACTCTTTGAATCGGGGCGTGACAAATTGGTATCAGAGCACGGCTTTACGTCCTTGGTCTCTTCTTTGATTTATTTCAAATCAAAGTTGCATCGACGATCAACCAAAGTTGCTTCCGCGATCACTCAATGTTGCTTCCGCGATTAAATCAGAGATTGCTTCCGCGATTATGCTGTTGTTATTCTGTAATCATCCTTATGTGGTTCGTGTTTGAAAGTTTGTTGACCCTCTTGGCTGCTCACTGGATGTTCCATACAATAAGTCTATATACATTATGATGCCCCTGAATGAATGATTGTTGTTGGTTTGGACACAAATAACCCAACAATGACTCGATGCCATAGTATGCTATGTTATGAATGCTGTTTAGAAATTGTGGGAATAAAGATAAGTGACTATGTATGCTGTAACAAGTTGAGATTGCATGTGATGTTGGAAATGAATTGCGAATGAAATAATTGATGGATGAGTTCGACATAACTGGTGAGTCGACTCAGGGGTGATGGCTAGTACTTTTGAGATCCTAAGAATGTTGGCTTGTGATATTAAGACCCCGAGATGTTGGTTAAGTATTATGATCATTGTAGATCATGAATGTTCGGAATAGAATTGGGTTGGTATTGTTTAAGGATGGCTTCGTTTCAGAGTGGTATATTGCGTCTACCACCTCAGAACGAGATGTATGTTGACCCTTTCCATGGGATAGCAGTGAGACTATCTGTGAGTACTGGGTAGTGCCGAGACTTAGCTGGGAGTCATGTATTGTGGCTAGATGACTCGAGTGTCCCTTGACGGTGATGTTATGTTGGATAGCGAGATTGTCGGAAATTGTAATCGGTGGAATGGTTAGAAATTGTTTAGTCGAGTGCTGACTCAGACTAGTAAGACCGTTAGTATGCTATGAGTAAATGGATTTGGCTAGAGAATGTTGTGGCTTAGAATATCTGAATGTTGATTTCGATTGGTTGGATGCAAATTATTTGTGGCTAATACAATGTTGATTGCTAAGATAAAAGTTTTGGAAAAAGTTGTCGATGACCAAAGGAATATTAGAGATTTATGCCTTGACCCTACGGTGTAATAGATGTTAACCCATCTAGATCACCAAAGGATATTCGTTGCTTATGCGCATATATGCTCAAGAATAGAATTGTACCAGAAAAATAACAAGTAGTGACTCAGAATACTATTGTTGCCTAGAGGATGGTTAAGTGATACATAAATTGTCGGATTGAATGGGATGAACTACTTGACCATTACTGCATGAGATTAAGAATGCCGTAAGATAGTTTGATGATTGAGAAACAAATGGAAACGAGAAATTGCAAACATGTTGGATAATGTCGGTATAGGTGATTGTTGGTTGGGATATAGATTGTTAGCTTATGACTTAGTGGTTTGACTCTGTCATACGGACCGAATAGTATGATTCTATAATTATGTTAAGACTATCAGAATCGATGACCCTTGAATAGTTAGCATTGGCTTATGGGTTTGTGTGAGTACAAAGGAATTGGAATAGAAATTGAATCATTGGGAATTTACTTGATGGATTATTGGAACGATGAGAATCGTATGTCGGATTGGGAATTGACCGTAATGTTGATAGATCGATCTTAGTCTATCGTTGGGTAAGTCTAGAGTGAGCCTCTGTGGGAATTAGTTCCTTGAGGAAGACACTAGATAGATAGCCTTGACCCTAGAAATCGTGGGCTGAATGACCAATTGTTGGCATAGCCAACAATGGCGATTAGTTAATCGGACTGAGTTAAAACCCATAGGTTTGGGTAGAGTTCCTTAGAACTGTTGGTTGCTTATTGGCCTTAAGAATAAGAAACTAGTATAACCCTAGTAGCCGTCCACTCTAGGGAAGTCACCTGAACGATTAAGTTTAGTTATCAGTGTAGCTTACCTTAGAGACTGGCTGAATAATAGGTGACTATTGGAGACCCATAGGATGACCTTGTGGCATTGAATGAGAGACAATGATAATGAGTATTGACCTAAGGGAATGTATGCTTCAACTTGAGCCTTAAGAGATGTTTGACCATTGAGGATTATATGTCGACCATAAGTGGGAATTGCAATCGTAAGGTAAGGCTTGAGTATACCTATAGTCGGGTAGCTAAATTAACCTTGACTGTTGCATAGAGTTATACCCTGACTCGGGTAATCGATAGTGGGTGACGTCGGATTGTGTCTTATAGAAAAGATGAGTTGCCTCGATGAAAAATATTGTTAGATTTGGGAAGGAATATGATTGCATGTTGTGAACTCTTGATATGGTTGGCTCTAAGTTAGACCTTTGATCGAATGTTAGAAATGTTATGCTTGGGTATAGAGTTTAACCAAGTTGTCCCTAAAATTAAGTATTGTAGCCTGGAAGATAGTGATTGTGGCAAAGTGAATAAAGCAATAAGTCAATTGAAAGGATGCTAAGTTGGATTTAGAAAAGAGAGTTATATTGTGGCTGATCGAATCGTACTAACATGGAAGTTGGCTGAAGTACATATGTTTTGGGGACGCCTAAAATATGTGTACGGATCCAGCAGAAGTGATTGGTTGTGACTGAGATAACATTATGGGAAGAATTTATCGCACTAGTACGGACTTTGGCTAAAATGCATATATTTTAGGGACGCCTAAAATATGTGTATGGATCCAAACGAAGTGATATGTTGCGACTGAGATAGAAATGTAAGAAAAATGTTGGCGGATCAAGAAGAAGTTACAAGTAATTGAAAAAGAGATAGACAGATCGAATCGTTGATAGATTTAAATGGTACAGTTGGATAGCTATTTTGAGATGACCGAGTGTGTTGAAATGAATATTGAATTGAAGCTGAATGAGTAACTCATTGTGATTAAGTGAATCTAGTAGATGAGTTGTTTTCTTAAGTTTCGAGGACGAAACTTTTTCTGAGTGGTATATTATGTAATGCCCCGCTCTGCACGAGGCATTTGGTTGGCTTGTTGGATGGTATCAGAATGTTGGACCGTAACTTATGTTGGAGATCAGAAGAATTGAGACTGATGCAGTCTTTCTTAGCTGGCTAGATGGAATGGGTATTGGAATTTGGCTCGCTGGTGGAGCTACGTTTGATGAGATTGGAGCAGGAAGACCGTTATATAAGGCAAGTGAAACTGTCCTCCTTCCTCCTTATTCCTGCATGCTTAATAGAAGGAATAATGTGATGCTATAAATAAGTCCCTAATGTCCCTTACTTTGAATGTTGAATAATTGTGATGCGATGCTTTAGTTGCTAATTCGATAGAGATGCCTATGCTGGAAATCATTGAATGAATAACACATAAACTTTGGAACTGCTGAACGAATTACACTAGAACTGCTAATGTAACATGATGTCTGAGAATGAATTAATAATGTCCATTTTTGCTTAATGTCGATGAAATGAATGAATCACTTGAATAATGAGATGCTGCGTGAATAATATATGAGAAAAGAATTGAATATGCTATTGTCCCTATGAAATGAATAAAATGCTGCAGGTCCCTTTGAAATGAATGAATGTTGTTGTTCCTCCTTAGAAGGAACATAATAAGAAATGTTGCAAGGAAGCAATGAAAGAGAATTGATGAGGCATGGGATCGTTGAGATCACCAAATGAAATGATGGTAATGTTGGGAATGAATAAGTCATTGAACATGACTTGAATGAGATGAATGATGATGCATTGTTGTCTTTACTTCAATATTTCACCATGCATTTTATGTTCACGATTGAGTCGGACACGCATTCGCATGGTCATAGGACAACTTATGCATAAGTAATGGGGATATGTTTTCTCGGACGGTACCCCGGGACGTTAGGGCGACCGATCCGGCCTAGGAGAAAACATTGGCGTGCCAGTAGGGGCACGGGTTTTGTGAGGCATCCTTTGGGGCTAGCTACCTTCTTTGGAGTCATCGCATTACCAATGAAGACCTAAATGGCAATGTCTGCATGGTTAAACACCAGTGACCATGTAGTCAGAATACATGCTAATGAATGTCTTATGCAGGCAGAGTAAGTATATCTGCTAACCTGTATTTGATGCAGGTATGAGGGAGTCGGCTACGGTAAGAAATTACTTAAATGTGATAATTTAATATATGTGTTGGTTTAACTTGCATGCTTACGTTCCAAATAAGTTTGATGATGCTGTATGTAGCCTTTCAGTATGAGATCCTGCTTAACATGTTAAATTCAGTATGCTAGAAAGATGCCATGCTAAAATTATTGCTCAAACACAACATACATGCTAAGTGATGCCTGAAGTGAGAACTGTTATAACATGTTTAAGATGATAATGTTAACGATGCCTCAATGATGCCTTTTTGTGATAACACCTAGTATGCCTCAATGATGTATTTGCATGATAACACCAAGAATGTTAAAAAGATATGTCCACATGAATGCTACAAAGAATATGTTTACATGCTTCACTCTGATTATTGCCCATGAACTGTAAACTGATGCTAGGCCCCAATTAGAAAGACCATTCTAATAAATGTTTGCTTAAATGATCACTTTAAATGTTGGTTTATGCGAGTGGGTTGGATTCTACTCGCCAGTGCATAGATGATGTGCTGACCCACGTTTTGTGGGCAGGTGCTCTTGCTTGGAATATTCTACACACGAAGATTTGTTGGGCATACAGAAGCTCTCCTTGTACAAGATGATGTCTTCTGTTTATAAAGGGCATAATGTATGGAACATTGTAATCAATTATACCAGTGAGATTGTAAGCCAAGTCGGTATATCGAGTTGTAATCCATTGTATCCAAATATCAAATGTAAGCTGTATAGTATTGTTCAGTTGGTTTCCAATGTAAAGAGAGATGTACTGTAATCATTGTACTTCAATACAAGTCTTGTACTTTTCTTTGATTATCAATAAAGAGAATAAAGTTCTATATGTGTCAGTGTGACTTCAAGTTGTCCTTTATCTCCGCTGCTATAAAGAAATAATGTACTTCTATTCAATGAGAAAGATTGTCCTCACTAACTTCAATTTGTCTGCTTCTGCCGCTGCAATGTGTTCCTATTTGAAGAATTATCACTTATGTACCATCTTTGCCTTGTACAAGTGCAATACCAGACTTGTACGGCATCACGCCCAAGCGAGGACGATCGATTCCAAGAGATAAAATATATGAATAAATGACTCTATGAATCGGGGCGTGACATGTACCTCAGGCAGATTATCAGGCTTCATGGTGTGCCAGTCAGCATTACCTCGGACAGGGATTCAAGATTTACGTCACACTTTTGGCGTAGCCTGCAAGAGAGTTTGGGAACTCGTCTCTAGTTCAGTTCAGCATATCATCCGCAGACAGATGGTCAGTCGGAGCGTACAATCCAGACTCTTGAAGACATATTGAGATCTTGTACACTTGACTTCGGTGGTTCGTGGGAAGATCACCTCCACCTGGTGGAGTTCTCGTACAATAATAGTTTCCAGGCCAGCATCCAGATGGCACCATTCGAGGCACTGTATGGCAGGAAGTGCAGGTCCCCGCTAGCATAGGACGATGTCAGAGAGAGGCAGATGCTCGGTCCAGAAATGATTGCCCAGACAGTTGAAGTAGTCAGAAAAGTCAGGGATCATCTTCGAGTTGCCCAAGATCGCCAGCGGCATTGGGCCGATGCCCATCGACGTCCCTTAGAGTTTGCTATCGGCGACCATGTATTCCTTAAGATCTTGTCTAACCGCGGCATCATTCGCTTTGGCGTACGGAGAAAGCTTAGTCCTAGGTATATAGGGCCGTTCGATATCCTGGAGCGAGTAGAAGATGTATCCTATCGTCTTGCTCTTCTGCCGTCGCTAAGTGAGGTACATGATGTATTCCATGTGTCCCAATTACGGCAATACATCCCGGACCCGAGCCATATCCTGGACCATTCAGAATTGGTTGTTGGTACCAACCTTTCATATGAGGAGAGGCCTGTGTCTATGTTGGACCGGAGAGAGAAGATACTCAAGAACAAGACTATTAGCTTAGTCCGTGTTGCTTGGGGTCATCACTCTCTAGATGAGTCAATGTGGGAGCGTGAGGACGACATCCGATCGCAATATCCCTACTTGTTTGACTCGTAAGGTATAATGTCTTCCTTATGCCTTATGCTTTCCATCCCTTGCTTGCATGTATGATTGTATGATTGAACTGCTTAAGTGTAGTTGTTGGTGCTTAGTATAGCTTGTCGTGGCAGTCTCTAGCTCCTTGATTAAATTTCGAGGACGGAATTCTTTTAAGATGGGTAGAGTTGTCACCCTCATTTTTCGTATTTCATATTTATACTCATAGTCGGATTTTGGCCTGTATTTTGTTTTTTTCGACTTGTGGAATTTTGAGTTTTCTCGTATTTTGGGTTTCGACTCGGCTCGGTTTTAGTCGGTTTGGTTTGATTTTAAACCCAATGTAACACTTTAACCTATACTCCACCCTCATTCCACCACAACCACCCTCATTAAATCCCCACCTAACTTTCTCTCTCCTTCATAATTTCTATTAATTTCTCTATCTTCTTCTTCCTCCTTCCTCCACCAACACCATAGGCAAGTGCACCTTGCCAACAAATAAGCACCATATTTTATTTGTCCATTAGCTAGATTAGGCCACGGAGAACAATATTAGAACTTGACATTTTATGATTTGGAGTCTCCATTGTTCTAGATCTAAGTGTTAGCTATTTTTGGATTTTTTTGGTTTTGATCTATTAAACTTAGATTTTTGTTTGTTTTGATGCTTCCATGTGGAAGAGAATTCAATTTTACCCAAGTTAGAACTTTGAAAATCCAAATTTGGTTTTGAATTGGTCAAGTTATGGGAATTGGGATTTTTTAGTATTCTTGGAGGTTGTTCTAGGCTTGTTGGAGAAGAAGACCCCCTCCCCCGCGCACGCTCTTTAGCGTGCTGCTGGCCCGCGCGTTTCGCCGCCCTGCGCCCCGCACGCTTGGCTGCATCGCGCTGCCCCCGCGCCATGCCCTTTGGCGTTGGCCGCGGCAACCGTTGGCGCATACGCTCTTTAGCGTACTGCTGCCCCGCCCTTGGCCCCCTGCGCCATCGGCCCCCCCTGCGCCATCGGCCCTTGCGCCCTCGGCCCCCTGTGCCATCTGCCCCCTGCGCACTTGGCTGCGCCCCCTGCGCCCTCGGCCCCTGCGCCATCTCCCCCCTGCACACTTGGCTGTGCCCCCTGTGCCATCGGCACCCTGCGCCATTTTCCCCTGTGCCATCAGCCCCTGCGCCATCTTCCCCCTGAGCACTTGGCTGCACCCTCGGCCCCCTGCGCCATTTGCCCCTGTGCCATCGACCCCCTGCGCCCTTGGCCCCCTGCGCACTTGGACCCTGCACCCCCGGCGCATTGGCCCCTGCGCACTTGGCCGCGCCCTTGGGCTGCCCCTTGACCTAGCACACCTTGTGCCATGGTGTCCCTTGGTTTCCCTTGGTCCTTGCCTTCTCTTGTTGAATTGTGTTTTTCTGAGATTTCGTGCCCACAGCACGACTTGACTCGACCCGGCACGCCTTGACACGATTTTCTGTATTTTAATTTATGGCTAGCATTCTCAGATTTTAGGCAGTAAATTGTTGGGTGCTTGTAACTTATGGCTTTTAACTTGTAACCTGTGACCTGTAATTAATCCCCTGTAACTTGATATCTTGATAGTGGCCCGCCGTGGCGCACTCCTGGCTTGACTTGACTTGATAACCTGATAACTCGATGCTGTTGCGACAGCAAGCTTAACTAAACTTGACTTGCCCTTGACACCGTGGGTGTTCTTTCTTGTTGCTTGTGCAAATTTACTTGTCTTGTCTTGCATCATGTCTAGGACGTGACTCCCTGGGTACCATGGCCAGGGACTCATACTAAATTAGATTAGGCTAATGATTAGATCAAACTAGAACATGGAGAATTTCTAGTCATAAGCAATCTCGTTATCTGGGCACTTTAATGGACTTGTAGCTTGCCGACGAGTAGAGCACATTTCCAGCACACTGACATGTGTTGTACCCTCTAAGTCACCTAAGGGTATATCGTCTCTTGGGTGATGTACCCAATCATACTCTCAACCCGCGGAAGGATAACTAGATAGTCTGCAGGGCTTGGGACTGGGAAATTCTTATTGCATCTTGCTAGTAATTAGGCTTGTGATAGCTCTAGCTAGTTAAAGTAGTAAGCCGTAGTAATTGCTTGGTCGCTTGTGAATGGATGTTGTCTAGCCCAGCCTAAGTCCTGTCTAGTCCCAGTACCTGGTTCCTATCGAACGTGTTTGTTTTACTTATTTTTAACAATGAATGGATAGAGACAAGTGCTATTCAGGCGAAGGGTTACAACCCCGGTTCTTGTTTGGTTTACGGGTTGTAATCTGGCTCCCGGAATGGTTCCATGTCCCTAGTCGTTTATTGTCCTGTTGTACTTTTATTACTAGTACTTTCTTCTATTTTTTTATGTTCTGATATGCTGGCTTTTGTTCTTATTTCGTGGCCTCCTTTGTGGCACTTGCTCTTCTGGGGTTTGACCCAGCTGGTTTTGTGTGGCCAGATTTTGGAGCAGCACCCGAGGATCTACCGAACCTCCAGCCCGATGGTGGCGACTAGAAGGAACCCGGGCCACGAGTGGATTTTCTATTTTGTTTCGCTCACTCGATTGTAAAATTATTCTTTTGAGGCATTTAGCCGACGAGCACCTGTTAGCTCGATGCATATTTACTTACTGTCTGCCTACGGGCTGTAAACATGATTAACAAATCCTAGGGTTGATCATGTATGACTAAACTCTTGCTAGTCCTCGTATTTTGTACGACTAGCTTCATGATCAACTGAATATGTAATATTTGGGACGCCTTTTATTGTATATTTGGTGGTCTAACATCTTGTAATTTATATTATTTATTTGAGATTGAGACAATAGGCTTGACCTTAAGAGACCGTTGGCTTGTAGTAAACTCTCATATCTAGACAGCCATGACCGTATAGCGAGGTGGATTTCATTTTAATATACGTAGCTGGCTATGTACGCCCCCGCTTTCCAGTATTCTGGTTCTGGGGCGTCACAATGACCGCGGTGGAGAAGGTGAGGATTACTCGGGAATCGCTCAAGCCAGCTATATTGAAAGATCGCCGGGACCTGACTGAGTTGTACGATCAATGGAGTCGTCGTACTGAAGATTGCGCGGCTCGGGAAGCGACTGCCTCCCGCGGGGTAACTGACACCCGGGAACAGATTCTTGAGCTCCAAAGAAAGCTGGCCTTTCTAGAGTCCGAACTCGAAGCTGCTCGTACTGAGAAAGGGGTTGCTATTCAGGAAGCTGACAAATATAGTAGTGCTTCTACCAATTTGGAACTTGCTTTGAAGAAGATAGAAAATGATTGGCAGGCATATATGTACTTGAATGATGTGGAGCAGTTGTCTCAGGCGGCCGAGCGCCGAGCTAGGCAGCGGCTTGAGCGAGGGACTACCTTGGTGAGAAACCGCCTTTTGGAGTTGTGTAATGCCGAACTATAGTCGGCCTTTTTCTAGTTTTGTTCCTGTTTTCCTTTTCTTTTCTCTTTGGGAGGGACGTGGTCCCAAAACATGTAATGCCTTTTTCGTCCTTCAAATAAAGAGTACTTTCCGTTCTATCCTTCATTTGTATTGCTTGTTGGTGCCTGTGGTATTGTGGTGATGTTTGCCCCGCATGGGGATTTGTTTGTGGACCTGTTACCCCTGGCATACCTTGGTTTTAGGTACGGATAACAAGTTTGATTGGGGATACCTAGAACAGTTCCACGGCAAGGTGGTCGTGGACGTTCCCAGTATCGGGATATAGAATGTCGTAGAGTAGCTGGGCTCCCGGGGCATGATGAGGAATGGTGGGCCTGTACTAAGAGACTTAGTAAAGGACATTTGTGGGCCTATTATCCTTGGCATACCCCGACTTAGGATACGGATAATAGGATGAAGGGGAACCAACACACTTACTCAGAGGTAATGAGGACATAGCTAGTATGAGGGTTTTACTGTGGAGTTTTCCTACTCAGAGGTACTGAGGACATGGCAGGAGTGGACTCAATGGAGGATATTTGTGGTCAATAGAGGACATTTGTGGACCTATTACCCTTGGCGTACCCTGGTTCAGAGTACGGATAATAAGACGAGAGAGGATCGACATACTTACTCAGAGGTAATGAGGACATGGTAAGTACGGAGTTTTTACCGTAGAGTCTTCCTGCTCAGAAGTAATGAGGATATGGCAGGGGCAGACTCAGCGGAGAATATTTGTGGACCTATTATCCTTGGCGTACTCCGGTTGTGGGTACAGATAATAAGTCGAAAGGGAATCATCATACTTACTCAGAGGTAATGAGGACATGGCAAGCATGAAGGTTTCTTCGATGGAGCCTTCCCATTCAGAGGCAATGAGGACATGACGGGAGTGGGCTCAATGAAGGAGGGTACATAGAACGACTCAGAGGTAATGAGGACATGGAAGTTCTATGCAAGGGGTGATTTGTTTTTGGCGGAAGTGAAACGACTCAGAGGTAATGAGGACATGGCCATTTTGGAAATTTGTGGATCGGTTACCCCTTTTGTGCACTGGGAGTACGGGTAGTGGATCATGAGGGAGGATCTCTTCCAGGAAGAAAGTTCCGAGGTATGATCATACATGACTTACTATCTGAAATAGTGACCGGAATGTGAGTTCAGAGGCACCAGCGGGTACATGACTCGATAATTTTAGAATTTGGAGGTGTGAGTTCAGCGGCACCAGCGGGTACATAACTCGATAATCTAGAATATTGTGAATGTGAGTTCAGTGGCACCAGCGGGTACATGACTCAATGATCTGGAATGTTGTGGATGCGAGTTCAGCGGCACCAGCAGGTACATGACTCGATAATCTGGAATGCTGTCGTTTAGACATAATATTTCTTCAGGAACTTGCCGTTGACTGGCAACATGAGCAAGTCTCCATTTTGTTTTGCGAGGCAGTAAGCACCGTTGGAGAATATAGCCTCGATGATAAATGGGCCTTCCCATTTTGGCTGGAACTTGCCGGTGGTCTTGTGAGTCATGACCATCGGCCTCCGGACTGCCAGAACGAGATCGCCCACTTGGAATGTTCTGATTTTAACCTTCTTGTTGAAGGCTCCAGAGATGCGTGCTTGGTATAGCTCGATCCTTTACTGAGCCAGGAGGCGCTTTTCATCTAAGGCCTCTAACTCTTGCAGTCGGCGCTGGTAGTTATCATCCGTCGTCAATTGATAAGTGAGGGCGACGCGGAGTGAGGGTATTTGAGTCTCTAATGGGAGAACTGCCTCACTTCCGTACACCAGGAAAAATGGTGTGTTCCCTGTGGCCGTTCGGACTGTGGTACGGTACGCCCACAAGTATTCACTAAGCTTCTTGTTCCAGTCGCGTTTATTGGACGACACGAACTTCTTGAGTAACTTGATGATGGTTTTGTTGAATGCTTCTGCCAACCCATTTGCTGCTGGATTGTATGGCGTCGAAGTAATATTCTGGATGCGGTGCTTATCGCAGAACCGATAGAAGGCGTGGCTTGCAAACTGCGGACCATTATCGTGGATGATTCTCTGGGGCAGTCCAAAGTGATAGATGACGTGATGCTTAAGGAAGCTGATCACGTTTGAAGTCTTTACTTCTGCAAGCGGGACAGCTTCCACCCATTTAGAGAAGTAATCTGTGATTGCGAGTATGAAACGGTGTCCTCGGGAGGAAGGTGGAGTAATCGGACCGATGATATCCATCCCCCATGCTTCGAATGGCCAAGATGCCACTGTCGGATATAGAAATTCGGATGGTTGGTAGATGAAGTCCGCATGGACTTGGCAAGCTTTGCACTTTCTTGCATAGTCTATCGCATCTGCCACCATCGTGGGCCAATAGTAGCCCATTCGACGAAGACGGTCTTACAATTTAGGGCCAGGCTGGTGGGCCCCGTAAACACCGTCATGAGCTTCTCGTACGGCTTTTTTGGCTTCTGCGTTTGACAAACATCGAAGCAATAATCCATCATAGGATCGGCGATACAGTATTTTTGTCTCTGTATCGTAGAAGAATCTGAGAGAACGTCGTCTGATGGAGGTAGTTTCCTTTGGGTTCTCGGGCAGGATATCGTAGACGACGATGTCAATGAATGGTTGTCTCCAATCTGGGACATCGTCGATCGTCTGAGCGGAATAACTCGCCACGAATTGAACGTTGTTCTTGGGGCAGACCAGTTCTTGGCCTATCACATCTACCGATTGATGAGTATGATTTGGCACTGCTAGGAAAGCGGCCAGGCCGGCTAAGGCATCGGCTTCGATATTTTGGAGTCTAGGAACATGCTCGATGAAGAACCCCTCGAACGACGAGATGATGTCGATTTCTATTTGGTGATAGGGGATCATGTCTTCGTGGCGGACTTCGTATGAGCCCCGGATCTGATTGACGATTAACTGAGAATCGCCGTATGCTTTAAGATATTCTACCTCCAGCTCTCTTGCCAGTTGGAGGCCAATGACCAAAGCGTTGTACTCGGCCACATTGTTAGAGCAGGGTTCTGTGAGAGAATAAGCGCGGTTAATCACCAATCTGGAAGGGGAGACCAGCACCACCCCGACTCCGACGACGATGTTGCCCTTGGGTCCAGTTCTTGAAGCACCGTCAAAAAACATTTGCCATATATCATCGTGAGAGGTTGCATGCGAGTCGACGACCTCATGTGGGATTTCTTCATATATTCTGGACGACTCCGAGCCCGGATGGGCTGCCAAAAAGTCTGCCAGGACTTGACCTTTGACAGCCTTTTGCGGGACGAAGATCACATGATAAGGAGACAGCAATATCGCCCATGTAGCGAGACGAGAGCTGAGTGCCCCTGGTTTAGTCATGAGGATCCTGAGAGGGTTGACTCGTGAGATCACATGTATTGTTTGTCCAGTGACATAGTGTCGTGTCTTCTGAATGGCGAACACAAGGGCAAGACATTCCTTCTCCACAGCGGTGTATCGGTGCTCTGGCCCAATCATCATTCGACAGAGGTAATATATGGCTTGTTCATGGCCTGTATCGTTGTTTTGTGCCAGCAGAGCATCGAGGGAATGTTCTATTGCTCGTACGTAGAGCAGGAATGGTTTTCCAGCAACCGGGGCCACCAGGACTGGAGGGTTCGACAAATATTCTTTGATGCTGTCGAAGGCCCGCTGACATTCTTCGTCCCATACGAATAAGATGCCTTTCTTCATGAGGTGGGTGAATGGTCGACATCGCCCGGAGAGGTTAGAAATGAACCTCCTGATGTAAGCTAGCCTCCCTTAGAGGCCTCAGAGTTTGCGAAGATTTCTCGGGGGACCCATCTCCATAATTGCCATTGTCTTCTCAGGGTCTACATGGATACCCTGGGCGGTGATGATGAAGCCCAAGAACTTCCCGCTGGATACGCACAGGAAGGATTTTGTAGGGTTCATTTTTAAATTGTGTGCTCGCATCAGGTCGAATACCGTCCTCAGATCCTGCAGATGGTCTCCCTCACAGCGACTCTTGACGGGGATGTCATCAATATAGCACTCCACCATCTTGCATAAGTGGTCTCTGAAGATGATACTCATGGCTCTTTGATATGTGGCGTCGGTATTCTTTAGACCGAAAGGCATGACTGTGTAACAGTATGTGCCAATCGGTGTTCGGAATGATGTATGCTTTTCGTCGTCAGGAGATATCTTGATTTGATTGTACCCCGAGAAGCCATCCATAAATGATATACGTTCGAAGCCGCAGGTGTTTTCAATCATGATGTCTATGATAGGGAGGGAGAATTCATCTTTGGGGCATGCCTCGTTCAGATTACGGAAGTCGATGCAGATTCGAATCTTCCCATTCTTCTTGAGGACGGGTTCTATGTTGGCGACCCATTCAGGATGTTGCTCCTCACGAATAAAGCCGCTGGCTATCAGTTTGTTGACTTCGACTTCGATCGCATCCAGGATGCCCGGACGAAAGCGTCGCTGTTGTTGCTTGACTGGCTTTGCATCCGGCCAAATGTTGAGTTTGTGAAGAGCAATATCGGGATTTAACCACGACATGTCTTCATAGCTCCAGGCGAACACATCAATATATTCTTTGACGAGTTCCAGCAGCGATTCTCGCTCTTTGTCTGTTAGGCTTTTACTGACGAAGATCGGTTTTGGAGAAGATTCGCTGCCGAGATCCACTTGTATGACCTCATCTTCAGTAGGAGGTTCTCTCTGTTCGAACCGCTTTTCCCATTGTGCATCAAACTGTTGGGCCCACGGCTCTAAAGAAAGGATTTCAGGAATGTCTTCATCTTCTTCATAAGCGTCGGTGAATGCCATGTTGACTGACAAGACTTGCCTGAATACATCTCCGATGCTGGTATCCGAATCAGAAGTTGGTGACCCGGTTGAATGTGAATGCCAGTCACATTTTTTATCTGAACTCTTATGGGTCGTCGTGGGTGTAACATACCCTAACCCACATCGAGTCTTGCTATATTAGTCCCGTGGTTTGCCAGTCGGGACCGGTGGCTTCAAAGGTAATCGTCGTCCAGAACCGTAGTTCAAGCCTGGCATCGTCTCCAGATCATACCCCTATTTCTGCATGAGATACTTAGATTGGGGGCTATAAAGATACAGAGGCAGTCTTCCGGCATCTGACCCGAGGTCGACTTCTTCTATGGTAAAGGGATGCGGATCGTCCTTCCAGCCGAAGATGATTGGATGGTCCCCTCCCTCGATTATACGGTAAGCGTCTTCCACTGGAGTAAGCTGGATCGTGGTGTACACATTTGTCACCTGTGTGTGTAGGTGAGTGCCTATGCCGTGTTCCATAGCATACATTGTACAAAGATTATTAAGCTCGAGGTAGTTCAAAGATAGCCCTTTATTGATGAAGTAAGGTATCTTTTCTAGCGAAATTACATCATCTGCGGAGGGAACATCAGTATGGGCAGCCATATACTTGGCTAGCTTCAGTTTCTCTTCGGTTACCCCTGTATAAATAAAGACTGAGAGGACGACCTGGGCAGCTTGATCGTCAAGGGTTCAGATGGTGGAGCAAAGCGTGGAGTTGTTGGCAGACTAGGGACCCCCAGTCTGGTGCTCGATGCTAGACGGGGAGTGGTTGGTTCGCTAGAAGTTCTAGGTCTTGCATCGGGGTGACGACCCTTCTTGGGAAGGCGTATCGTCATTGGCTTGTCGGAGGGATTGAGCTTCTCCGTTTGCGGCTGGCCGATTCTCGGCAGCCTGATTGTCAGTGGCTCCGTTGTGGGTCTTGGCACTTGGCCAGACCTTGGCAGCCGGATTATCATCTGCTCTTCTTGTGCCGAGAGGCTGATTGCGTCCTTACGCAGAGTGGCGATAAGGGGTGCAGACTTGCCAGGTTTGCCAGCTTGGAGGTAGATTGTCAGAGGTTCTTCTGATCCTGTGGCCGTCTCGGTACGAGCTTGCACATCTCCTTCATCAAGGTGCCTCTTCGACTTTTCGTATAGGCAGGAGTCTGAGTAGTAGGATTCGACCCCTTTGAAGGGATCGATATCAGCAAATTCTGTCCTCATGAAGCCGTGTTTATCGACATATTTGAAGTACTGGTGCAGCGTGGAAGACACGATCAAATAATCGTGTATCCATGGGCGCCCCAAGAGGATGTTGTAAGAAGTGTCTACATCTATGACGTAGCAGGTGACTTCTGATTGGAGATCGCCAATCTGACACTTCAGACGAATCTTCCCATTTGGGTAGCTCCTGCCCGAATTGAAACCGCTGATGGCGGTGCTTGTAGGCGTCAGGCGATGCATAGGGATGCGGAGATGATGTAACAGACCCTTCAGGATAATGCTTATGGAAGAGCCAGGATCAATGTGCATCCGATCCACCTTTACGTCGCCGATGTATCCAGTGTTGTATAACGGGCGATCGTACAGGTTGGTTTTGATAAGCATGTCCTGCGGAATGAAGACAATGTTGGGCATCGCTCGTGTGCAAGCGCTGTCTTGGAGATCTGCAGGTGGGCTCTCTTCCGTGAGGTTGACCTGAGCCAGGTACGCATCGGTATTTTGGAGTGCATCGCTCAAAGCCGCTCGTACATCCTTTGAGAGTCTCAGAAGCTCGTATAATGACAACTTGGTCGGTGTACTGGCCAATTGCGCTAAGATGTCGAAGTTGTAGGGCTTCTCCAGCGCCTGCGGTGTCTCTTTTCGGAAGGATTTGTCAAAGCGAGTCTCCTTCGGCCTAGGCTTGTCGGTCGTCGGAGGCTGAGCCGGTCCCGGAGCATCGGTTGTAGCGGGCTGATGATCTTCATCCGATTGTCAGCCACAGGTTAGGATTGTGCCCCAGACCGAGTGACGACGGCTGTAGCTTTTTCGATATCTGCCGAGATTGTACGGCATGACCTGACTTTTCTACTTTTTTTCTTGCCAATGGAAGATGGTGTAGGCTGAGTCACTTCGGATACTAAGTCTGGGTGGACCCACATGACCTCCCCTCGTGATGTGGTGAGAGGCACTAGACCAGCAGCCTGATCTCGGGGAGGTAGAAGATTAGCAATCTCCATTGTCGCCAGAGGGATGGGGACCACACCGTCTTGAGTTTCCGTCGGAGGGAAGCTGCCGAATTATACTGACACCATATTGGCTGCCACTGTTACCTCCTCGAAATCGATGGCCAGAGCGTTCGAATCGATGAGATTTTGGATGTACCATTTTAGTTGGTAGCAGTCGTATGTGGCATGGTGGACGTAGCGGTGGTAATGGCAGTACTTTGGGTTCTCCATGTCTGTCGGTCGAGGTTCCCATCTTGGTGGAGGAAGTTGAATTCTGTCTCCTTGTATGAGCATGTCCAAGATGGGCTTGACGTGGCCGTCTTCGAAGGAGTAAGTGATTTGCGGCCATTGTTTGTCTGCCGGTTTTGGCTTAGGTTTCTGTGCTGTGTCGGCCACCATAGCCTGCTTACCCCTGCTGTCCCGATTGTTGGAGGAGCTACCCCCATTATCGTTGTTGGTGTTAGGACGCTTGCCCTTGTTCTCTCCGTCCGAGATGTGCAATCCCAATTGGCGAGCCTTCTTCAATCGTTCTTCGGCGCATGTGGCACTGATGATGAACGTCTTCCAGTCCTTGAATTGACTTTTGCCCATCTAGAGACTGATTGTTGGGAGCAATCTCTTTTGGCAAATTTCAATCGAGGAGGAATCCGAATTTTCAGACGGCAACTTCATTGCGATTTGGCGAAACCGCTCGATATAGTTCCTTGTGAGCTCTTTCTCTCCTTGGACGACGTCCATAAGGGTGGACATTGTGATGTCCTGCCCTACTTCGTAGAATCTCTCCAAGAACATGCGCTTGAAGCCGGCGAAGGAGTGGATGCAGTTGTCTGGCAGGTTGCGATACCAGTCGAAGGCGACTCCTTCCAATGCTCCAATGAATAATCGTGTGAGGATGGCATCATCATGGGGCAGATGGTCGGTGGTGACCTCGAAGTAAGTGATGTATCGACTTGCGGA
Organism: Iris pallida; assembly: GCA_029216955.1. Taxonomy (NCBI): domain Eukaryota; kingdom Viridiplantae; phylum Streptophyta; class Magnoliopsida; order Asparagales; family Iridaceae; genus Iris; species Iris pallida. The sequence goes on from JANAVB010004800.1 coordinate 18,435,922, forward strand.
GGTCTTGCCATCATAAGGATTGATATTGAACGGCTTATATCTTGGTGGGAATGGAATATCCCTCCAGGCAGCAGGGTATGGTTGCCGTATTCTGAGGTCTAGAGAATTTTCTCGAGCATAAAACATGGCTCGGAGCTCCTGGACCTCTCTTCTCGCTTCGCGGGCCTCATCCACAGCGGTGGGGGCCGTTACTTCAGGCGGATTGTTGCCCGGGTTCGGTGCCGCTGAATTCGAGTCCGCATTGACCGCGGGACCCATGCTTGTTTGGCCAGGCGTCCCTCCTTGTAGAGTTGGAAGGGCCACTTTGATCTCGTCCACAGACTTGACCAAAGCAAGCAATATAGCTTCGAGAGTGTCGATGCGTTGGCGATCTCTGGAACCACCTTGGCTGCTGTCCTTCATGAATACCATCTTTACATAAGGAGAGACGGACGGAGCGGTAGAGGAAGCGCCCTCCGAATCATACCCCTGTAGTGAGAAATCGTCGGGGTATGTGGGAATGTTCTCTTCTGGTTTGAACTCAGAAGGAACAGTACCCCCAGTCTCCGAGTTTGCCTCGTCTTGGGAGTTATGAACGTCCTCGGGGATGTCGGAGTTTGTTGCATCTGATGGGAGAGTTGTTTCCCTCGGCTCGTCTTCTTGGAACATCGGATTGTTGTGGAGGTTCGGAGGAGTGCTACCCCCAGTCCCAGCAACCCCAGTGGTGTGGACGACGAATCTTCCACTGTAGCAGATTTCGTCTTAGAACGAGTACCTTAGAAAACTCCAGTGGTGGGCACCCGCTTAGACGATAGTCTTTTAGTTAAAGTGGTTGAAATCTTCGGGCTGGGAGCATTTGTCTTCTTCTCTCTCCTATCGGCGGGGACTTTCTGAGCAGAGTTGCAGGAGACGACGGAAAGTGCTTCGTCTTCTGAAGACGGCTGTTGCATTCTGTGAAAGACGGACTGCCGATCTTTTTACACCGTCGCGTTATTGCAGTAGCAGTTGACGATGACTTGGGTCCAGTGACGTCCGTGGGAGGACTTTTTGTACTCCGATGCATCTTCTCTTTCCTTGGGTTTATGGAGGATGGCCTCACGTAAGTCAGATGGGTCTGGATCGACCATGTTTGCTTCCTGGATTTTGGAAGACTTTTGCGAATCTCTCTGTTCGTTTGCCGCCGGGGGCTGGACTCGAGTGGTTCTGTATAACTTCCCATCTGAGGCCCACACAACGGTATATGGGACGCTCGGATGGTCAGAGACCGGATCAGCGGATCGAGCTTGCCAAGCTCGCGCTGCCCTAGACTTCTTCGCTCTAGTACGTAAGGGCACATAGTAGGAAGAGTCTAGGTGATGCTGGAGAGAGTCAGACATATCTTCTTGGGAGCACAAGAGATCAGGACCATAAGATAGGCGGTCGAAGACAGAGCCACGCGGGGTAGGCGTTATGCGGCTATCATCAACAATCTTCATGCGGCTGGCAGACGTAGCCGCATAGGCGTTCTTTATGCGGCTGGGAGTCTCAGCCGCATGAGTTTTCTTCATGCGGCTGGATGATCTGGCCGCATAGACTTTCTTCATGCGGCTGGCAGATTCACCCGCATGAGCCTCCTGCATGTGGTTGGCGGATTTGGCCACTGGAGTGTTCGGCTTCTTCTTGGGGCGCATAGAACCACTCTTTGTCCCTGCAAGTCCAGCATCGTAGTGCTTTCCTTTGCCGGACTTGGGGAAAGCAGAGTCCTCTACGGCTCGAAGTGGAGCCGTATGAGAGTCGTCTTCGCCGTCTTGGGTAGCAGAGAGTACCCCGTCCAGAGCTTGTGGAGGAGCAAATGATTTTGGCCTCCACTCGCAGCGAGCTTTCTTTGTGCGGGTTCGCTTCTGGACCGGGCCAGCACTTCCTTCAGAGAGCATTTCTTCAAACGCCTGTTGGTCGAAGCGGACGACCATCTTCTGTTGCGTGGAGCCAAGTTTGGTTGCATCCGATTGCGTCACCAACTCCTCAGCCGTGGAGAAGTTTTTCTCCAGCAGAGTCGCCATCGTGTTTGCCATGAAATATAAAAGAACAGAACAATTATCGGAGGACTGGACTTTTACTTCACAATACAAACTCGCTTGTACAAAGAAAGCCTAGGGACAAAAACCTAGGTACAGCAATCTAAGTACAATTGTTTATTTTAGATTCTGGGGGGTAACGATAGAGGCTCGGGAAAGCGACGGCCGCTCTGCCTTACTCCTTGGACGATCGGGTGCAACCTTGGCTCTGTAGAAGAACTGCTTGGCGTTGATGAAGAAATGCTCTCTCTTCAGGCTCTTTGGCTCTCTATGTCTCTATGTGCGTCTGTCTCTGTCTTCCTATGTCTCTGTATATCTCTCCGTGTCTCCCTCTGTCTGTATCTTTGCAAGGGAATGGCACCCTGCTATTTATAAGAGGGGAGCCTCATTAGGGTTTACAATGATTACCCATTCTTGAAAGTCGGCGGCTAAGGATCATTGGATCTGGGCCGTTCATCGAGATTTGAGCAATAAATATGATTGCATCAAATATTTTGTGGGTAATTAACGCTGATTGACATAAATCCTCCTAATTTGTCATGCCAACCTCGGATTCCTCAACACGTGTCTTTAATTGGCTTATTTACAAATGATCTGATTTGATCCCAATATTTCATTGGGATTTGTGGAGAGATTTTGATCAATCTGATGCCACGTGCCCTGCTATCATGCCATGTGTCATAACAGCAGAAATCTGAACCGCAGGAAAGTTGAGCCGCATAAGGCTGGCCACGTGTCAAGGCTGCCTAAGAGTGGCCCCCCTTGAACATTTGGGCCGCATGGTAATGATTTGAGCTGCATGAATATGAGTGAACCGCATGGAGATAGTCCTCATGAGCCGCATGGGGCTAGTCTTCGTGAGCCGCATGGGGCTGGTCTTCGTGAGCCGCATGGGACTGGTCTTCGTGAGCCGCATGGAGTTAGTCATCGTGAGCCGCATGGGACTGGTCTTCGTGAGCCGCATGAGGCTGGTCTTTGTGAGCCGTATGGAGCTAGTCCCCGCTTGGGCCGCATACAACTGTCCACGGGTCAAGGCCGCATGACAGTTTCTGACTCTCGGGAGATCGTGTCAGAGATTTTCTTCGCTTTCCAAGGAGTCCGTCATTATGAGGGAGTCATAATGATATCTTCGTGTCAGAACTGTCACTTCGTCAAAGCTGTCAGCCGTCAAGGCATTTAATACAAAACGAGAGAGCTGTTTGTAGGCCACGTGGCTCCTCTTTGAGCCGCATAGGACTTGTTTGAGCCGCATAGACGCTCGAGCCGCATGGATACTTGAGCCGCATGAACTCTCTGAGCCGCAGGGGCTCTTTGGCAGCATGGATCTTTCTTTATTCTTTTCCATGCTTCTACAATTATATATAGGTATAAAAACCAGGATATATCTATTGATTATATGGGCATGTAAATATATTCATAATTTATAAATAAAAATACATATATATATATATATATATATATATATATAGTAAATGTTTTATATATAAATAATATAATTGTCATATAGAAATCTTAATAATGTTTTTATTTGATAATTATAGTGAATGTTTCCTTAAACATATATTTTGGATGTGAGATTTAGGTAGGCTATATATATATATATATTTAAGGAAACATTCACTATAATTATCAAATAAAAACATTATTAAGATTTCTATATGACAATTATATTATTTATATATAAAACATTTACTATATATTTTTTTCATATATATATATATATATATATATATATATATATATATATATATATATATATATATATATAAAATATATATATATATATATATATATATATATATATATATATATATATACATATATATAATATATATATATATAAAATATATATATATATATATATAAAATATATATACATATATATATAATATATATATATATATAAAATATATATATATATATATATATATATATATATATATATATATATATATATATATATTATTTGTGCGTATATTCTTGATATACAAAAAAAGGCTTTATATAAATATATGTATAGCTATTTAATTGTGGTTATATATATATATATATATATATATATATATATATATAAAATATATATATATATATATATATATATATATATATATATATATATATATATATATATATATATATATATATATGTATATAAATGAATAGTGCCATAATATAAATATTGATTATAAATATATATATTATATTGACTGTAGGGAATTTGTGGCGTATACATATATATTATATATATGTATAAAAACCAGGATATATCTATTGATTATATGGGCATGTAAATATATTCATAATTTATAAATAAAAATACATATATATATATATATATATATATATATATATATATATATATATATATATATATATATATATATATATATAGTAAATGTTTTATATATAAATAATATAATTGTCATATAGAAATCTTAATAATGTTTTTATTTGATAATTATAGTGAATGTTTCCTTAACTATAGATTAAGAAAAATAAAATAAATAAAATAAGCCAGGCCCAACCAAATAAAGCTGGGCCCAACCCAACCAAACCGAGCCCAGCTGAAACAGCAGCCCAGCCCAATTGAACTTCAGTGAACACCCAAACGGGCCAAACCCGATTCCCCTGTAAACACTCAGCCGCATGTATATATTGATATATATATATGGAGAGAGCGCGATCGAGAGAACAAAAACCCGAAGACCAAACCCTAAAGGAACCTACGCCACCACCACGCGCCACCCTGGGCGGCCACCCCGATGGTCGCGCGTCGCTGGAGGACCACCGGCGGCCGGCCGTACACCCGTGAATAGAGCAGCAATCAACAGTAGCAGCACGACGAGGGCACGACTTTGCATCGCCGTATCTTCGTCGTCAAGTAGCCATTTTTCGATTCGACTTCTCAGGTTTGTCGACTACCCTACCAAGTACATATCCCAATAAATAGATCGAAATCAAACCTCTTACAACCCATGGAAAATCAGACCAATGTTCATTAAATAATTGGCTCAAAATAGAGCACAATCCAGTCCCCGACCACGAGTTAAAAAGAAATTTCCCGCCAAACCATCACCAGTTTTGAATTTGTGTTTAAAGAGATTTATAGACAACTTATAAGAGATTATAACCCATCTCGCAGAATTTGAAATCATCGAATGACCGATCAGAAAATAGATTTCAAAGTTAGAGAAAAACCTTTTTTAAAAATATTAAAAATATTGAAAATCCTTCGATACGACATGCGTCCCGCCAAACCGGGCGACGTGGTCGCGAACCGAAAGCATCGAAAGGTGCGTAACGGCTTCGTGGACGTGTGGGCTTTGACGGAATTCAAATTGGTCGCGTGTGCGCGACAAATTTGATGCGTATCCGTCGAAATTTATCGTATCGGCCTCTGTGCAAATTTTCTAATTACTTTGTGCACATTCGTCAGATCGAGAAAAAACTTGCGCCAACAGGACCGTATCATTTTTCTGGTCTTGTATGCCAAGTTTGGTCCAATTCTGAGACAGTTGGATTCGTATCATTAAAACAAATTCGTAGACATGTAGTTTGACGACTTTAGAGACCATTGGCTCTGGCACGATTTTCGGTGTAAAGCGGATCCAACGGCGGATACCGTTTTAGCCTAAAATTACCGTTTTGCCCCTGTGTCCAGAATTAGTCTTAAGGACAGGCAATCCTAGCTAATTTGACTATTCTAAGAATGTTGGCATTGTCTGTTTCAGCTTTCGGAGACAGTTGTGATGATTTGGACTTCTTGGCTTAGCCGTTGACTATTTTTTTGTTGGATCTGCGTGCAACCTCCAGGCAAGATACCTTGCCTCCCTCTACAGTTTATTTACATGCATATTTATATTATTGTACAGTTTTACTAGTTGATTATTAACATAAGATTTGTACATCGTGCATGCTAGTATATATATAGTCCTTGTTTATAGTTGGCTTGAAGTTCATATTGGATATATGTATTTATAGTTCATGTTCATAGTTAATTTTGTAGTTCATATTGGATATATATATTTATAGTTCCTGTTTATAGTAAATTTTATAGTTCAAATTGGATTGGTTCTCTCGTGTATCGTGATTTGGGTCGTGTCGTGTCATCACTTGTACTTGGACTGAGTCGCATCGTGTCATAGGATGAATGAGTCATAGCGGAACTGCTGTACCTTGAATTCTTGAAGCTAACCTGCGAGTCCACACCAGGGGCGAGGGTTAGTAGTTAAGCTAACCTGCGAGTCCACACTAGGGACGAAGGTTAGTAGTTATATGTTCCACACCTGCGAGTCCACACTACGGACGAGGGTGATGCTAGCCTGCGAGTCCACACTAGGGACGAGGGTTAGTAGTTATTGTTCCACACCTGCAAGTCCATATTAGGGGTGAGGGTGATGCTAGCCTGCGAGTCCACACTAGGGGCGAGGGCTAGTAGTTGTTCAAACCTGCGAGTCCACACTAGGGGCGAGGGTTTGAGTATTCAATTGGTTATCCTTTGATATCGTGATACCGTATTCTCTTGTTCTTCTCCAGCAGTTCGGTTATGCATAGTGGTTCTTCCAGTCGTGTATAGTCGTGTTTTCGTATTGATTGGTCTTTTCCCATCTATTTTCTGTATTTTTTTATTGCATGATAAACTGCTAAATAGGTATGTTTTTATGTATCTTGCTATATCCCCTGAGGACCTGATGATCTCTTCAGGTTTAGCGGTTGCATGGAGTTAGCTAGTGGTTCTGGATGACAGATGTGATGATACGCTTGCGGGATTCAGGTATCGTTATTGTGTTTATTATTCGCTTGTGCTTTCATACCTTATCATGAGATATCATGTTTCTTGATTCAGTTTTAGACTCTTGTTATTTCCTTTAGAGTCTTATCGGACATATATGCTAGTGGGCTGCAGACCACGACCCATACTTGTTCATTCTTGTTTATTATTCTTATTGTGGATTGAGATATAGTTTTGCCTTGCCATGATTAGGCCCATTGCCATAGCCGTGACAGCGTTTACGTATTCGAGTCGGGCTGGAGTCCGCTTGATGCGTAGCTGGCTTGCCCGTGCTCTCGCTTCCGAAAAGCGGGTGCGGGTCGTGACAAGTTTTTTTGGTGGCCCATGCAGGTCAGAGCATATCGTACCAGTTACGTAACTGTACTGGAACGAGCATGCGACTATGACTAAACCCTTAGAAATCTTAATCCACTCTGCTTTGAAAATTCTCCTAGAAATTCTCTACGTCCTTGAAAACTCCATATTTGCTCTCGATTATACTTCCTTGCTTTCTGTACTATTGATTCTCGTCCCTTTTTTATTTCGAGGTGACGAACGATCGTGCTGTCTAGAATTTATCAGAAATTCTTAAATTATAATAAAATATTGCATGATTATTGAGCTTTGGTTGTTTATAGATATGAAAGATTATAGTTGACATATGCCTAGATATCTGTTGGTAGAATCGTTAGCAACTAGTTAGAAGGTTATAAGATTTTAGTGACCATTTTTTGATGAATAGTGTGACCAAAGGTGGGTAGAAGTCCTCAAATGTTCAGAGTTATAAAATGAATAGAGAAGGTCATAAAATATTTTCGAGAAATTAAATTAAGGAGATTAAGGTAGTAGTAGACCTTGAATTTTAAGGAATAGTTATGAATTTGAATTTTGAGGACGAAATTATTTTAAGGTGGGTAGATTTGTAGCTTCCCTTCCTGAAAATTTTTTGAAAATATTTTTTTATTATTTATTTGATTTAAATGGTGATTTTTAGATTTTTTATAAATAATTATTTAGTTAATTATTATGGTAGATGACTTTAGCCATTGTAGAGTTTTGAAGTACAAGACGACTAGGAATCATGGCACGGATAGTGCAGTAGCGTGCTTTGACTAGTGTTTAGCCATGGTAGGGGAATGCCAAGCCATAGGAGTGTCCTAACTAGGAAAACCAGGCCAAGTTGTGACATGACCATTATAAATAGTTTAATTATTGATTATTATTATTATTTGACGTTTAAGTGACCCGGTTGTACCAAACTAGTCCAGACTTGACCTGAACCAAACCCGGGCCCATGTAATATTGTAGAGCGACCAAAGACGTTCACGACCATAGATGTGTTGTATGCGTATGCGTACTTCGTAATTTGTGTAGTGGTCGAGTAAATGTTTTATATATAAATAATATAATTGTCATATAGAAATCTTAATAATATTTTTATTTGATAATTATAGTGAATGTTTCCTTAAACATATATTTTGGATGTGAGATTTAGGTAGGCTATATATACATATATATATATATATATATATATATATATATATATATATATATATATATATATATATATATAACCACAATTAAATAGCTAAACATATATTTATATAAAGCCTAATTTTTGTATATCAAGAATATACGCACAAATACATATATATATATATATATACATATATATATATATATATATATATATATATTATATATATATATATATATATATATATATATATATATATATATATATATATATATATATATATATATATATAGTGCTATATAAATGAATAGTGCTATACTATAAATATTGATTATAAATATATATATTGTATTGACTGTAAATGAATAGTGCTATACTATAAATATTGATTATAAATATATATATTGTATTGACTGTAGGGAATTTGTGGTGTATACATATATATTATATATAGGTATAAATACCAGGATATATCTATTGATTATATGGGCATGTAAATATTTCAAAATTTATTAATATATATATATATATATATATATATATATATATATATATATGTGTGTGTGTGTGTGTGTGTGTGTGTGTGTATGTGTGTGTGTGTAATATATATATATATATATATATATATATATATATATATATATATATATATATGTGTGTGTGTGTGTGTGTGTGTGTGTGTGTGTGTGTGTGTGTGTGTGTGTGTATAAATATATTTTTTTTTTTATAATATATATATATATATATATATATATATATATATATATATATATATATATATATATATATATATATATATATATATATATATTACATATGTATGTATATGTGTGTATATATATTTATGTATATATATACATAGGTATTTATGTGTGTGTATATATATATATCTTTGTGTAATAGATTAAGAAAAAAAAAAAGAAAAAAAATAAGCCAGGCCCAGCCAAAACAAGCTGGGCCCAAACCAACCAAACCGAGCCCAGCTGAAACAGTAGCCCAGCCCAATTGAACATCAGTGAACACCCAAACGGGCCAAACCCGATTCCCCTGTAAACACTCAGCCGCATGTATATATTGATATATATATAGAGAGCGCGATCGAGAGAACAAAAACCCGAAGGCCAAACCCTAAAGGAACCTACGTCGCCACCACGCGCCACCCTGGGCGGCCACACCGACGGCCGTGCGTCGCCGGAGGACCGCCGGCGGCCGACCGCACACCCGCGAACAGAGCAGCAATCAACAGCAGCAGCGCGGTGAGGGCGTGACTTTGCATCGCCGTATCTTCGTCGTCAAGTAGCAATTTTTCGATTCGACTTCTCAGGTTTGTCGACAACCCTACCAACTACATATCCCAATAAATAGATCGAAATCAAACCTCTTGCAACCCATGGGAAATCGGACCAAAGTTCATTAAATAATTGGCTCAAAACAAAGCACAATCCAGTCCCCGACCACGAGTTAGAAGGAAATTTCCCGCCAAACCATCACCAGTTTTGAATTTATGTTTAAAGAGATTTATAGACAAATTATAGGAGATTATAACCCGTCTCGCAGAATTTGAAATCATCGAATGACCGATCAGAAAATATATTTCAAAGTTAGAAAAAAACCTTTTTCAAAAATATTAAAAACATTGAAAATCCTTCGAGACGACGTGCGTCCCGCCAAACCGGACGACGTGGTCGCGAACCGAAAGGTGCGTAATGGCTTCGTGGACGTGTGGGCTTTGACGAAATTCAAATTGATCGCGTGTGCGCGACGAATTTAATGCGTATCCGTCAAAATTTACCGTATCGGCCTCTATGCAAATTTTTTAATTACTTTGTGCACATTCGTCAGATCGAGATAAAACTTGCGCTAACAGGACCGTATCATTTTTCTGGTCCTGTATGCCTAGTTTGGTCCAATTCTGAGACAGTTGATCTGATCGCCGTTTTGCGGGCCCCACGATCCGATTCAACGGATAATTTTTTGCACGGCCCGCCGAAATCCAAAATTGGACATACCATTGGGTTCGTATCATCAAAATGAATCCGTAGACATGTAGTTTGATGACTTTAGAGACCATTGACTCTGGCATGCTTTTCGGTGCAAAGCGGATCCAACGGCGGACACCGTTTTAGCCCAAAATTACCGTTTTGCCCCTATATCCAGAATTGGACTTAAGGATAGGCAATCCTAGTTAATTTGACTATTCTGAGAGTTGGCATTGTCTGTTTCAGCTTTCGGAGATAGTTGTGATGATTTGGACTTCTTGGCTTAGCAGTAGACTATTTTTTGTTGGATCTGCGTGTAACCTCCAGGCAAGATACCTTGCCTCCCTCTACAGTTTATTTACATGCATATTTATATTATTATACAGTTTTACTAGTTGATTATTGACATGAGATTTGTACATCATGCATGCTAGTATATATATAGTCCTTGTTTATAGTTGGCTTGAAGTTCATATTGGATATATGTATTTATAGTTCCTGTTCATAGTTAATTTTGTAGTTCATATTGGATATATGTATTTATAGTTCCTGTTCATAGTAAATTTTGTAGTTTATATTGGATTGGTTCTCTCGTGTATCGTGATTTGGGTCGTGTCGTGTCATCACTTGTACTTGGACTGAGTCGCATCGTGGCATATGATGAATGAGTCATAACGGAACTGCTGTACCTTAAATTCTTGAAGCTAACCTGCGAGTCCACACCAGGGGCGAGGGTTAGTAGTTAAGCTAACATGCGAGTCCACACTAGGGACGAGGGTTAGTAGTTATCTGTTCCACACCTGCGAGTCCACACTAGGGCCGAGGGTGATGCTAGCCTGCGAGTCCACACTAGGGACGAGGGTTAGTAGTTATTGTTCCACACCTGCGAGTCCACATTAGAGGCGAGGGTGATACTAGCCTGCGAGTCCACACTAGGGGCGAGGGCTAGTAGTTGTTCAAACCTGCGAGTCCACACTAGGGGCGAGGGTTTGAGTATTCGATTGGTTATCCGTTAACATCGTGATACCGTGTTCTCTTGTTCTTCTCCAGTAGTTCGGTTATGCGCAGTGGTTCTTCCAGTCGTGTATAGTCATGTTTTCGTATTGATTGGTCTTTTTTCGTCTATTTCCTGTATTTTCTTTATTGCATGATAAACTGCTAGATAGACATATTTTTATGTATCTTGCTATGTCCCCTGAGGACCTGATGATCTCTTCAGGTTTAGCGATTGCATGGAGTTAGCTAGTGGTTCTGGATGACAGATGTGATGATACGCTTGCGGGATTCAGGTATCGTTATTGTGTTTATTATCCGCTCGTGCTTTTATACCTTATCTTGAGATATCCTGTTTCTTGATTCAGTTTTAGAATCTTGTTATTTCCTTTAGAGTCTTATCGGACATATATGCTAGTGGGCTGCAGACCACGACCCATACTTGTGTATTCTTGTTTATTATTCTTATTGTGGATTGAGATATAGTTTTGTCTTGCCATGATTAGGCCTATTGCCATAGCCGTGACAGCGTTTACGTATTCGAGTCAGGCTGGAGTCCGCTTGATGCGTAGCTGGCTTACTCGCGCTCTTGCGTCTGAAAAACAGGTGCGGGTCGTGACACAGACCAACAACTAAGTGGGGCCAGATGCTGACATGCATACCTATCTCAACGGGCGTCGAACAGAAATGAGTCAGATGGCGCGCCAAAAGGCTCAAGTGCTGTCTGAGCCAATTAGTAATTCAAGCACAGTGAGGGCTTCTAAGAGCCAGGATCCACTCACCTATGCTAATAAACTTAGTACAGCCATGTACACGCGAAGAACTCAAAAATTTAGAAATAGGCTTCATATTGCTAATGTAATTAGGCACAATCTGCTTCATTCTTCTTCTTTTCTTGCTACTGTACTATATCTTCGCGAACTTATTGTACAAAAGTAGAAGACAACGAGTGCATCCCGTACGACGATGACTACATAGACTGAACATCACTATAACCGTATCATGAGATTGTAATCAAGTGCTGCTGTAAGACAGCCAAACGGTCTGTGTTTGACCGCTTAGATTATCGTGGCTTTCCTAGAATGTTCTTGATTATTGAAGGTGACATGATCACATATGACAAATGTCGTTGTCATTCACATGAAGTCAATGTAGAGTGCTGCTGCAAGCTAGCAAAGCGAGTGGTGTTCAACCGTTTTAATTACTTTCGATCTCCCGATCACTCTCAATCTCTTAATGTGATCTTGATAGATGAAGATGTGCTACTATTTGCTTCTGTTAACATGACATCTCGTAGCATTGGAGGTGGAAGACTCCCGAGGTATAATTTATCACGACCTTCATGTCGACAAATCCGCAGTCAAATCCCAGACTCTACTGAAGGGGTCTACGAAAGCACAAGGTCAAAAAGTCAAAACTTCCTCGGTCAAAAGAATCTTTACGATTCTAACCTTGGGAGTAGCAGTTTGCTAGACTTCGATACTGATAGTGAAGACTCTGATCAGACCATCCTATCTACTAGCTCATCTTCTGTATTGAGAGAAGCATCTGCTTATGTGACGAACGAAGTGCAAGACGCTTCTAGTTTTGCTAGCCAAGAGCAAAGAATTGCTGCTCTAGAGGCCAACCTAAAAGCAATGGCTGACATGGTTACAGGGATGCATGCAGTAATCATGGAACATATGTTGTTCCACCGGTTGTGAATCCAATTTCAACCCATGAGCATGCAACATATTCCGTGCCTATTAATACTGTTCCTAGAGTACAGCCTCTTCCAAATACTACCGTCCCGGACGTTATACACTTTCAAGCATAGGCTACTCGAAGTTATTCTGGTGCTGGGGGTGGTGCTTATCATGCGATTCCACATCCTAACCCTTCGAATCAATCTGTTGCTCCTCAAACACCGGAAGACCCTCTCGAAGCAGTCAAGCTTCTGCAAAATTAGTTTGAAGCTTTCAAGCAGAAGGAGGGATTACAGAAAGTAGGGATCAAACAACCCTATCCCGCAGAATGGAAAGAAGTTTCATTTCTGTAACTCCTCTTCCCAGAAATTTTGATTATATATTATTTATTTATTTATTTGAAATGAATGGTGATTTTTAGAATTTTATAAATAATTATTTAGTTAATTATTACGGTAGATGACTTTAGCCATGGTTGAGTTTTAAAGAACCAGGCGACTAGGAATCATAGCACGGATAGTGCAGTGGCGTGTCTTGACTAGTGTATTAGCCATGCCAAGGAAGACCCAGCCATAAGTGTGCCATAACTAGAAAAACCAGGCTAAGTTGTGACATGATCCTATAAATGATCTAATTATTTAACTAATATTATATTATTGACTTGTAGGAGATCCGGCTGCACCAATTTAGTCCGAACTAGACCCAAACCAAACCAGAGCCCGTGTAGGCATGTAGTGAGACCAAATACAGCCATGTAGACATATTTTTAAGTATATGCAATGCCTATTATTGGTTATTGTATTTTGTTGTTGTTGTTGTTGTTATTATTATTATTATTATTATTATTATTGATGATACTTTGAAGGAATTTATTGTTGATGCTATAATTAATATAAAATATATTTATTATTGATTACTTGTGATCTCAGGAAAATATATATTATCGAGTAGATAGATATTATATATAGACACTGTCCATGAAAAATGTATTATTAGGAGTCATTGGTGTTACTGAACATTTACGCATATATAGGTATATATATCTGTTGATATACATAAGTAGACATAAATTAAGGCATATATATATTTAATTATATAGGCATATATATTTAGTTATATAGGCATATAAATATATATTTAGAATTTATTAATGTATATACATATATACATGTTATATATATATATATATATATATATATATATATATATATATATATATATATAAAATATATATATATATGTGTGTGTGTGTGTGTGTGTGTGTGTGTGTGTGTGTGTGTGTGTGTGTGTGTGTGTGTGTGTGTGTGTGTGTGTGTGTGTGTATACATATATAATAGAATAGAAGAAATAAATTGAGAATCCCAGCCAGTTGGATGAACCCGCACCCATGGGCCAGCCCAGCCCAGTCCCACAGCCAAAGCATCCTAGCCGAGCCAGGCCCGACCCCTCCCCCCTCGACTATGTTTTACAAACAGAGTACATATATACATATCAAGAGAGACCGAGAGGAGAAAACGTCGAAAACCTAAACCCTAAATGTTGAGCGCCTCCCCACGACTTCCCTGTCACCCTGGGCGGACACCCACGACCGCGCGCCACAGCACAAGTCGTCGGATGGTGAATGAATCGTGCGCGCGTGCGTGAAACAGAGGATTGCTCTATCCCAATTCTAAACCGAGGTACCAACTTCTCCTTCGATTTCCTTCGTTGTTTTTTCAGTCATTTTTGAATTTATAAACTCGTATGCGTAGACCATATAACCCCCTTGAAACCCTGCCAATAGATTTTTATATAGATAACCCGACTGTCCGAGATATCGACTCAAAGTCGAGGCAAAGTCTATTCAAAACTGAACATGAAAACAGTCCCCAATACCCTATTTAGAAGATAGATTCTGAGCAAAACACTAGGAGTTTTCGAAAACCAATTTACAACAGTCCTAGACAATCTATAATGCACTGAAACCCAGTTTACGGAAGTCGATTTCATCGATCGAGCGTCGAGAAATCCTTTTCCCAATTTTGACAAAAAACAGTTTTCAAAACCTTAGAAAATCTAGAAAACCTTCGATACGATGTACGTCCCGCCAATCCGGGCAACGTGGTCATGAACCGAAAACATTAAAAGGTGTGTAATGGCTTCACGGATGTGTAGGCTTTGACGGAATTCAAATTGGTTACGTGTGCGCGACGAATTTGATGCGTATCCGTCAAAATTCACCGTATCGACCTCTTTACAAATTTCCTAATTACTTTGTGCACGTTCGTCAAATCAAGACGAAACTTACACCAACAGGACCGTATTATTTTTCTGGTCATGTATGCCAAGTTTGGTCCGATTCTGAGACAGTTGATCGGATTGCCATTTTGCGGGCCCCACGATCCGACTCAACGGGCAATTTTATGCACAGCCTACCAGAATCCAAAATTGGACATACCGTTGGGTTCGTATCATCAAAATGAATCCGTAGACATGTAGTTTGATGACTTTAGAGACCGTTGACTTTGGCACACTTTTCGGTGCAAAACGGATCCAACGGCGGATATCACTTTTGCCCAAAATTAAAGTTTTGCCCCTGTGTCCAGAATTGGACTTAAGGACAAGCAATTCTAACTAATTTGACTATTTTAAAAATGTTGGTAATGTCTTTTTCAGCATCCGGAGGCTGTTGTACGAGTTTGACTGTTGTGGCTCACTGCGTAGTATAGTATTATCGATTTCACCAGCAAAGGATCTCAGACAAGTACACTTTCTGATTGCTTTTCGATTCATAGTAGTTTTTTATTTCATGTTTATACATGTTCTCTCTTGCTTGATGACACGATGGACACACGAGATAGCATCATGGACCCTCATTTATTATGCTCTTGTCTTATTTTACCGTTGTGTTTCGTAACTTATCTGGGCCCATGTATACTGGTCGAAAAAGGAAAATATCTTAGTAGACGTGTGAACTACCCATTCCATCCCAAAATGTCTGATCTTGACTGATAGCAGCTGCAAATGACACGTGCAGGGTGTCGTATTTACCCCTTAGCCGTTCAAATGTCGAATAAGATATTTCAAAACACATAGATAGTTGTCTTTTATTTATTTCCTGGTTTTCTTCACCGCTTGCCATGACATCAGTTACTTTCTAGTTTTCATCTCACATATGTTATTTTCATGTCTTGTGAATTTTATTGTGTTTTTGTATTGCCGTCGGTTTGTGTGCTTGTTCCATTCCTAACTAGAAACCAATATTTTTCAGGTTAACTGTGGCTTCACTTAGCATTAGGAGATACGGGTGTACTTGCAGACAGAAACCTAGAAATTAGATAGAAGTGGTATCATTTTCATTAATTGTAAGAACCTTGTATTTTCTTTAAATATAAATCTTGTAGTTGTTGTAATAAATTTTAGAAATGTGAATGAGCAATAAAGTTATTTTTTTATGTGATATTGAGCATCATGGCCGTGACAGCATTCTACCGCCGACTCTGCGGCGTAGGCTGGCTTGGACACGTCTCGTATCTGAAAAGCGGGTACGGGTCGTGACAAATTTTTGTCGTGGCCCATGCAGGTCCATTTTTGCAAAATATACGAACTCGTGATGGTACTTAAGTTAGTCATACTATTGCGAGCCTGCGACTAGAAAATACTCATTCACAACTTAGAGCTAAATTGATTTAAGAGAATGATTAGGACTAGAAGTCCCTTGTTCAAATTGACCGTTGGGTAGTTAAGGTTCTCAGATAGGCCATGCAATTTAGATAAGGAATTATTAAATTTAGATAGCTTGCCAGATCTCTATAGATACACTATTACTTTTGATATGATGATATGATCCGATGTGGATATACTATTCACTTGGTAAGTTAGGCTTTCCTAGAATTAAGGCTCTAATCTTGATAAACTGTCCAATTTTCTTTTACTCTATTAGATATAAACCTTATATCATAAGTTAGAATTGCCTATTTAAAATCCTATTTTTCTGTAAGGAATTAGTTTATAATTCCTGATCCTGTTATTCATATACGAATCTCGAGGTAGATTGATTCAAAGTTTTCCCTCAACCATTTGAAATACATATGAAATAAAGATTAGGATGTTCTTACTTCCCTTGTCTTCAGTTATTTTCTCCCCGATCAATATTTTACATTAAGGATTGATACTTATAGGCAGACGTTTACGCTTTCTATCATAGTCAACTAGTTTGAATCTCTAGCAGCTCCTTGAAGTTCTTAGAAATATAGTTGGAGTAATTCTAACGACTGCGATGGCTAGCCAGCAGCGCACTGGCGAGGCACGACCCATAGAGTTGAAATTATTTCAAAGAATCGTAGGTTATAGAACATTGCTAAAACTATATCTTCGTTGACCTCTTCAGACCTTGTGTCAATATAAGGTAGAGTATCTGATAGCATATCATATTTAAATCACGGAACCAAGGGTTTACCACAGCCAGAGTATACGGGCGAGGCATAATTCTCGGTAAAATAACTTCAGAAGTGATTACAAGTTTAGGATATTATAGAGGATAGAAAAATGCCCTGTAACATATGTCTTGAACAAACTCAATAAAATGACGAGCTTGCAAAGCTAGGCTATATAGCAGCATTAGTCACGATGGTAAATACGAGTATGCCAGATAATGGTGAAAGAAACTACAAATAATTAAGGATCTAAGTCTCGTTCGGTATTTGTGCATATACAGTCGTCCTACTGTCTTCCTGTCTAAGGCTTCAGTCGACCAAATGATACATGGTCCTCTAAGGGTTTATAGTCTAGATAATCCTCTATAATGGGCTTTAAGGACGAAGGGAGTACTAGGTCGTGAGACATTCTACCCAACTTATAAAAATTTAACTAATAGTGTAATTGAACCAATGAGGCCTACAAGTCATTCTTTTAACTCCTATCAAGCATGAAGGAAGATAAGATTACAAAAGAAGGGATCAAGCAAGATGCAATCAGTGAGTCATGTGAGAGTTCAAAAATAAAATTGAGGTAAGAGGGCAAGTATGTGGATGAGATCCTAGAATCTAATCCTATACGCAGGCTTGTTTGGTACGATAAAGTAACCAAATAATTTATCTCGACCTGCATGGGCCACCAAAAAAATATGCAACGCCTCAGTCCCAAAATACATAGGACTTGGTACATAGACATGCCAGCTGTATACATACGAAGTATACTGCAATATCTGGATCGTATGTATACATAAGCTGTAAAATACAGAAGAAACCTTGACAACTAATCTCATCCATAGAAATATAAGAGAATAAATAATATCATATAATCCACAAAGAATTATCTTTATAGTAGATGTTGGATGGAGACAGATCCACTACCAACCATTTAAATGAAAAGAAAAATATACAAGAAACGGATGGATAAAATGGCTATGAATGATCCAAGAGCAATCCTCCTCGACAGAAAAGGAAAGACCGTGATCTTGGCTAGAGCACCTACAAAACATCATGAGAAGCACACACCTGGAGAGATCACCAGGTCCTCAGAGGGACGTAATAAGATACATAATATCATGCCATATAAACTGAATAAATACTCCTCAATAATAAGTCAATCGGATCATAACATGGTCCAATACTCACCCTTGAATCAGCGTACCATTCCCCCCAACCAAACAAGGACAAGAGATGGCACACTAACCTACGATGAAGTATCTTTCCAAGCCATGAACCCAATATGGTATCCGGACCACAACAAGGTTCAGCACCTTCTCATCGGAGTAGTAAACCACACCTACAACCAAACAAGGACAAGATGTGGCAAACTAGTCTGCGACAAGTTACTGTTCCAAGCTACGTTCAGATACAAGTACCCAAACCAAGAGTACTTGTACCTAATGGATAAGGTAGCCTAACCAGTCTAAGTGTATGCAGTTTTCAGAACATCCTCCAATACATGGGCTCTGGCTAAAATGGGATCGGCATTGTCCCCACTTGGGGCACCAGAGGCCCATGAGAGCATAATGTTTTGCAGAATGTCAGTAGCTGTCAATATCCATGGGTAATCTCACCCGTATCTCCGGCAGAGCTCACGGTTTACAAAAAGTAAAGTGTATAGTAGCCCATACGCTAAGGTATTGTCCTCTCCGTCCAATGTCTAGTATGTTGTATCCACAACACAGAACCTCTATTAACCGCTAAGTCAAACTAATCATGCAAACACTATTAGTGATTAATCCTATCGCATGGCTTATACATAGTGGTGGCCAGCCAGTCTCGCATGTCTGAGGCCTATGGATGCAACACACAAAAGGTGGTCCCTTAAATCTAGGTTTAAAGTGCAAAAAAATAATCAAATAGCGGAAAATAGAACTAGAAAGTAAACTGTATCTCAATACAACTATGAAACACAATTAATTTTGCAAATAAAGGAAATAATAAGTAAATACATGAAATATGAGCTAAAATAAAATAAACAGTAAATGGCAAGATATCTTGCAAGAGTGTGCGGCACAGGAATAGCAAAGTCTAATATCTCGAATCGGTAGATCAACGAGGCAATGAAAGCTAACTACTATGAACGTCCCCGGATGCTGAAACAAACATCACGAACGTTTCCAAAATAAGAAAAATAGCAAAAATAGACTACCCATAAGTTCAATTCTGGACACAGAAACAAAATCGTAATTTTGGGTCAAAACGATATCCGTCGTTGAATCCGTTTTGTACCAAAAAGCGTGCCAGTACCTACAGTCTCTAAAGTCGTCAAACTACATATCTATAGGTCCAGTTTGATGAGACAAACCCAACCGTATGTCCAAAGATAGATTCCGGTGGACCGTGTACAATTTTATTTGTTGGATCGGGTCGCGGGCCCGCCAAATAGGTGTTCTGGTCGACCTTTTCAGAATCAGACCAAACTTGACGTACAAGACCAAAACTTTGATATAGTCCTGTTGGCGTAAGTTTCGTCTCGAAACGACCAAGGTACACGAAGTTATGGCAAAGTCTACAAAAGGTCGATACGGGGGTATCATGACGGATACGCACTGATTTCATCGTGTACGTGCAACGAAATCGAGTTCCATCAGTTTCCACACATCGACAACATCCATACGCACCTTTCGATGCATATAGTGCATGACCACGTTGTCCGATTTATCGGAGCGCACGCCGTATCGGATAAGTTTCCTCAAATGTTTTATAGTTTTATAAGTTATTTTCTTGATTTTAAACATCAAATAACTTTGCA
This sequence comes from Iris pallida, assembly GCA_029216955.1. NCBI lineage: Eukaryota > Viridiplantae > Streptophyta > Magnoliopsida > Asparagales > Iridaceae > Iris > Iris pallida. The sequence goes on from JANAVB010004800.1 coordinate 18,456,066, forward strand.
TATGCAGAATGAAATTAGGAACTACCAAAGGGGTTTTAATCTTGTATATGTTGTATACAATGTTGTTTAAGTGGTTTTCTAATTTGGTCGACGGTTTGACCGACATCGACCTTCCAAGTTATGCCTCCGTGTCCAGTTTTATGTTCTAATTGAATAGATTTTTCTTGGGATTTTGGTTTGCTTTCTACAAAAATCTATTGCACTAGGAATTAATATGTTTGAAGGGGATGGAAGGGATTTATGTCGTGAGCGTACCCAAGCAGTTGGTTCAGAAATCTATAAACTGTGGAAGGCGGTTGATTGTCGCGAAGGAGGGTACTCCGTTGTTGCCGCTGCTGCTACAGAGCTTGTTGCGGCTGTTGTGGCTGCTGCTCGACGGCCGACGGTGCGGCGTGGTGGCCGCAGTGGTGGCACGCTCTTGGTCGGAGCAGGGCGTAGGTAGGTTGGGGATATTGGCCGTAGTCGAGATTAGGATTTTCTTGCGGAGTATTGGTGTTTCTGTTCTAAGAAGTATATATATAACAGAGTTCTTTGGGTTGGGTTAGGCAATTTAGGAGGGGGTCGCGGGTTTAAGCGGGGTGGCCTCTCGCGAGATTTTGTTAAGTCTTACAAGAATCTGACTTTGGCAGTATTTTATTTTATTTTATTTTATTTTATACTTCCCAAAACTTGTATACATATATCTATATACTAATAACATTAAAAAAATTCAATAATAAAACTTCTAATAAAAATATAATATCTCAACAATATATATATATATATATATATATATATATATATATATATATATATATATATATTTTTTTTTTTTTTTTTTTTTTTTTTTTATATATATATATATATATATATATATATATATATATATATATATATATATATATATATATATATATATATATATATAGGATAATATGTATAAAGAAAAAATATAATTAATTTCTATATCCTAAAACTAAATAATTATTACTTTATGGAGAAATTTATAATATCATAAATTATAATCAGTATAGTTAAAAATGAATATTTACCTACTAGTTTTCGAATATAAAATTTATCATATAAATATTTACTAATTATTTATAAAGGAGGAAAAATTACCAAAATATATGTTAATAAAATTTCTTGAAATTCTGAAATTTAATAACCTTATAAGATATATTTAGGAAATATTTGGTAAGCAATACAAAATATATGTACTGCTGGCCTTTGATTTATAAGAAAAATTATATAATATTTACTGACTACTTAAGAAATAGAATACCATAAAATATTATTAAAAAATTTCTAAAAATTTCTAAAAGCTAATAAGAATATTAACAATAAAATAATAATACTAAATTTGGTTGACTACCCAGTTTACCATTTTGTTACCAGAAAAATTTACTTTTTTTTTACAATCCTTTCAAATAAAAACTAATTGCATAACTAAATAGATAAATAAATAAATATCAACTCATTAAAAGATAGTCAAGATATGATTTGATAAACGTAAACCCCTGAATGTCCAAATATAACAAATCTAGTTGCACCCATAGCTAATATGCTAGTCAAGGCGCTTGACCGCACTAGTCGTGTCGTATTGTCTAGCCAGCGTGCATAACAATAGGCATGACTAATACTATATTTATAATAACAAAATAATTCACAATTTTTTTTAAGAACCAATTAAATAAAATGAAACAAAAAAATCCTCCAAATTTTCGGGTGATTAGAAAAGTGATCATCTTCTGATCAGATTCCTATAGATGTACTTTCCTAGAATTCAATTGTACTCTTGTACTCTTTTCTTTTTCTTAGTTTATGTTAAACTTTTATTTTTACAAACAATAATAATGAGATAAAGTTTCGTACGTGTTAGAGGAAAATTTGTACATAAAACGATACACTTTGTCACATTGAACACTAAATTCCAGTTATGAAATTTATGTTTTTCGTGACAAAAATATTGTTCCACCCTATTTTAGCATGTAATTACCACAAATAAAATATTTACATGTTACGGGTTTAAGTAGGGTCCTATTTGTGAATGTTTCGGTCAGAAATAATAAACTTTTACACATAAAATGTCGCAGACATAAAGATGTCGCAATGTTAAAAATTAAATAAAATGAGGCAAAAATACATGGTTTCCTCCAACATAAACATATTTATAACATGAAAAAATTATAGAATATGTTAGGGAAATAACATGGGTAATTATTTTTGAAGGTTTCGTGCACAAAAAGTGGGTTTAACATATGCAATTATATGCAATCCCATAAGTGGATAGAATTGAAATTCAACCGTTCGTGACGACATTTGACCTATTTTAGCAAGGCTTTTACGTTAAAAATTATGGTTTCTACCTAGGGGAATGAAGTATACCTAGTTAGTCCTTATGTCAGAAGTCAATAAAAAAGGATAACGGGGGTACTTACCTATTTACGAAATGCGGACAGCAGCCTTGTCTCCCAAATTCCAGCTTGCGCACTTCGCGGAAAACATTCTCTACGAAAGGGTTAAAGACTAAATATATCGTAAATCATATATGGAATCGAAGAAAATTCACGAAGGTACGTAATGGGAAGGGTTCGAAAGACTTCTATCAAGTTGTTTGGGCTGTGCATCTAGTTCTTTGCTCGATTCATCCTGACAGCACCTATTACTTCATCGTGTGACGGCGATTTGGGGAAGATAAAACACCAAGACCCTTATGAATTATATATAGATGAAAAGCTAAGATGTATAGGTAGAGCATAGTGGATGATTTATAGGGCTTATCTGTAAACCACTACTTTAATAATTGTTTTATTATTATTTTCTATAAATTTTTGAACTTATAAATACAACATATATTTTAATATCTCTTGGGCTAATAGTTAATCTATTATGAACATATCTTATATGTATATAATTATACACAAAGTAGTAGATTGAGTTAAGGTAATTCATGGTTTAAACTAGAAATTAGGCTTTAATCCATTAAGATCAGTTAGTCTAAACCACCTTTCTTTTCCCACTGCCTACAAATCATTTATATTCATTTTTTTTGCCGGCCCACCAAAGACAAACCAATGTTCAGCCTACATACCAAAATCCCCTATCTTGCTAACATGATCCAAAGCACGGATCACACTTGCTATAATGAGCTGAAGGTGGGAGCAATATGTTGCTCAAATAACCACCACACTTGTGATGAACCCATCCCATTATGGGTTATTTTCCTTTTGGATCGTTCTTCTCCTCCGCGGGAGAAGGATTCTGTAACCCTGCATCTTGCAGGCGCTTACTGTCCAGCAGAGCACGTCTATACGGCTCTAATACCTAACCGATAACGCTCGACCTACTTCCAGATTTCTCTCTCACATGCCTTTCTCTTCCTATATATTCATATCTCCCTCCAACGAAACCTAGCCGTCATATCTCATCAAAACCACCAAAGCCTTCCTATCGTAGCTACCCGCTCGGATTTGAGCTCGACTAGGTGTTAACTTTTTTAGTGGGAAACTCACAGAATATCTATGAGCCAGGTGAGCCATCCTTTTTAGCAGCGTGCTGATGATCCCACCGTGCATCTACTACCTTTGTTTGACTTCTTCCTTCTCGGCAGCTTCTATTAACCCATCACGGCGAGCTTTTCCCTAACTCGGTACCCACATTCTTCATGATCTATCCTTCATACCATGATCCTTTCTTCTTTTTTACTATGTATATATGCATGGTTTTCCTGGAAGCTGTCTCACGCAATTACATTAGAAAACAGGATTTAGACATGTGATTGTAATGTAGTATAAATTGGAATTAATATTTTTTGTTCCTTAACCAGTCCTAGTTGCATCCGTGTGTCTTTGGAGAAGTTATATTGTAGAGGAAAATGTTATGTGTGGGAAACATGTTGTATGAGAAGAAAAAAAAGTAGATGGAAATCTCATAATCAACATATGGAGGTGGGTTAAAAACCTCGACCACAACAATTACATTGATTACCTTCTTATTTATAAGAAATTTAGTAACAATAAAGATGAACAAACTAATCTAAGATAACAATAATATAATCAAGAAATATCCTCCTTATCCATGATGATTTATATGGATGAGTTGTAGGTTTGAATTGATAAGCTTGAACCTTGAACTTGTAATTTGTTTGATCCTCTAACATCTTCCCTCAAACTGTGCATGGTGGCCATGCATAGTTTGTCACGTAATGATTCTAGAGTAGTTCATTCACCATCTTGGACTTGTTTGAGAGAGAAAATTAATCTTGGAAATCCACCATCTTTTCTATCCTTTATTTTGTCTGGTATTACTTTTGAGAGCTTCCCACACAGCATGGACTGTGTCTAAGTCAATCATGCATATGAGAGTTTCTTCAGAATGTGTTTTGATTCCACCCACGAAGAAGATGATCAGATCTTCGCCAAGTAATGAAATCATTTGTTAGTTTCGGTGTTCAGTTTTCTGCATCAATGTGATTATTTGGATTTGATGTGTAGGATTTTTTGGATTTGGAGTATTGGGTCGTTTGAATTTTGTGTGATGCATCAATGGAATTGTTTAGATTTGGTGTGTGGGATTGTTTGGATTTGGTTTTGTTGCGAAATTTCTTGTATCGGTGGGATTTGGGATTATTTAGATTTTGTGTGGGGATTTTTTGGATTTGTTGTGATGCATCAGTGTTCAGAATAAATTCTGTGTGTGGGATTGTTTGAATTTGATGTGATATATTTTGGTGAAAACAATATTGTGTCGAGTGATCACAACCCGCTTTGATACCAAGAAGAAGAAAACAAAAAAAAGTAGATGGAAATCTCATAATCAACATATGGAGGTGGGTTAAAAACCTCGACCACAACGATTACATTGATTACCTTCTTATTTAAGAAATTTAGTAGCAATAAAAATAGAACAAAATAATCTAAATAATAATAATATAATCAAAAAATATCCTCCTTATCCATGATGATTAATATGGATGAGTTGGAGGTTTGAATTGATAAGCTTGAATCTTGAACTTCTAATTTGTTTGATCCTCTAACAGTATGTATGCAGGATGAATGGGTTCTTGTGTCTAGGTTGTCAGTAAAGGTGATGAGGAGGTGCATGAGCAATAGGAAATTTTATCACCTTCCTCTTCATTGTCCAAAAATCAATATTTACGTAGTAGTAGTGTAAATGTTATTGTCTAGTATTAAATTTTTTATTATGGTTGTATGATGTGGGTGTGTTTAAGCTGGAGGGGGAAGAATATGCTTAGCGAGCCAAGAAGGTGATATTTTGTGGGTTGTTCACTTAAGAAGATGCATGGGACTGTGGTTGCACATTATATATGGCGGCCATGTGAACTGAGCATACAAGAAGAAAGAATAATGAGAAATAAACTATGGATGATGAAACTGTGTGAAGGAATGAAACATGGGTGAGTTGGAAGGATTAATGAAGTTTATATAATGGGTGTAGGGAATTGGTCACTGGTCATTGAGTTTTATTAACACTTTGATTTATGAATATGAAAAGAGACTGGTAGGAATGAGATCTTTTGAGGTTATAGGCTTAACTGCTAAGGAAGATAAAGGCTGGATCCCTTGTATTTTGATGTATTGAGCTTGTATAGGAGTATTAATCTAACACCAATTTGTATATGGGAAATGATAGTAATAAGTGTGTGATTCAAATAGACATTCACCATGTATATGTGGGTAGGTATCTGTAGACTGGATATGAAATTAAAATTAAAAAAATTCATTATTGGATTGTGTAACTAAGGAAAGGGTAGTTAAGGATGCTGGAATTGAACCTACTATTATATGGGAACAAAAGAATAAATGTAGCAATTCATAGAAGCTAGGATTAAGTTTTTACAAGCATCTCAGTGGACTAGACAATGGTTATATGTATATGCATAGGTGAGTTATGAGATAAGTTTAATTATTTTCCAACTGTAACTAGCAAACCTTCTCACTATAGCATCATAAAACATTTTTAACTGTGACGTTCAAATCTTGTTACTGACAGTATTCTTTCTGTGACAACATACATCATCACTATGAATGTTATAAGTGATGGACGATATTGTCACAAAATAACATCTTATTGTATATATATATATATTTTTTTTTTTTTTTTTTTTTTTTTTTTTTTTTTATTGTATATATATATATATATATATATATATATACAATAACATCTTATTGTATATATATATATATATATATATATATATATATATATATATATATATATATATATATATATATATATATATATATTATTTTTTATGTGATTCGAATACAAAACCTTTTACTCCAAAATCAAGCATCCTACCATTACACCACAACCATTAGTTTGTTAAAGAAAAAAAATAATATATATGAATTCTGTAAAATTACTTTTTAAGTGACATAATACACCTTAAGTGACAAACTTACTATTACAATTCTTTAAGGAAGTCACAAAATACACCTTAAGTGACAATTATTTCACTTGTCACATAAAACTTATTGTTACAATTCTACAATGAAGTCACAAACTACACTTTAAGTGACAAAGATTTTACTGTCACATAATACAGCTTAAGTGACAAGTATTTTCACTTGTCACAAAGAACTTGTTGTTACATTTCTTTAAAAAAAAGTCATGATCAAGGGATCCAGGCCTGATTCCTAAACAGACCCTTGTAGCTAAAAAGGAAGTTCTTAGGAGTACATACTAATAATTGAGTCGCCCCTTGCAATAATGACTATTATCTAGAAATAGTAATTTATAAATGTTTATTTCATGCTAGTGACTATATCTAGAAATACTTCTACAAATGATGTTCGTTTCATTCATAGGTAAGTTGGCTTATATATTTTTATTTATGAGCAATAATCTGTAGCCAGTATCCATGGATCATTGCTGCTTTGAGTTATCAGCGTGAAACTCCACCCTTTATTCTCAAAATATTTTCTTTGGACTTAACTATTCTGAGTTGATTAAAGGAATAGTTTTTGAAGTTAATGCTTCTATTTTACAGTAATTGGATGAAAATAAGAAGATGATTTTGGCAAAATTTTGGATAATAAAAAATTGGGGAAGCTATCTGAGTGTGCCCAGTAAGCAACCTGAACTGTGCAGCTAGACTGGCTATTGTCATCCTTTTTTTTTACCTTTCCAATACATATTTATAGCTTTTTGAGAGCATTTATTTTGAAAGATGCATCTAGACATGTGAACACTCTTGTTTATGCTGCTTTTTGTCTAAATGATTTCTTTCCAAACATTTTATTGTAGGCAAAACTTTTACACAAAAAAAGAATAAACATTGTATAAATGTTACTCTATACCTCTCTAGATGGAGTGACGTTCTTAAGGTCTATATAATTATCTTTACATTCAATTAATCCTTCAAATGCTTTAGAATGCTGATATAGAAGTGGCCAACGTTCAGTATTCCTTCATATGTATGTTTCTGTGCCACCTGTTTAATTAGTTTTTCCTAACAATGTTTTGATTAAATGCTTTCCACATAATAACTTATGTTGGACTAAATCAAACTTAGGGGTGAGCGTTCGGTTTATTTGGTTTCAACCGAACTGAATTAGCCAAAACCGAATAAACCAAAATTCTAAAAATTCAAAACCGAACCGAATTAGCCAAAACCAAAACGAACCAAACCGAATAACGAATTCGGTTGAAATTAATAGGCCGGATCCAAAGTTCGGATCATGGTTAAATTATAATAAAAATTATAATTTTTATACACATATTTGTTGAATTTCAAAGTTATACACAAAGTTGAACTAGTTGTTAAATTATCAAAGTTATAATTCAAAACACATACATAGAATTATTGTTTTCAAAATATATACATTTTTAAATTGAGGATATTGATATAATTGTATACTTCTTATTCGGTTTTCGGCTTTTGACCGAAATCGAAACCGAATAAGGAATTTTTGTATTTTGAAAACTGAAATCGAACCAAATTATTTTTAAACCGAACCGAATTATTTTTAAACCGAACCGAATCTCTTATTTGGTTCGGTTCGGTTCGGTTTTTGGTCCAAAACCAAATAATGCTCACTTGTTTAATATAGTTAAAAGCTTAATGTGTATTTATAAATGTTACAAAACTATCCTCCTGATGTGTCCACCTTCTACTGCTTTTTTCATTTACAAGTTGACATGTTCTTATATTCTTGCTCTTGCAATTGACCACACAAAATTGATAGTACTAAGAGTCCGGTTGGATGTCACTAGTACTCTATTACAAGATTTGCTTTCTAAAAAATTATATGATATTAGATTATTATGCTACAAGTTTTCCTCTTGCATCACTCACTTTATGCTTTTACAGAATTTGATTGCCACTGCTCCTCGATACTAATTTTTGTGAGGAATAATCAGTTACATTGTGAATTTTGGAAGAATTGGTTAGTGTTTATGAAAATGCCCCTTAGGACTTGATAATTTCTTCCTTTTATTGGAGTTCATGTTATTTTTTTAACTATCTGCATATGTCGGACACAGACACAACACCTTTTGACTTAAAATATTCTCTTATTAGTCCATACCTATGTTGCACAGACACGGATACGACACGGCATGGACTCAATACCTGTTTGGTGTGTCCTAGTTAGGTTTTCAAGGCATGAACCACTATTGTGTTTTTCTCACCTTTGATAAGCACCATCTTCCCTTACACATGCTTGAAGAGTATACTGATTGATTATCTTTTCGATTACAGTTGGACCTCATGTATTCACCATATGCAATGCTTGTTCTAACAAGGGTATGTTATGCAATTGATTATAGTCCTAAAATATTAATAACCACTTATGTGAGTTGTAGATGCTCTGAAGACACCTAGGTGAAAGTTCCAAAAGTCCTGGTAGATCAAATGATATCAGGTAACCTGAGAAAAAACTTTCTATTGTGATATTAATTATGTTATGTAGAAAAGCATAACATAATCACACCTGGTGGTAATACAAAAACATTATATCTTTTTGGATTTAAAAATTTGGAATATTCTTTATTGAAGCAGCCTAACTGTCTTGTGAGTAATATATGATCATAATAACTTCTACAAGTTTACGGTCACATTCTTGATATGTTTGTTATGTAGAAAACTTGAACTCTCTATTGTCCCTCTAGTTATTGCAGTAGATAGCTGGATCCTTCGAAGGATTTTTTGGGTTAAGATAATTTACTCGATGCACATCCTATACAGGTATATTCTTAGCCATTTCCTAATCACTCAACTATATGTGGTGTTGTCTTTCATGCATTCAATATCTATTACATGTCTTTGTAATATAACATGTCAAAACCAAGTATAGTTCTCAAGCTGAGAGGCATGTAAAGGATCTATTGACCCATTTGTGTAGTTTATCATCCATGGGGATATATTTGAACTTACCTATCCATGATGTGGGAAGAAGTGTATTTACTCAGGAAAAAGAAAAAATCAGCAAGATTTCAGTAAAGGATCTACTGATTTTTAGTCATTTCAACCATTGGGGATCCTTTTATATTGTTTTACTCAAAAAGAAGAAGAAACAAATAGCAAGATTTCAGTTTGTCAAGTTTACTTGCATTCATATGCTTTGTTCGCAATATATGTTGACATTCTTAATTAACATGTCTGATCAACTATATCCTTTTTAAATAATTTTGCCTTTTATACTTTGAAATTATTAAATTTGAATGGTCTTCCTATATTGCATGATATCGAAATATCGTTCTTAATTCGCATTGGTTGATGGTGAATAGGCCTTGGAAACAATAAGTCGAGCTGGAATTGCTCGACCTATCTGTAAGTTATTTGGAGGATCTTGGTGGCATGTCTACTTCCAGATGCCTCCTATAGGCACGTAGCAAGGAATATGCAATTGTTTCTTTGGAAATGATGAGAATAAATTGGTATGTCTTTCTGATAGCAATATTACATACTATATATGTTTAGCATGTTTTAGACATGATTAGTTAATTGTGACTTCATCACTATTAGATGATATTGATATTTCTTATTTGATGATACATGTATATAATCATGAATTCATATATCTGTGGTTTATTCCATTTGTAGGCATTCGTTCTCCGTAACTTCACCTCCTGGAGATGATTACCTCTACACATTCGACAAGCTGGTGACTGGACACATGAGCTCAAGCGAATCTTCTTCGAGCCTGTGAACATCCGATATGACGGGAAAAAGTGGCCTTAAAGATGATGAGAACACCAAAAATGTACAAATTCACTCCCTACAATGTAAGTTACCACATCTCAAGAAGGTAAATGGAAGTTTTTGTGGGCAGTATATATACATATTGTATATATACATATTGATTGTTGTATATATGTCTGTTTGAAGTCTATACTAAGGGAATCAAAGAAATACTAGTTAAAATATTAGAAGCATGTAGAATGGTGTGTTTCTTTAAAATGTCCCTTATTCCGAGGAAAAATTCAGCTTGATTTTGTATGCATTGCTATGTTCAAAAATTATAGTGCGTACAAAAAATATTCTATATTTTGGAAAGTAGAAACGAAGGCAATTATTTCCAAATCTTTGTCAACTTTCTTGCAACTTTGAAGAGAACCCATCACAGTTTGTATTTACAAATTTTCCTAAATTCTGAATTAGATAATATAATTCTATGGTTAGTAACATTAAACATTCATATATTTCTTTCAAAGATGCTTATGCAATTAATTTTTTCTTTCAGAAAATGAGTAACTCTATGCATCCGAAAAATTATGATGCATCTATATATGATCCTCTTCCAGGTATTGAATCTCTACCTATGATCTTTTTTCTCTCTGTTATGTAACCAGACATATCTCCTTAAGCTAAGACTTATTTTTTAATATATTGATATATAGAACTCGGGAGTATGCATATGAAGAAGAAGATGATGATGATGAAATAAGCTCATACTACTTGTCAGGAGCATTTGAAGTTAGGCCATCGTCAAAATTTACTATGAAGAAAAGAACTCACAAGAGAAGTCATATGATGCATGAAGATGTGATGGTAGCAGTAATTAAACAGTTTTGAGGGTGTTGCTAACTAGTAGATGAAATTTAGTTTATTCTCTAGTATATATGTATTTTGATCTATTTTGGAAAATGTAATTAAAATTGTGTTATTATGTAATCTTTGAATGAGATTAAATATAAATTTTAATTCGAATGAATGTTTTAAGTTTTTCTAAAATTGATAATATATATCTGGTTCAAATTCTTTTGAAATCGAGCAATATTGAGTATTATTTTTAATAACGCTTTGAAAAGTGGTTTGTATGGGCATTGCATCTATAACACTTTGAAAAATAAGTGTTATATATAGATCTCCTATTTATAACATTTGTAAAATAAGTGTTATATATGTTTGTTTTATTTATGACATTTTTAGATTAAAAAAAGTGTTATATATGTACAAAATATTTATAATGCTTTTTAGAAACATTTATAACACTGGATTTTTTAATGTCTGAAGGCTTACGAAAAAGTGTTATAAAAAGTCAATTATAACATTTTTTAGCTGTCATAAAAAAAGGTATTTTTGTTGTAGTGATAGAATATATTAAGTGACAATAATTTTCACTTGTCATATAATACACCTTAAATGACAAGTATTTTCACTTGTCACATAGAACTTGTTGTTATAATTCTTTTAGGATGTCACAGAATATACCATAAATGACATGTATTTTCTTTTGTCACATAAAACTTGCCTTTTACATTAGTCAAAAATTAAAATTTTATTTTAGTGACAACATTTTGTATGACCAATAAAATTATAGTCATTGAATGATTTAACTGTGTGACGATAAGTAACTGTTGTCACAAAATCAAATTATGAGTAACAACAAAATTTACTTATCACAGAAATCTATTTCAGTGACAAATTGTATACTTATCACAAATTAATTGTCACGAACATCCGAATTTCTTGTAGTGATGGTTGTCGTGGATCCTAGGTTGACTTTCTCCTTATCTCCTTTTTAGGCGCTATCACGACCCGCACCCGGAAGTTCGGGCACGAATGCGTAGAAGCACGCCTAGTCTACGCCGCAGAGTCGATGGTAGTAAGCTGTCAAATCTAAGTATATCCTGACCAGTATAAAATGTAGCATAATTATGATAACAGAATCTAACTCAATCACAATGCTAGCAGGAAGATATAAAAAGAAAAGGAAATAATCCATAGAGTACGTCTCAGATATTTAGGTACAGTCATCCTAAATTTATTACAACTCAGCAAATGTTCTGAAATAAAAAATCTAAAAGACAGAAATAAAGTCTAAGCTAAGCTATGCATCCTCCAGAGGCTCGTCGGCAATATCGTCTCCTGCATCCTCAGCTAAACCATGATCCGCCTCAGGAGCGTCATAATAAGTAGTGCACCAATTTCCTAAGTCTTCTCCTAAAAATATTGTTATTCCAGTCAGGGTTGGAGCCAGTACAGCACGGGATCTACTACCCATAACATGATAATTATTATAAGACAAAAAAAAGAGATAATACTGTAGTGAAATAGTAACATGGTGAATGTACATAAAGTAAACAAGAAAATCATGGTATGTGACATAGCAGTATGAAATGCAGGAGTCATAGCTATACTACGTGAAATTGAAGTACTAGTTCTATTTGTCATCGGACTGAGGGATTTACTTGGTACGGCTCAATCATACATGTCGTGTATGATTAGCTATTTTTCAGGGAAAAGGGTAAACATGATTTTGATCACATATATACTAAAGTACTTTACGACTAACTAGCATGCATGGATTCTAATCATGGCAGGAAAAACAGGAATATAGTAAACAGGGAACAGGGTAAACATGATTTTAATAATCATGACATGAATCCATAAATACTAATCTCGTGTGGATATCGTGACAGAATCATGGCATGTACATCTAAATCGTGAAATATAACAACTATACATGAAATGAGAGTGTTCGCTGGAAGTACTTGCATCGGGTATCTGAAGTCGACGTGCGCGACACGAACGTGTCGACACGAAATAAATCACAGTCTAAAACCCATAAGAAATCACAAATAAGTTACAAAGCAATATGTCCCATAGAGTCCAGACCATATCCAAACTCGAAATATCCAATAATAGTCCAAGGTCCAAATCCGATATCCGAGTATCCCGATAAGTCCTATAATCCGATGAAAGATTAAGCACAACTCAAAACATAGGAATATGATTAGTTTCGAATTAAAACTAATGATAGAGGAAAAGACATTATCCTAATCTATAATCTATAATCTATATATATATCTATAATATTTATAAAAAAAGTTTTATTAGCAAAACTCTTTTTATATTAAAATATTTGTTTGGTAAATATTACTTTTAGGTAGGTATATACCAAATAGTATCCAATATTATTCACCAAAATATATTACTATAAGTATGAATTACTATATATATATATACATTACTCTATATACTAGTAGTTATTCGTACACACATTTATTTACAAATACTTTCCTAATATACAATATAATTACAATATATATACAATTTTATAGGAGGACTGAACTTAGACTCACAATACAAACTCGCTCGTACAAAGAAAGCCTAGGAATGAAAACCTAGGTACAGCAATCTAAGTACGATTATTTATTTTTGATTCTGGGGGTGACGATAGAGGCTCGGGAAAGCGACGGCAGCTCTGCCTTACTCTTTGGACGATCGGACGTAGCCTTGGCTCCGATGAAGAAATACTCTCGGAATGTATGGGGAGACTCTTCTGTGCGTGCCTTTTTCTCTCTGTGTCTCCAGCCGGGGGGGTCTCTCTTTCTGGAAAAGCTCCTCTTTGTTCTTTTTTCTCCCTTCTTTTCTTTTTTAGGGTTTGCAAGGGAATGGCACCTTGCAATTTATAGAAGTGGGGGTGTGATCATTAGGGTTTGTAATAATTGCCCCTTGAAAAGTCGGCGGCCAATAATCTGGACCATTAATCTTGATTGCATCAAATCTAGGCAGTTAATTTTGATTGCTCCAAATCCGTATGGGCAATTAATGTTGATTGCCACGAATCTTCATGATTTGTCATGACAAGCTCGGATCTCCCGCCACGTGTTCAATCTGCTTAATTGTAATAAATCTGATTTGATCCGGGTAATTATGATGATTGTAAAAAATCTGGGTTGTTATGATTTGCTAGCAGCCATAACTCCAAGGGGATAAGACCGCCACGTGTCTCAACTGTTATGAGGACCGCCACGTGTCTCAACTGTCATGAGGACCGCCACGTGTCTTAACTATCGTGAGTGGGACGTCCTGACAGAGCTGCATGAGTGCGGTCTCTAAGTGAACCGCATACGGGTGGCCCCCACGATCCTAGCCGCATGAAAGTAGCAGCCGTATGAGGGTGGCGGCCGCATGAAGGAGGCAGCCGCGTGAAGGTGGCAGCCACATGAAGGAGGCAACCGCATGAAGGTGGCAGCCGCATGAAGGAGGCAGCCGCATGAAGAGGGCAGCCGCATGAAGATGGCAGCCGCATAGGGGTGGCAGCTGCATGAAGGAGGCAGCCGCATGAAGAGGACAGCCGCATGAAGATGGCAGCCGCATAGGGGTGGCAGCCGCATAGGAAACTTTGGGACTTGGCGGATCATGCCAACTATATAAAAGATTTTTTTTCTTTTCCCTAGGAGCACGCCATCACGTCAGAGCTGTCATTTTAGCTTTATGTCAAAGTTGTCACTTCGCCTTTCTGTCAGAGCTGCCGTCAGGGCATTTAATGAGGCAGTTGCTTTATGGCCAGCTGTAGAGGCGAACTGCTTTAGGCCACGTGGCTCCTTCCTGAGCCGCATGGAGCTATCCGAGCCGTATGAGGCTCTTTTGAACCGCATAAATTTCTAATAGATTCCTGAGCCGCATGAGGCTCTTTCTGTCTGAGCCGCATGGGCTTTTTCTTATTCTTTTCCATGCTTCTACAAGACCCCCTTCAAAGTTTTCAATTTGCAAAATTGAAATACTTTGAATAAGAAGCATGGCTATGTAAACTCTTCTGGCCGCATAGGATGTTCTAGCCGCATGGACTTCCTAGCCGCATGGACTGTCTGGCCGCATAGACTCCCTGCCACGTGTGCGTCTCCTGCCACGTATGCGTCTCATTAATTACTCTTGATTTGCTTTGGATTTAAAGTCGCCTTTTGGGGAAGGATCCCAAGGGTCGGTTTTAATATTCGGATTTGCCTCGATGACTGAAGAGTCGATTTTGTTTTTTATGCAGCACGCGGATCGAAGCGTCCCTTGGTCTATGAGCCCCCCCTCCTTCTGCCTATAAATAGGAGCATTTTTGGACAGAGAGATTTCTTTACTTTCCTCTGTCTTCAACTCTTCTTGCCCTAAGTTGTTGTCTTCGTCTTCCTTCTCCGCTCATCAATCAACAATGGCCCCCAAGTCTTCCAAGGCTGTGGCGAAGGGTAAGGGAGTGGCTTCTTCGTCAGCCATGGTGCCTGAAGTTCATTCCGACGTCCACCCCACTATTGCTGGTAAGGGTTTGGGAGGATCGTATACTTCGAAACCCTAACAAAGACGGCTCTGTTGCATGCTTTATGCACAAGCCTTTAATGCGTTCTCCGTCTTCATTGAACTGTTCAAATTATATGGGCCGCATGTATGTCCCAAGCCGCATGGGGTATGCTCCATGTCCGAGCCGTATGGAAGTTTGTCTAGTGGCCGCATAAACACTTCACAAACTGAACCGCATAATGGCCCTTCGAACAGAGCCGCATAAGTCCTTCTGAATCGAACCGCATGAAGCCCCCTCAAACAGGACCGCATAAGCTTATTTGGACTGGGCCGCATAAAGCTGTGCTAAACCGAGCCGCATAAGCTCCTCTGAATTGAGCCACATAACGCTCCGCTAAGCAGAACCGCATAAGCTCCGCTAAACAGAGCCGCATAAGCTTATGCTAATTAGTGCCGCATAAGCTCATGTTCGAACATAGCCGCATAAGCTCTTTTAAAACAGAACCGCATAAGCTCATCTTTAAATAGAGCCGCATAAGCTCGTCTTTAAACAGAGCCGCATAAGCTCATGTGGACTGGGCCGCATAAGCCAAAACACTCAATGGTTTTGTTTTAACCATCTTTTAACTTGTTTCTTTTGTCCTTCTTCAGTAAATCTGCCAGTTAATACGGCAGGAGAGCCTCTGGTGGGTCACGCCCAATCTGCTGTGGGCTATCGATATGACCACATAGTCGAGTATGTGATGAACCAGCTTCCAAAAGAGCCTTTGAAAAGGCTGAATGCTATCAAGAACCAGCCCTTCTACTTTTTCTGTGCCATGATGAACTCGGGGCAATTGGAGGGAAAATACCTGAAGCCGACATTCCTCTTTGGGGATGCTTTGTCTGTAAAGAACGCCCGAGTGTTGGATATATCTGAGAGTTGGGACTTTACTCTTGACGGAGTGGAGATCCATATCCCTCCGATAGAACGTCATTTTCCTCTGTCATGGTTCAACATGTTACCGCTGGACAGAAAGATGGTAGACTCCTTGACTCCAAGCAAGTCGGGGATGTTTGTGGGAAACATCCATTACAACAGGAATTTAGAGTCAGCGTATGCGGGAAGGGAACCGGTCAGTCGGTACGTGATGGGACTGGCTCCGGGAACCTTCATAAACGTATCGGGTCCCAATTTCACATTCTCTCAAGATGACACCTTCTTGAACCAGCTTGCTCGGAAAGGGTCCTATCCCGTCGGCCGGTTGGCGTTGCTGAACTGGATAAACCCCATTCCTGCGTGGGCCAACTTGACCACGTGGATTCTGCGAAAGTATGAGACTCTCCTGCGTGAGATCGGCCTCTACCACGCCATTCGGGGCACATGTCATGGTCTAGCCATAAATAAGCCGTTGTTCATGGCTCTCCTGGAGATGTACAACCGGCGGACGGGAACCTTCTTCACACCTGGAGGGGAACTGGGACTCGCTATCTATGAGATGTACGTTATCTCCAAGCTGCCCTGGGGGAAAGAAGTCTTTGAAGTGTACACCCCTACGAGCGAAGAGCTCGAGGATTTGGATCGGCAGTTCCCGAGCTTTGTTGCCGTATATCGGGAATTGTTATGTCACCACAGTACTTGTCACCAGACGGCCATCAAGAAAGATGGTAGCTCGGAAGGGAGCATTCCTCACACCAAGTCTTGGGTCTTATACCTTTTCATACTAGGCGCCTCAGGCCGGGTTTCTTTCTGAGATCCTCAAACCCCGGAGGAGGTACAAAACCTGGCGTCGACCGCCAAGAGATCGAGGTCCACGGGCGACATATTCGGGAGTCAAACTGACTCCTTTAGTTATTTTTATCATGGTACTCAGCGACTGTCGGAGAAGGCGCTCCTTGCAGGATTTCTGATGGTGTGGCTACGTAACTGCGTGGTCTCGGGAGGGGCAGGTTCCATTGAGAGGATCAGCTGTCACTTTATCCTCCCCGCTGTAAAGCTGGTCTTTGGGGTCAAACTGGCCCTTCTTCCGGCCATGGTGTGCAGCATACACCATGGCCTTCACGCCTTTTCTTCCAAGGTCATCGCCCGTGACACAGCGATGGATTTTGAGCGCATAGAGCTGCCACACCATTATCTGATGGGGTGGCTGTTAACGCACTACCGGTCTTTGATGAGGCCTGGAGCAGAAGACGACGTTACGGCTTTTGACGCTTTTATTTTTCGATTCCACCATCAGTCCTGGGAGTGCAGCACCATGCCAGCCTGTCGGAGGGCGCTGGCGAGAGTGGACGGATACAACTTTTTTGTGTCTGTTCCTCGTTTTACCGCTGAAGAAGTGAGGAGCAAACATGTTAATGGTAGTGGACCTCCTCTCCTCTTACCTGAGAAAATGCTCCTTTGGCTGCGTAATATCCGTCCAACGCACCTAGTATATCGCAACCGCAACAACGCCTACCAGGAGCCCTACTTGCCCAGCAGGTTCTTCCGCCAGTTCGGGTATAGCCAGCTGTTCTTTGACAGTTTCAGCTCTTGCCTGGGCTTTGAAGGTAGCGTCCTGGATGGTATCAGGGCATGGCACTATTATGATACGGTTCATACCCGAACCACTTTTCGGTTCCTGATGGTGAGACGCCAGGGGAGATTTTATATATGGCGGCCCTATACCATGTTACGGCGAGCAAGCCTCCCGTTAATTTTGACCCGAGTACCAGCTTCATTGTGGGTACTGGCTTAGCGGAGAAGCCCAAGGGGTCTAAGACGAGGAAGAGGAGGGCGAATACAGTTCCCGTTCCTGACTCGGAGTCCACCAATACGGACGAAGAGAATGACGAACATGAGGCAGATAACTCTTACCCTCCTGTGGAAGATGTTGGGGCGGATCAGCCGCCTGTTGTGCCAGATGAGATGGTGGCGGATCAGCCGCCTGTTGTGCCTGGTGAGGTGGTGGCCGATCAGCCGCCCGTTATGCCTGTCCCTTCACGCAAGTGAGGCAGGTGTGATTCTATTAGTGGCGTATCCTTCTCCGTGAAGCGGGCTACGGTAAGACGCCGCGGGCTGCTCATTAAAGAGAGAGGCGAAGGTGATGACGCTGTTTCGGAGGTGAGTTAAATTGCGACCCTCTCCTTCTTTAGCCTTTTCTTTTCTTGAACTATGACCTAATCATTTTTCTATTCTCTGTAGGCGTCGAAAGAGTCGGACTCTCGAGAACCGGCCGCTGTTTCTGAAGTTAATCCGGTCCTGAATACTTTGATTAGTGACATGTGTGCCAAGATTATTTCTGCCGGGGCCCTCTCGGCGACGGCTGAGGGGTCTCACATTGCTGAGGTCTCGACCCAGGACGACGGGGACTCCGCTGAACCCGTCCCTGAGACCATTGAATTTCAATAGGGTGACACTGATCCAGTAGTATCTCCTTCCGGGACGGCTGGGGCAGAAGAGCCAGCTGAATTCGGCTTGGAGGTTGCTGGTGAGGGGATTATGGCGGCTGTGAGCGAGCCTCAGCCTCCACAACCCTCCCCTGGTAAGATAAGCCAAATTTTGACTAGTGAGGAGGCCCATTTGCTCTATCATCACATCCTTCGGGTTATGTTGATTGATGGTTGCTCTGGACATACAGGTCCTGCCTCTTCACTGCCAATGACAGATATTGTCAGGGAAGGCTCTACCAGCGGGAATCTGGTAGGAGGGAGTGTGCCCCCTCCCCTTCCAACTTATATTGAGGGGTCTCCCGCCGGATCGAGTTCAGGAGATCAGGTGGCGGTACAGCCGGGGCAAGGAGCCATGATCCCTGCGTCCTCCTCTGCTCATGTAGCTTCGATGGTCGACCTCTCTGCCTTGCCGAGTATCCAGGTTCTCCGGGCCGCGGAAGAGGGGTTAGCTGCTATCCATGCATCTTTTCGCTCGGAATTTGTTTCCCTGGTGGCAGGGGTGGCAAGTTCTGGCGCATCTCCTTCGACACTGCCAGCTACACTTCCTCTGACACCGTCCTCTACAGAAGTTCTGGATGAGGCGTCACAGGATGTGGTTGACAGTTTCTACCGCCACTTGAAGAGAGGGGTCAAAGCTGCTGTGGAGCGGGGGACCCCCTTTGCTTTGGCCCGACAATGCGCCCGAGGCCAGATTGACATTCTTAAAACCCTTCCTGGTGGGGCAGGGATAGCTGTGCTTCTGAAGCCCAAATTATTAGAGACGGATCAGCTCGTGGCCCAGTTTCAAGTGCTACGGCAAGCTGATCTGTCTGCAGTAATAGATCAGGAGCGGAGCTTCCTTACCACTGTCCTGGAGAAGGTAAGGGCTACACGAGATAAGTCCAAGCCGGTTATAATGAAGGACCTCGGTGACCTATCTCTTCGATATGATCAGCTGAGCCATAGGAGCGAGGATTGCCTAGCTCGGGAAGTGGCCGCCTCTCGCGGAGTAATTGATACAAGGGAGCAGATCCTCGAACTCCAGAGGAAGCTGGCCTTCTTGGAGTCTGAGCTTGAAGCTTCCCGTGCGGATAAAGAGCTGATCGTTCAAGATGCTGAAAAGGTCTCCCGAGCTTCTGCTAGCCTGGAGCGTGCTTTGAAGAAGCTCGAGGATGGCTGGCGGGTTCATGCGCACCTAGAAGACGCAGAGCGGCTGGCTCAGGAGGCCGAGCGTCGGGCCAAATAAGGATTTGAGCGGTCGACTGTCTTGCTGAGGGACCGTCTCATGGAATTGTGTATCGCCGAACCATAGTCGGCTTTTTTTCTTCTTTCGTTTTCGTTCCTTTCCTTTCTTGAGGGGGACGTGATCCCCAGAACATGTAGTACTTTTGACTTTTAAATAAAGAGTATGTTTCATTTTACCCTTCATTTGTATTGCTTATTGCGTTTGTGGTGTTGTGGTATTCGCCCCACTGGGGGACTGTTTGTGGACTTGCTACCCCTGGCATACCTTGGTTTCAGGTACGGATAACAAGTTTGATGGGGATACTTAGAAAATTCTATAGTGAGGTGGCCATGGAAGTTCCCGGTATCGGGAGAAAGAATGCCATGGAGCAGCTAGGCTCCCGGGGCATGATAAGAAATTTGCGGTCAACAGAGGACATTTGTGGTCACCTGAGGACATTTGTCGTCAACTGAGGATATTTGTGGTCAACAGAGGACATTTGTGGGCCTATTATCCTTGGCGTACTCCGGTCGTGGGTACGGATAATAAGTCGAGAGATAAACCAACATACTTACTCAGAGGTAATGAGGACGTGGTAAATATGAGGGTTTCTTCGATGGAGCCTTCCCACTCAGAGGTAATGAGGACATGGCAGGAGTGGGCTTCATGAATGGTACATAGAACAACTCAGAGGTAATGAGGACGTGGAAGTTCTATATGAGGGGCGGTTTGTTTTTTATGGAAGGAGAACAACTCAGAGGTAACATCGACGTTGTTATTTCAGGAAATTTGGGGATCTGTTACCCTGTTTATGCACTGAGAGTGTGGGTATTGGATCATGAGGAGGGAGCTCTTTTAGGAGAAAAGTTCAGAGGTATGATCATACATGACTTACTACCTAAAAGATACGATATAGATTTATCTGTAGTGACCAGAGTGTGAGTTCAGCGGTACTTACGGGCACATAACTCAACAATCTGGGATATTTGGAGTCAGCATGTGAGTTCAGCGGTACCAGAGGGTACATAACCCATCATATTTGGATTTGGAATGTGGGTTCAGAGGTACCAGAGGGTACATAACTCGTCATTCTGGAAAATTTGTAGTCGAAATACGAGTTCAGCGGTACCAGGGGGTACATAACTCGTCAATCTGGGAAATTTGTAGGATGTCGTTTTAGACGTAATACTTCTTTAGGAACTTGTCGTTGATGGGCAACATGAGCAAGTCTCCATTTTATTTTGCGAGGCGGTAAGCTCCATTAGAAAATACAGCATCGATGATGAACGGACCTTCCCACTTTGGCTGGAACTTGCCGGCGGTTTTGTGAGTCATAACCATCGGCCTCCAAACTGCCAGAACGAGATCGCCTACTTGGAATGTTCTGATTTTAACCTTCTTGTTGAAGGTTCTGAAGATACATGCTTGGTACAGCTCAATTCGTTGTTGAGCTAACAGGCACTTCTCATCTTGGGCCTCCAGCTCTTGTAGTCGGCGATGGTGATTATCATCTGTTGTCAACCGATAGGTGAGAGCGACACGGAGTGAGGGGATTTGAGTCTCCAACGGGAGAATTACCTCACTCCATATACCAGAGAGAATGGTTTGTTTCCAGTGGCCGTCCGTACTGTAATACGGTACGCCCATAAGCATTCGTCGAGCTTTTCATTCCAGTCGCGTTTGTTTGATGACACGAACTTCTTGAGAAGCTTGATGATTGTTTTGTTGAACGCTTCAGCCAAACCATTAGCCGTCGGGTTGTATGGTGTTGAAGCAATATTCTGGATTCGGTGTTTGTCGCAAAACCGATAGAAGGCATGGCTTGCGAACTGCGGACCATTATCGTGGATGATCCTTCGGGGCAGTCCAAAACGATAGATGACGTGATGCTTGAGGAAGCTGATCACGTTTGAAGTCTTGACTTCTGCCAGCGGAATAGCCTCCGCCCATTTGGAGAAGTAATCTGTGATTGCGAGTATGAAGTGGTGTCCTCGGGACAAAGGCAGAGTGATCGGACCAATGATGTCCATTCCTCATGCCTCGAATGGCCAAGATGCCACTGTCGGATGTAAAAACTTGGATGGCTGGTGGATGAAATCTGCATGGACTTGACAGGCTTTGCATTTTCATGCATAGTCTATTGCATCCGCAACCATCGTAGGCCAGTAGTAGCCCATTCGGCGAAGGCGGTCTTGTAGTTTCGGGCCAGGCTGATGGGCCCCACAGATGCCATCATGAGCTTCAAGCACGGCTTCTTTGGCTTCTATATTTGACAGACATCGAAGCAGTAATCCATCGTATGATCGCCGATATAGCATTTTCGTCTCTGTATCATAGAAGAATCTGAGGGAATATCTTCTGATAGAAGTGGCTTCCTTCGGATTCTCTGGCAGGATGTCATAGACTACGAAGTCGATGAATGGTTATCTCCAGTCTGGTTCTTCGTCGACTGTCAGCGCGGAGTAGCTCTCCATGTACTGAACATTATTTTTGGGACAGACCAACTCACGGCCTATGATGCCAACCAGATGATGAGCATGATTCGGTACTGCTAGGGAAGCGGCAAGGCCTGCTAGGGCGTCGACTTCAACGTTCTGGAGCCTGGGAACATGTTCTATGAAGAACCCTTCCTAGGATGAGATGATGTCAATCGCTATTTGGTAATAGGGGATCATGTCTTCATGACACACTTCGTATGAGCCTCGGATTTGATTGACGATTAGCTGCGAATCGCCGTATGCTTCAAGATACTCTACCCCAGCTCCTTTGTAAGTCGGAGGCCAATGACCAAAGCGTTGTACTCGGCCACATTGTTTGAGCAGGACTCCGTGAGGGAGTAAGCCCGATTGATCACCAACCCGGAGGGAGAAATCAGCACCACTCCGACTCCAGCGACGATGTTGCCCTTGGGCCCAATTCTAGAAGCGCCGTCGAAGAACATTCGCCATACAGTATCGTGAGAGGCCACATTTGAATTGGCGACCTCATCTGGAATCTCTTCGTCTATTCTGGTTGACTTCGATCCTGGATGAGCTACTAAGAAGTCTGCCAGAGCTTGACCTTTAACAGCCTTTTGCGGAACGAATCATGTGGTAGGGAGACAGTAAAATCGCCCTGGTAGCGAGGCGAGAGCTGAGTGTACCTGGCTTGGTCATGAGGACCCTGAGGGGGGTTGACTCTTGATACGACATGGATGGTTTGTCCCGTGACGTAGTATCGCGTCTTCTGAATGGCGAACACCAGAGCAAGGCACTCCTTTTCTACGGCAGTATATCGGTGTTCCGGCCCCATCATCATTCGACTGAGGTAATATATAGCCTGCTCGTGGCCTGCATCATTATTTTGCGCTAGCAGAGCACCGAAAGAATGTTCCATCGCTCTTACATAGAGCAGGAATGGTCTTCCAGCAACCGGGGCTACCAGGACTGGAGGGTTTATTAGATATTCTTTGATGCTGTCGAAGGCGCGCTGGCATTCTTCATCCCATACGAATGAAACGCCCTTCTTCATAAGGTGGGTGAATGGTTGACATCGTCCGGAGAGGTTAGAGATAAACCTCCTGATGTAGGCCAGTCTCCCTTGAAGGCCTCGGAGTTCACGGAGATTTCTTGGGGGACCCATCTCTATGATTGCCTTCGTCTTCTCAGGGTCTATGTGGATATCCTGGGAAGTAATGATGAAACCCAAGAACTTCCTGCTAGATATGTCCAAGAAGGATTTTGTGGGATTCATCTTCAAATTGTGCGCTCGCATCAGGTCGAACATTGTCCTCAGATCATGTAGATGATCTTCCTTAGAGCGGCTTTTGACGACGATGTCATCGACGTAGCATTCTACTGTCTTGTGCCGGTGGTCTCTAAAGATGATGCTCATAGCTCTTTGATAGGTGGCACCAGCGTTCTTTAAACTGAAAGGCATGACTGTGTAGCAATATGTGCCAATTGGTGTTCGGAATGATGTATGCTTTTCGTCATCAGGGAACATATTGATTTGTTTGTACCCCGAGAAACCATCCATGAATGACATACGCTCAAAGCCGCAGGTGTTGTCAATCATGATGTCTGTGATAGGGAGGGAGAACTCATCCTTAGGACATGCCTCATTCAGATTGCGAAAGTCGATGCAGATTCGAATCTTTCCATTCTTCTTGAGGACTGGTACTATGTTGGCGACCCAGTCTGGATGTTGTTCCTCGCGGATGAAGCCACTGGCTATTAGTTTGTTGACCTCAGCTTCAATGGCATTCATAACGTCGGGGCGGAACCGTCGTTACTGTTGCTTGACTGGTTTTGCGTCCGGACGAATGTTGAGTTTGTGAAGTGCAACCTCGGGGTTCAGTCCTGGCATATCTTCGTAGCTCCAGGCGAACACGTCGATATATTTTCTGACGAGTTGCAGTAGCGATTCCCACTCTTCGTCTGTCAGATTCTTGCTGACGAAGATGGGCTTAGGAGAGGACTCATCACCGAGATCAATTTGCACAACCTCATCCTCGGTGGGAGGCTCTCTTTGTTCGAACCGCTTCTCCCATTGCGCATCTAGTTGTTGTGCCCACGTCTCTAACTCAAGAAGCTCAGGAATGTCTTCATCTTCATCGTAGGCGTCGGCAAATGCCATATTGACGGACCAGACTTGCCTGAGCATGTACCTAATGCTGACATCCGAATCGGAAGTAGGTGATCCGGTTGAGTGTGAATGCCAGTCGCATTCCTCGTCTGAGTTTTCAGGGGTCGTTGCCGGTGTAAGATAACCTAGCCCACATCTGGTTTTGTTGTAATAGTCTCATGGTTTCCCAGGCGGGACCGGCAATTGTAAGGGTAATCGCCGTCTAGTGCCGTAGTTCAAGCCTGGTGTAGTTTCCAGATCATACCCCTATTTTTGCATGAGGTACTTGGATTGGGAACTATACAGATAAAGGGGCAGTCTTCCGGTGTCGGGTTCGAGATCAATCCCTTCTACCCTAAAGGGTTGTGGATCATTCTTCCGGCCGAAGATGATTGGATGATCCTCTCCCTCGATTATGCGGTAAGCGTCTTCCACTGGAGTAAGTTGGTTTGCGGTGTAGACCTTTGTTACCTGTGTGTGCAGGTGGGTGCCTATACTGTGTTCCATAGCATACATTGTACAAAGCTTATTAAGCTCGAGATAATTCAAAGATAGCCCTTTATTGATGAAGTAAGGTATCTTTTCCAGTGGGATTACAACATCTGCGGATGGAACATCGGTGTGAGGAGCCACATACTTGGCCAGTTCTGTCACGACCCGCACCCACTGTGAGGCTACGAGTACGTAACAGCGCCCAGCCTACGCCGCAGAGTCGGCGGTAGAACGCTGTTCTAGATCATGAACTATAACTACATAACATGAAATATACTCTCCAAAAGGAATCCAACACAGAGGTACAACTCAATCACAATCTAAGGTAGAATGTAGCATGATGGAAATAGATAAGAAATCCTCAACTGAGGTACAACAGAATGAAATAACAAAGTCTCATCATCTCCAAAATATACAACTCTGAAATAAAGACAATGGCTAAACATGAAAAGAAGGAACAGTCTAAGCTATCTACACTATACAAGGTATCATCCTGAGCAGCTGCCTGAACCTCCCCAGGGGTCCAGGTCGCGAGTGTCAACTAGGCAAGCTCCAAGTAAGGTGCAGGGTTCCTCATCATCCTCTGTAAAATTTTCAACAGGTCCAGTCAGGACGGGAGCGAGCACAAAACATCTCACGCAGTTCATATCATGTTAGAAAATATAATGTCACGACCCGCACCCTAGAGTAAGGGCACGAGACGTGGGTACGTCCAGCCTACGCCGCAGTGTCGGCGGTAGAACACTGTCCTAGGTCACAACATCTAACAGTTGAAGGTAATAACAGTTATACTCCCCGAATGGGGGTGACATAACAGAAATATAACTCAATCACAGCTAAGGTAGAACAGGAAAAGATAGAATGATAATGAAAGATAAAATATCCACAACAGATGAAACACAGAGATACAATCCAGAATTCTAAGTGTCTAAAATAATACATATCTCAAAATCTCAAAATCTAATACAGTGATCCAGAAAAGTAAGACAATCCTAAACTAATGGAGTGTCGTCTACTGCTAATGGATCCTGCTGCTGGTCCAAGTCCAGGCACTCATCTAGTGTGGCACCGTAGTAAGTAGGACAGAACGCCTCAGTCTCGTCCTCTATAATATTTTCAACAGGTCCAGTCAGGACGGGAACGAGCACATATCTCTTATATAGTTCATAGCATGTTAGGAGTATAAATCATACAATAGAGTAAAATACAGGAAGTGCTGAATGGAAGTACAAGTAAACAGGAGATATTTTGTAACTGAAAGTAAATACATGATAGTAGAGACTGTAAGTGGCTAAGTGATTTAGAGTACAATATGGTTATACAAACGGCTTAGGGGCACATGAATACAAATAAGGAGGCACATTTATACAGCTACTGGGGATAATGATCACATAACCAATTCTACTCACCCCACCCCAATCAATACACAAGGATCCATTCAAGTTACGTTATAAGCACATGAATACAACTAAGATACGTGAACTCATGTAATGAGTAGTACATGAGGCACGTGATAAAGCACATGAGAACATGTAAAAACATGAACTAGTACGAGTACAAAGAGTACCTGATGCACATGATAAAGTACATGAACATAAAATACCCGATGCACCCGTAGAGGGATAACATCTCAGGAAAGGATCCATATAGTACTAATCCGTGAAGATACGTGTCAGCATCATGTAGAGTAATCTAGAGCAAGAATATAGTCCAGACAGGTATAAAAAGATCAGAGAATGTACTCGCCTGCTAACTGAATGTTCGAGATGAAAGTACTGTTCGAGGAGTGGTGTCTGGCTCCTATTTAGAACAGTACAAGTCACAACAAGTCCAGAATAGTAATGAAATGCACTATAATGTGTTCTACATGAATCTAGGTCAATCTAGACCAAAGTCAACTCTGGGTCAACTCTGGTCAACCCTAGAAGTCTAACTAGGTCAACCAAGTCAAACCTAAGTCAAACTAGTCTAATCTAGGTTTACTAAGACTAAACAGTCTATCTAGATTCCAACTAGGCATACCATGCCTAACCATACCATAATCACATAACCACATGACATGACTATGTCTAATAGTCTATTAAGAATACATCTATCCTATAGTCACTATACAATTTCACCCATATATCATAACATATCATATCACATAATATCATATATATATATATATATATATATATATATATATATATATATATATATATATATATATATATATATATATATATATATACATTATGTCATATGGTATCCCATACTCTATATGTATCTAATATATATATAAAAAGTACACACACTCATATATATATATAGAAAACTTATATCTATATCTATATCTCAATTATATATGTAAATATGAAAGAGTAAAAAGGGAAAACACATGAGTATTTAATGTGTGAGATAGATTAGAAGATAGGACAATGAACATTGGTGTGTGTGTGAAAGAGAGTGAGACATGTGTGTCTATGGTAGGGAAACATTCATGAGAGCTGTGTGTGGTGTGTGTGAAGGAGGGTGTGTACTGTCAGCAGGTTAAGAAACAGTGTGACCATTTAGAACAGTGAGTACAGTTCAAGACATCAAAACCCCCCTTCTATTTTCAGTTTAACAGTGCATACATATGTGCAAATGTGAATGTGTGAGTATTAGGAGACAGTAAAGGAAAGGAATTCAGTTCTTAACAGCAAATCCTAAACTCAAGAAAGGAAGGGAAATCAGTTTGCAATTCAAATCAATACCCCCATAATCTCAGTTATCACATTATATCCATAGCTATGGTTCATAAATATCAACTCCCATTCTCAGAGATAAAATCTCAGGTTTCTAAACAGTTAGCTACAGTTCATAAAATAGGGGAAAACCTGGAATCTCAGTTTAATACAACATCCCATATCAGTTTTAAAGAATGACAGCATTGTAATCAATACAAAGGAAACTCAGGTTTCTATTGAACAACATACATTGAAACAAAATGAAGGAAATCAGAAAACAGTTCATCTAGAGCAAGGAAAAGGGAAATTAGTTCAATTAGGGAAAAAAAAAACCCGACACTCACATACCATAATCAATCTCAGGTTTCTAGTAGTTAACAATAGTTCAAATATAGGAAGACTGGAAATCTCAGGTTTCTCAAATCTCAGTTCAACAATTCGAAATGAATCCACATACTAAAATCCCCTACCCAATCCAAAAGCCTATATTTGAATTCAATACTTCCATAATATGAACCAACAAATGTGTGAGGGTAGTTTACAGTGAAATATCAACAATGAACCGGCTTAAAAGTTTGGAAAAATTTACTGAAACTAGCAGTATCAGGAAATATCAGAAAGCTATTTGAAAACCTCATTTAAAACCAATACTCCCACATTAAACCCAAACCAAACATGTAACTAATCTAATATAGTTAAAATATCATAATTAGGATCTAAACAATAATTAATAACATGATTTAAAAGCTTTAAAAACAATTAAACACAAGAACACAATCAGCACACTGGACTACACAGTGCACTACACGTGCACAGGCCATATCGTGTCCACACGACACGAGAGCTCGTGAAAATCGAGGAGCCTCTTGTCAGTCATGGACATGACACACGTGTCAAGTTTCGTGGGTTGAAACCCTGTGTGCACAGAGCAGTGCCACCCGAACAGCAGGGCAAGCTCCTTGCCCGTGCGCTTGTGTGCACGACCGCGTGTCCACGTGCTCTTGTCGACTCAACCCGACACAAAAACATGCTCAGTATCCAAGGAATGCATAAGCGAGGTGAAAATAGATTTTCCTATTCAAACACAAAACACAAAATCGAACGAAATGCCCTTTGAGGCATTTCGTCGAACACGTTCCTATACACGTGGATACGTGTCCGATATGGACACGAAAAGGGTTCAAATTCTAGGGTTAGCCATCCTACTGTTAGGTTAGGGTTAGGGCATCCTAGAAATGAATTTTAACAAAATTTATATGGAGAAGAATGGATTATACCTATAGATGAACAATGGGTTAAAATCCCCAAATGGGAAGAGTTCCACAAGCCACCAAACTCCCTCAAATTGTGTCTTTCCTGAAAATACTTAACAATAACAGCAAGTAGACTAATATTAGGTCCTATTGCAATTTGTTTGGAGGAATTTGGAGTAAAAATGGATTTTCTAAGAATTTACAAAGATGGAGACTCACCTCTTTCAAATGGCAATGATTCCTAAAGAGGCAAGCCCTAATTTCAAGGTGATATAAATAGGGAAGGGGGACACACTATGGCCGGCCAAATTTTTAGGGTTAGGGTTTGGTTCAAGGGGTGTGGGCCTATGGGCCATTAAGCCTTTAAGTCATAAAATGACTTATGATTTCACAAGCCATTCATTAATCAATCTAGCTCATAATTTCCCCAAACTAATTCCAATGAGTTAATCCTCACTAACTTAAGTCAACCTAGGGTTCCATATCCTAATCACATATTCATGACCTAGGCTAGCCACAAGGTTAGTCTCCAAGGTCAACATAAGTCAAAGTCCACTAGAACACCAAAATCAATTATACTAAAATCACTTAAAAGTCACATTAATTATAAATAATAATAATAATTCTAAATTAATTCCAAAATTTTGAAAATGACCAAAATACCCTCAAGCTAGAAAAGTGGTAGTGACAAATCTACCCCCCTTAAAATAATTTCGTCCTCGAAATTTAAAGGCGAAACTAACTGCTAAGAAGGATAGAAAAGTATACCTCAAGGTCCAAAAAGATAGGGGTACCGCTCGCGCATCTCATCCTCCCGCTCCCAGGTAGGCTCTCCTGGAGAATGATGCCTACATGCGACGCGTACCAAGGGTATCACCTGGTTCCTCAGTACCTTCTTCCGGCGATCCAAAACCTCCACAGGATGCTCTGGATAGCTGAGAGTAGGTCCAACCTCTATCTCCGAGTGATCGAGCACATGGCTAGGGTCAGCCACGTACCGTCTTAACTGTGATACGTGGAATATGTTGTGAACTTCCACTAGTGCAGGTGGCAAGTCTAGCCTGTATGCTACGTCACCGACTCTCCCGCTGATAACGAAAGGGCCGATGAAGCGCGGGCTAAGCTTCCCACCTCCACCAAAACGTATCGTACCATGAGTCGGAGATATTCGCAGAAAAACCATGTCTCCAACCTAATCACAAGCAAGGTCTCAAGTTACTAAAAATCAAACACGATCAATCAAACAAAACAAAACAAAATACAACCTAATTCTAATCCTATCTCTAAATCTGTACCTGAAACTCCAGCGGACTCCGGTGGCTATCGGCCCAGTGCCGATGTCTGTCCTGCGCCACACGAAGTCTGTCCCTGGTGAGCTTCACCTTTTCGGCTGCGTCAACAACCATCTCTGGCCCCAGTAAAGCTCGCTCTCTAACATCATCCCAAGATAAGGGTGTACGACACCTACGCCCGTACAGAGCCTCAAACGGTGACATCTCAATGCTGGCCTGATAACTGTTGTTGTAAGCAAACTCTACCAAATGTAGGTGATCCTCCCAGGAACCTCCAAAATCTAGGATGCACGTCCGCAGCATATCCTCAAGTGTCTGAATAGTCCTCTCTGACTATCCGTCCGTCTGGGGGTGGTATGCAGTACTAAACTTGAGCTGAGTGCCCAAGCTAGTCTGCAGACTCCTCCAGAAATAGGAAGTAAAGTGACTATCCCGATCTGAGACTACGCTGACGGGAACTCCGTGAATCCTGACTATCTGTCTCATATACAACTCCGCAAGCCTCTCTGTAGACGTACCCACCTTGAATGGCAAGAAGTGGGCCGATTTGGTCAACCTGTCAACGATGACCCAAATCGCGTCTTTCCCTCCTGGCATACGCGACAACCCCGATACAAAGTCCATGGTAATATGCTCCCACTTCCACTCTAGAATGGGCAACGGCTGCAATAATGCTCCGGGCCTCTGCCTCTCTGCCTTGACCTGCTGACAGATCAAGCATCTAGCTACGAAGTGGGACACCTCCCTCTTCATCCCATACCACCAGACATGCTCTCGCAGATTCCTGTACATCTTGTTGGCACCAGGATGTATAGAGTACTGCGATCTGTGAGCCTCCTGCATAATCTGCTCTCTGAGCTCCCCGCTGGGCACACATAACCGGGAACCGTGCCTCAGGGCACCATCCTCTGCAAGTGAGAACTCAACATCCTCCAGTCCTGCACTGATCTGCTCTCGGATACACCGCAGAGCCACATCCTCGAACTGTATCGCCTTGATCCTGTCCATCAAGTCCGACTGTATCTGAAGGCCCCATAACTGCATCTGTACCCCAGGCACAATCACCTCAATCCCAAGGCTCTCCAAGTCTGCAAGCAGGTGCCGATCCATAGTCAAACACATGGCTGTCGGATACCTACTCAAGGCATCGGCAACCACGTTGGCCTTCCCCGGGTGATACTGAAGTGCGATGTCAAAGTCCTTCATCAACTCAAGCCACCTGCGCTGCCTTATGTTGAGCTCCTTCTGTGTAAACACATACTTCAAGCTCTTGTGATCTGTGAAAATCTCCACCCTCTCGCCATACAGATAGTGCTTCCACAACTTCAAAGCAAAAATCACCGCCGCCAGCTCCAGGTCATGGGTAGGGTAGTTCTTCTCATGGGAACGTAATTGCCTGGAAGCATATGTCACGCCCCGATTCGGGAATCGTTCGCCTCCGCTTAGATTCACGCCGAATCGTTCGTCCTCGCTAAGGCGTGATGCCGTACAAGTCTGGAATTGCACTTGTACAAGGCGTGCTCGTGTTCCTTTTATAAAAGAGACATTTTGAATAGAGATTCGCAGCGGATGATAGAGAAGTTTTGGCAACACAGATATGATCTGAAATAAGTTCTTTATTGATATCTTTGAAATTACATTGCATAAACATAAGGCTCT
The DNA here is from genome assembly GCA_029216955.1 of Iris pallida. Lineage (NCBI taxonomy): Eukaryota > Viridiplantae > Streptophyta > Magnoliopsida > Asparagales > Iridaceae > Iris > Iris pallida. Next base: position 18,488,153 of record JANAVB010004800.1, read on the forward strand.
CAAACAGCCGAGATGAAAGGCCAAACTTGGCTACAACATTGCAGAAATATTGAAATGAGATACAACTTGTTCCATACATCATATCCCTTTATTAATAATGCAGCAATAACCACCTTCAGCAAAATGCCTTCTTCTTCAAGTGGAAACTTCAAGATGTACGAAGCTTCTAAAGAGTCGGACAGCAAGCCTTCAGCGTCTATGATTATCCACTAGGTTCCCGGCACCTGTGGAGACGAGGGTCAGTACATTGCCACATATGTACTGGTGAGCGGCCGTAACCAATCTCACCATAAATCAACAGTAGTAAAATTACATGAATGTTCACTATTGATTTGTATTCTTTCTATCTTGCCTTAGGGTCCATTAACAATTCATATATTTGATGAGAAATATAAGAAGCATACAGTGATGTTAGAAACATAAGCAATTCATGTTGATCTAACATAAGCAGTTCATATTGATCACCAATTTGGTGAATCTTACCCACGGTCGATAGCCATCCCTGTATATATTTATGAATACCACTTACTCTGCCTGCATAAGACAATGTTAGCTATGCCACCTGTCTATATGAAGGTCACTGGCTACACGCCATCTGGGACTTCTTGGTCGGACGGCTCCCCTTCATCGGTGGGTAGCTAGCCCATCCGGAAGGTTCCCGAAAGACCGTGCTACTACTTCAGCACTGTGCTACTACTTCAGCACGGCGTTCCTCCTAGGCCGAATCGGTTCCGTGGCCTCGGAGTACCGTTCGAGGAACTACCTTGTATACAAGTTGTCCATGACCATGCATGCAATGCAACTTAACTAATAAGAGACACGACATGCATGATAATAGCATCTTCCACACATATTCGTAGTTCTCATTTCATCTTGCCATTTTCCCATCTTTCCATCTTACCAACTTGCCTTGAGCCATAGGCTCGTATATTCGTTCATCCAACCAAGGGACTATTCATGTTTAACCCATTCTTTCGAACCGAAGTCCGATATACTTACCGCCCAATACTTGGGTCTTTGCATCACCTGTTAAACAATTCATATAGCATACGAGCATCATTCGATTTGCAACATAAGCCTAGCCATGTGATAATTTATCTTTCATTATCTTTCCCATATTATTACTAGGCATCTTTTATTAAGCACCGAACGCAATAACAAGTCTACCATTGTTATGCGCGAAGATCAAGGATCGTCGAAGGATCAAAGCCACTCACTTGTTGGTGAATTGCCGAGAGAAAGAGGTCTTCCACGCAACGTCACCCTAGGTTCACCGCGTTAGCACCTGCATTGGCACCAACATCTGGTCAGCATACTTCTTCTCTTTCTCTCAGTTATTCGATATGAAATGCGTAGACGGTGAAAGTAAATCCATGAAAATATTTATCGAAAACAATCACGAAAATGCACACAAAAGCCAACAGCAAAAGCGACATCGAAAACCAGCAGGGCAACGGTCTCGGGGCAAGCGACTCTTATATAGAACTCTTCCCCCAAGACGCGCGCCACTGCATCTTGGGCATCATTTCAAAAGAGTCCAATCCATAACGAGGAAAGGATCTCAATTTATTATCCCGCGATCCTGGTAAAGTTTCCCCAATTCTCATCCGACTCGGCCATTCGGCCGCTAGCCCGCACCGTGCTCCGCAACGGATTCAGGGCATTACATATTAATACACTAACAAAAAGTTTCGTCCTCGAAACTTAAACACAAACCCACCTAGGTCAAACAACGAAGGAAACTTTTCCTTCACCTCTGCCTCAAGTTCCCATGTCGACTCTTCGACGGAATGATTTCGCCAAAGCACTCGAACCAAAGAAACAACTCGGTTCCGCAAGATTTTATCCTTCCTATCCAAGATCTGCACGGGTTCCTCCACATAAGACAAGTCAGCTCTTAGCCCTAGCGGACCGAAGTCTACCACATGGCTTGGATCGTGTACATACTTCCGTAGTTGGGAAACATGGAAGATATCGTGCACTCCATCCAATGCCGGTGGCAACGCGATCAGATAGGCGACAGGGCCGACTCGCTTAAGAATTTCAAACGGGCCAACAAATCTCGGACTTAGCTTCCCCTTCGCACCGAATCGCATAACTCCGCGCATCGGTGACACCTTCAGAAATATGTGATCGCCCACCATAAATTCCAATGGTCGTCGATGAGTATCCGCATAACTCTTCTGCCGACTTTGTGCCACGCGTAACTTCTCCCGAATCATGCGGACCTTCTCGACGGCCTGTTCCACCATCTCTGGACCAAGTACCTGTCGTTCACCGACTTCATCCCAACAAATCGGAGACCGACACCTTCGCCCGTACAGTGCTTCATACGGGGCCATTTCTATACTTGACTGGTAACTGTTATTGTAGGCAAATTCTGCTAGCGGCAAGTGAGTATCCCAACTAGTCTTCAGATCAATAGCACAAAGCCGAAGCATGTCTTCAAGTATCTGATTCACCCTCTCGGTCTGGCCATCGGTTTGAGGATGGTATGCAGAACTAAATTTCAATTGTGTTCCCATGGCAGCATGCAAACTGACCCAGAAACGCGATACAAATCGCCCATCCCGATCCGACACTATTGATGCCGGCACTCCATGCAGTCGGACAATTTCATCCAAGTATAGCTGAGCCAACCGGTCGACGCTCCATGTTGTCTTCATTGCGAGAAAATGTGCAGATTTGGTTAATCGATCAACGATGACCCAAATTGCATCATTCCCCCGCTGCGTCTTCGGCAAGCCAACTATAAAATCCATGGTTATATGATCCCATTTCCATTCTGGGATCGCGAGGTTCTGCATCTCCCCGCCGGGCCTCTGGTGTTCCACCTTGACTCGTTGACACGCTAAGCATCGCGAGACAAAGAGGGCCACATCTCGTTTCATGCCGTGCCACCAGAAGGTCGTGCGCAAATCTTTATACATTTTTGTACTTCCCGGATGCAAAGAATACTTGGCATAATGGGCCTCTGTCAAGATTTCTTTCCGGAGTTCTTCATCCTTCGGGACACATAGCCTCCCCTTGAGTCGCAATGATCCGTCCTCGTGCCTGGTGAAGTCGCTGGCTTCACCCTTTTCCACTATTCTGCCAATCTTAATCAAGAACTCATCTGTCCTCTGTGCCGTCTTTATCTTTTCTAACAAACTCGGCTCAAGTTGAAGTTGAGCCAATTGTGCATTTCGGCCACGAATCTGGAGCTCGATTCCCATACTTTCTAATTCCTCCAGTATTCGTTTGTCAACACTGAGTGATCCCACAAAGTTTCGACTCAACGCGTCCGCCACCACATTGCCTTTTCCTGGGGTGTACGCGATCGTCAAGTCATAATCTTTTATAAGCTCCAACCAACGTCTTTGCCGCAAATTTAAATCTTTTTGAGTAAAGATGTACTTCAGGCTTTTATGGTCGGTGAAGATCTCGCAAGCCACTCCATATAAGTAGTGCCTCCACAATTTCAATGCAAACACTATCGCTGCCAATTCCAAATCATGCGTTGGATAATTTTTCTCGTGCGGCTTAAGCTGTCTCGAGGCATAAGATATCACTTTCCCTCTCTGAGTCAACACACATCCCAAACCCAGTCCGGACGCATCGCTGTATATCTGAAATCCCTCGACGCCGTCTGGAAGTGTAAGGATTGGAGCTGATACGAGACGTTGCTTCAGATTTTGAAAGCAAGCCTCGCACTCATCAGTCCAATCGAATGCAACTCCCTTCTGGGTTAGCCGAGTTAAAGGCGCTGCCACTTTTGAAAAATCCTTGACAAACTTCCTGTAGTAGCCTGCCAAGCCGAGGAAACTTCGGATCTCGCTCGCCGACGTGGGTTGCTTCCAATCCACTACGGCTTCAATTTTCTTTGGGTCAACGGACACACCTTCCGCCGAGATAACGTGCCCTAGGAACGACACGCTACTCATCCAAAATTCACATTTGCTCAGCTTGGCATAGAGCTGATTGTCCCGTAGAGTCTGTAACACTGTCCTCAAATGTTCTGCATGGTCTTCTCTGTTCTTCGAGTAGATCAGGATGTCGTCGATGAACACGACCGCAAATTTATCTAAAAAGGGCCGGAAGACTCTGTTCATCATATCCATGAAAGCGGCAGGGGCGTTGGTCAGTCCGAAGGGCATGACCAAGAATTCATAGTGTCCGTATCTGGTTCGGAATGCGGACTTAGAAATGTCATCTGGTTTGATCTTTAACTGATGGTAGCCTGAGCGAAGATCAATCTTCGAAAATACAGACGCCCCTTGCAACTGATCAAAGAGGTCGTCTATTCGAGGCAACGGATACTGGTTCCGAATTGTAACTTTGTTTAGCTCACGATAGTCGATGCACAGCCGCATCGATCCATCTTTCTTCTTCACAAATAGCACCGGAGCACCCCATGGTGAAACACTGGGTCTGATGTATCCCTTGTCTAATAATTCCTGTAGCTGTACTTTGAGTTCCTTCAATTCAGCAGGCGCCATCCTGTATGGTGCCCTAGAGATCGGACGAGCGTCTGGAAATGTATCGATAGTGAATTCAATCTCTCGGTCCGGAGGCATTTCGGGTATCTCGTCAGGAAACACATCAGGAAATTCTGCCACGACTTCAGTGTTAGCTGAGTCTGCACCATTCTTGCGTGTGTCTCGAACAGAAGCAAGGTACCCTTCGCAGCCAGAATGAAGCAATCGCCGGGCCGTAGTAGCTGAAATCACCATCGAAGCCTTCGCCGATGAACTGGCCGAGTAAGAGAATTCTGTTCCTCCAGGTAGGCGAAACATAACTCGCTTCTTCGCACAGTCAATCGTCGCACAACATGCACTTAACCAGTCCATTCCCAGAATGATATCAAAATCTTTCATATCAAGCTCGACTACATCTAATGGTAGCTTTCTCTTCCCGATACATATGTAACCATCCCTACACATCATGTTAGTAGGCATCTCCACTCCTGATGGAGTACTAACACTAAGGTACATATCCAACATTGTCATTTTTATTTCATGTTCCTTAACATAGTCTTTAGATATAAAACTATGTGAAGCACCAGAATCAAATAAAGTACGTGCAGGAATGCCATTAAATAACAATATACCTGTCACGACAGTATCTGATGCAAATGATGCTTCCTCCTGAGTCAATGCAAAGACTCGGCCCTGGGCACCGGGCCTCTGATTCTGTTGTGGCTGAGGAGGTCGTGGTGCCTGTCCACGATTTTGTTGATATTGTTGGTGATGCTGCTGCCTTGGAGGGTTCTGGTGGCCCCTCCCTGGACAGTCTCTGAATCCGTGGCCCATGCGACCACATTTGAAGCATCCACCCTCTAGCACCTGACATTCGTTAGCAAAGTGCCCTTTGTTGCGGCACTTGTTGCAGAATGGTCCACCCTGGTTGGGTCGTTGAAAGCCACCGTGGTTCTGACGCTTAGGCGCCTCATATCTGCCCCCGTTGTTCGGTCTCTTGTTATGCAGATTCTGCACCGACGCTTGCACTGGCGCCGTCGCAGGATAGTGTGGGTCCAATTCCTTCGCGTGCTCATAAGACTCCTGAAAAGTCTTATATTTCTGAACCACGACTTGAGCCTTCAGAGCAGGCCTTAAGCCCTGCTCAAACCGACGAGCCTTAGATGCATCGTCAGTAAACTTCGTGATCGCATACTGAGACAGTCTAGAAAACTCTGCCTCATACTCCTTCACCGTCATGTTCCCCTGTTCGAGCTTCTGGAACTCCAATTCCTTAGCTCGCTGCTCAGTCGAAGAGAAGTACTGAGCCAGAAATGCCTCGCGGAACATCAGCCAAGTAATTTTTGTCGTTCCATTCACTCCCGCGAGAATTCTTTTCTGACTTTGCCACCAGTAGTGTGCGTTGGAAACCAGCAGTAGTTTCACACACGAGACCCTCTTAGATCCAACAATACCCAAAGCTTTCAGGTGGTCTTCCACTTCAACTAGCCAATCCATAGCAATGGTGGCTTCCTCTGTCCCTTTGAATTCTTTGCTGCAGATTTTCTTAAACTTTGTAATGTCGGCCACAGCAGTGGTCTTCTTAGCCGTCGGGGGTTCCTCTGCCTCCACTAGTTCGCTCTCTCGGGAGACTGGAGTGCCTTGAGCCCCATTGTTCACCACTGTTCGGACCAACTGTTGCAGGGTATCTAGCTGCTTCTGTTGGGCCTCGAATTGCTTCGCGTTCTGCCTCTGCTGGCTCTCCATCATAGCCAGCATCCTCTCCATAGGGTCGGTTGAGGCTACCACCCTTGAGCTACTCGCATTGTTTGTCGTACCCGCCTTTGTCATCTCTGCAAAACAGAGGAGCTTGTTAGTCTCATAATATATTTATGGACTTATTGTATGGAACATCTCATTTCGGGACATTTAAAACCAAAGTTGTTCGAGAAGCAATAAAGCTTGTGTCGTTTTTCGAAATCTTTAAAACCAAGAAATTCCCAAGGATGTAAAGCCGTGCTCTGATACCAAACTGTCACGCCCCGATTCGGGAATCGTTCGCCTCCGCTTAGATTCACGCCGAATCGTTCGTCCTCGCTAAGGCGTGATGCCGTACAAGTCTGGAATTGCACTTGTACAAGGCGTGCTCGTGTTCCTTTTATAAAAGAGACATTTTGAATAGAGATTCGCAGCGGATGATAGAGAAGTTTTGGCAACACAGATATGATCTGAAATAAGTTCTTTATTGATATCTTTGAAATTACATTGCATAAACATAAGGCTCTCAAACAGCCGAGATGAAAGGCCAAACTTGGCTACAACATTGCAGAAATATTGAAATGAGATACAACTTGTTCCATACATCATATCCCTTTATTAATAATGCAGCAATAACCACCTTCAGCAAAATGCCTTCTTCTTCAAGTGGAAACTTCAAGATGTACGAAGCTTCTAAAGAGTCGGACAGCAAGCCTTCAGCGTCTATGATTATCCACTAGGTTCCCGGCACCTGTGGAGACGAGGGTCAGTACATTGCCACATATGTACTGGTGAGCGGCCGTAACCAATCTCACCATAAATCAACAGTAGTAAAATTACATGAATGTTCACTATTGATTTGTATTCTTTCTATCTTGCCTTAGGGTCCATTAACAATTCATATATTTGATGAGAAATATAAGAAGCATACAGTGATGTTAGAAACATAAGCAATTCATGTTGATCTAACATAAGCAGTTCATATTGATCACCAATTTGGTGAATCTTACCCACGGTCGATAGCCATCCCTGTATATATTTATGAATACCACTTACTCTGCCTGCATAAGACAATGTTAGCTATGCCACCTGTCTATATGAAGGTCACTGGCTACACGCCATCTGGGACTTCTTGGTCGGACGGCTCCCCTTCATCGGTGGGTAGCTAGCCCATCCGGAAGGTTCCCGAAAGACCGTGCTACTACTTCAGCACTGTGCTACTACTTCAGCACGGCGTTCCTCCTAGGCCGAATCGGTTCCGTGGCCTCGGAGTACCGTTCGAGGAACTACCTTGTATACAAGTTGTCCATGACCATGCATGCAATGCAACTTAACTAATAAGAGACACGACATGCATGATAATAGCATCTTCCACACATATTCGTAGTTCTCATTTCATCTTGCCATTTTCCCATCTTTCCATCTTACCAACTTGCCTTGAGCCATAGGCTCGTATATTCGTTCATCCAACCAAGGGACTATTCATGTTTAACCCATTCTTTCGAACCGAAGTCCGATATACTTACCGCCCAATACTTGGGTCTTTGCATCACCTGTTAAACAATTCATATAGCATACGAGCATCATTCGATTTGCAACATAAGCCTAGCCATGTGATAATTTATCTTTCATTATCTTTCCCATATTATTACTAGGCATCTTTTATTAAGCACCGAACGCAATAACAAGTCTACCATTGTTATGCGCGAAGATCAAGGATCGTCGAAGGATCAAAGCCACTCACTTGTTGGTGAATTGCCGAGAGAAAGAGGTCTTCCACGCAACGTCACCCTAGGTTCACCGCGTTAGCACCTGCATTGGCACCAACATCTGGTCAGCATACTTCTTCTCTTTCTCTCAGTTATTCGATATGAAATGCGTAGACGGTGAAAGTAAATCCATGAAAATATTCATCGAAAACAATCACGAAAACGCACACAAAAGCCAACAGCAAAAGCGACATCGAAAACCAGCAGGGCAACGGTCTCGGGGCAAGCGACTCTTATATAGAACTCTTCCCCCAAGACGCGCGCCACTGCATCTTGGGCATCATTTCAAAAGAGTCCAATCCATAACGAGGAAAGGATCTCAATTTATTATCCCGCGATCCTGGTAAAGTTTCCCCAATTCTCATCCGACTCGGCCATTCGGCCGCTAGCCCGCACCGTGCTCCGCAACGGATTCAGGGCATTACAGCATAGGTAATCACCTTCCCATGATGCTGCAAGACGCAACCCAGCCCCTTTCCTGAAGCATCACTATAAATAGTGAATCCACCTGATCCTGAAGGCAATGTCAGAATCGGAGCTGTCGTAAGCCGCTTCTTCAACTCATCAAAAGCTGCCTGACACTCCTCTAACCAAACAAACTCAGTATCCTTCCGGGTCAACCGTGTCAACGGCTCTGCAACCCGAGAGAAATCCGGCACAAATCTTCTATAGTATCCTGCCAGCCCCAGGAAACTCCTGATCTCTGCCACTGAAGTCGGCGCTGTCCAAGCCTCAACTGCTACAATCTTCTTGGGGTCAACTGAGATACCATCCCCAGTCACCACATGCCCCAAGAAGTCCACCCGGTCCAAGAAAAACTCACACTTGGAGAGTTTTCCATAAAGCTTCTCCCTCTTGAGAGTCTCTAGCACTATCCGCAGATGCTCCTCGTGCTCCTCCTCTGTCTTAGAATATACCAAGATATCATCAATGAACACCACCACGAACTTATCCAAGTACTGGTGGAACACCTTGTTCATTAGATTCATAAACACTGCTGGTGCATTGGTTAGCCCAAACGGCATAACCAAAAACTCAAACTGTCCGTACCGCATCCTGAAAGCGGTCTTGGGAATACCCTCTCCCTTCACCTTCACCTGGTGATAACCTGACCTCAAATCAATCTTCGAGAACACCCGAGCTCTGCTCAACTGATCAAACAGATCATCGATCCGCGGCAGTGGGTATCTGTTCTTGATTGTCATGTTGTTAAGTGCCCTGTAGTCGATACACATCCGTACCGACCCATCCTTCTTGTGTACGAAAAGTACCGGTGCACCCCAAGGTGAAGAACTCAAACGTATGAAGCCCTTGTCCTACAGCTCATCCACCTGCTTCTTCAGCTCCATCAATTCACTGTTGTTCACTCGATAGACATGCTGGAAGATCGGTTCCGCGCCGGGAACCAAGTCTATCGAGAACTCTACATCTCTGTCCGGTGGAAGCCCTGGCAACTCCTCTGGGAATACGTCCATAAACTCTGCGATCAAGGGATGCGGAGCCACCTGCTCCTCAACTGAAGCACCACAAAAGACTCCGCCGTCCTGCTCTACCTGCCGCCGGGTGTACTCAAACTCTGGCTCTCCTGGCGCCCCGAACAAAACTCTACCCCTACGGCAATCAATGCGGGCGTGGTGTCTACTCAGCCAGTCCATACCTAATACAATATCGTAGTTCGGTAATGGCATGACTAGTAGACTCACCCCCAACTCTCGGCCTCCCAATATGACACTCTGCCCTATGCAAACATCACTCACGAGGATGACCCTACCCCCAGTCGTGATCTTGCAGGTCCTAGGCAATGGTTCAGAAACCAGACTGTGTCTAATAGCATACGATACTGACACAAAGCTGTAGGAAGCCCCGGAATCAAAGAGTGTAAATGCTGGAAGGGAATCTAGGAGAACCGAACCTGCTATCAGCTCTCCGATGGCCTCGACATCCTCAGCTGCCATGGCAAAAGCTCGCCCCTGTTGTCCACCTTGTGCCTGCTGCTGGTGCTGCTGGAATCTCTGTTGCTGGATCTGCAGGGCTGGTCCCCTCTGCTGGCCTGCTGGAGCCTTGGCTCCACCTCCCTGCTGTCCTCGCCCAAAAGCCCCTGGGCAGTCCCTCAACTAGTGATCTCCCGTACCACAAAGTAGGCACTTGCCTAGCTTCTTCCTGCACTCATGGATCATGTGCCCCGGCTTCTTGCAGAAGGCACAAATGACTACCTGACGAGGTGCCTGCTGCCCTCTCTGCTGCTGGTGCTGCTGCTGAAAGGGTGCACGACCCTGCTGCTGATACTACTGCTGAGCTGGCCTCTGTTGCTGCTACTGCTGCTGGAAATGAGGCCTCTTAGCCTGCCCCTGACTGCTGCTGCCACCCTGGAAGTCACGACCCCTCTTCTGCTTCAGCCCTAGGTCGTCTTCCGCCGCCATAGCCCCAGAAAATATCTCAGCATAAGTGGCGTTCCGGTCACTCTTAGTCAGCGACCGAACCTCTCTAATCAAACCCCGACGAAACTTCCTCGCCTTCGTCTTCTCAGAAAAATCATCAATGAACCGGGCCAATCTGCAGAACTCACCGGCATACTCAGCTACCGTCTGGTTCTCCTGAACCAGAGCCTCGAACTGTGCCTCGATACCTCCCAAGCAACATCAGGAAAGAACTGCTCCTTAAACAGCTCCTGGAACTGGGCCCAAGTCTGGCCCTCAACTCCCACCCTGGGATCTGTCTGATACCACGCACGGGCTAAGTCCTACATCTGACTGCCCGTCGCCTCGATCTGGAGTCGATCTGGTATCTCCGTCAGTCGAAAGATCTCCTCAATATGCTCTATCCAGTCGTCTGCAACATGGATGCCCTCTGTGCCGAAGAACTCCCGATGATGCATCTTCTGGAAGTCCTGAATGTCTTTCTCCCTCCGACGGGGCTGCTGCTGGGTCCCCTGAGCTGTGATCATCTCGACTGTGGTACGAACCAGCTGGTGTGCCTCATCGATTCCCTGCCTGAAATCTGCAGTCTGCTTCGTCTGCTGCTGCTGGTGGGACTCAAGAATCCTCTCCACGAAGGAGAAGAGATGTGCAGCATCTACCATCCCCACAGGTGGAGGCTGCTGCGGTGGAAGGATCTCAGGAATCACAACTGGCCTCCTGACTGCTGGAGGTGCTCCTCTAAAAGTGGCAGAAACACCGACTCCTGAGGGCTGCACTGGCCCTGTGGCACTGGGAGCTGGCTGCTGGACACGAGAGGTGGCAGACCCCTCTCCAGTATCTCCCGTCACGGGGCGATGCGATCGCGTCTCAACCATCCTGGAGACACAGATCAAACAAGAAACAATTACTGAGAATGAATCGAAATATCAAAGGAGGACAGTTTAAATTTCTAAGGAAGACAATAAGCAGCAAAATAGATATACAAAATCTGATAAGGAGTTTTCCTAGTGTGATTGAGTACCTTCAAAAATATATTAATTCCTACTGCAGGCGGCAGCGATATTCTAGTTCGAATACCACTACATTTCCAACCTAGGACCTGCATGGGTCACCACTAAAAACGTGTCACTACCCGCACCCTAGAGTAAGGGCACGAGACGTGGGTACGTCCAGCCTACGCCGCAGTGTCGACGGTAGAACGCTGTCCCAGGTCACAACATCTAACAGTTGAAGGTAATAACAGTTATACTCCCCGAATGGGGGTGACATAACAGAAATATAACTCAATCACAGCTAAGGTAGAACAGGAAAAGATAGAATGATAATGAAAGATAAAATATCCAGAACAGATGAAACACAGAGATACAATCCAGAATTCTAAGTGTCTAAAATAATACATATCTCAAAATCTCAAAATCTAATACAGTGATCCAGAAAAGTAAGACAATCCTAAACTAATGGAGTGTCGTCTACTGCTAATGGATCCTGCTGCTGGTCCAAGTCCAGGCACTCATCTAGTGTGGCACCGTAGTAAGTAGGGCAGAACGCCTCAGTCTCGTCCTCTGTAATATTTTCAACAGGTCCAGTCAGAACGGAAACGAGCACATATCTCTTATACAGTTCATAGCAGGTTAGGAGTATAAATCATGCAATAGAGTAAAATACAGGAAGTGCTGAATGAAAGTACAAGTAAACAGGAGATATTTTGTAACTGAAAGTAAATATATGATAGTAGAGACTGTAAGTGGCTAAGTGATTTAGAGTACAATATGGTTATGCAAACGGCTTAGGGGCACATAAATACAAATAAGGAGGCACATTTATACAGCTACTGGGGATAATGATCACATAACCAATTCTACTCATCCCGCCCCAATCAATACACAAGGATCCATTCAAGTTACGTTATAAGCACATGAATACAACTAAGATACGTGAACTCATGTAATGAGTAGTACATGAGGCATGCGATAAAGCACATGAGAACATGTAAAAACATGAACTAGTACGAGTACAAAGAGTACCTGATGCACATGATAAAGTACATGAACATAAAATACCCGATGCACCCGTAGAGGGATAACATCTCAGGAAAGGATCCATATAGTACTAATCCGTGAAGATACGTGTCAGCATCATGTAGAGTAATCTAGAGCAAGAATATAGTCCAGACAGGTGTGAAAAGATCAGAGAATGTACTCGCCTGCTAACTGAATGTCCGAGATGAAAGTATTGTCCGAGGAGTGGTGTCTGGCTCCTATTTAGAACAGTACAAGTCACAACAAGTCCAGAATAGTAATGAAATACACTATAATGTGTTCTACATGAATCTAGGTCAATCTAGACCAAAGTCAACTCTTGGTCAACTCTGGTCAACCCTAGAAGTCAAACTAGGTCAACCAAGTCAAACCTAAGTCAAACTAGTCTAATCTAGGTTTACTAAGGCTAAACAGTCTATCTAGATTCCAACTAGGCATACCATGCCTAACCATACCATAATCACATAAACACATGACATGACTATGTCTAATAGTCTATTAAGAATACATCTATCCTATAGTCACTATACAATTTCACCCATATATCATAACATATCATATCACATAATATCATATATATATATATATATATATATATATATATATATATATATATATATATATATATATATATATATATATATATATACATTATGTCATATGGTATCCCATACTCTATATGTATCTAATATATATAAAAAGTACACACACTCATATATATATAGAAAACTTATATCTATATCAATATCTCAATCATATATGTAAATATGAAGGAGTGAAAAGGAAAAACACATGAGTATTTAATGTGTGAGATAGATTAGAAGATAGGACAATGAACATTGGTGTGTGTGTGTGAAAGAGAGTGAGACATGTGTGTCTATGGTAGGGAAACATTCATGAGAGCTGTGTGTGGTGTGTGTGAAGGAGGGTGTGTACTGTCAGCAGGTTAAGAAACAGTGCGACCATTTAGAACAGTGAGTACAGTTCAAGACATCAAAACCCCCCTTCTATTTTCAGTTTAACAGTGAATACATATGTGCAAATGTGGATGTGTGAGTATTAGGAGACAGTAAAGGAAAGGAATTCAGTTCTTAACAGCAAATCCTAAACTCAGAAAAGGAAGGGAAATCAGTTTGCAATTCAAATCAATACCCCCATAATCTCAGTTATCATATTATATCCATAGCTATGGTTCATAAATATCAACTCCCATTCTCAAAGATAAAATCTCAGGTTTCTAAACAGTTAGCTACAGTTCATAAAATAGAGGAAAAACTGGAATCTTAGTTTAATACAACATCCCATATCAGTTTTAAAGAATGACAGCATTGTAATCAATACAAAGGAAACTCAGGTTTCTATTGAACAACATACATTGAAACAAAATGAAGGAAATCAGGAAACAGTTCATCTAGTGCAAGAAAAAGGGAAATTAGTTCAATTAGGGAAAAAAAAACCCAACACTCACATACCATAATCAATCTCAGGTTTCTAGTAGTTAACAACAGTTCAAATATAGGAAGACTGGAAATCTCAGGTTTCTCAAATCTCAGTTCAACAATTCGAAATGAATCCACATACTAAAATCCCCTACCCAATCCAAAAGCCTATATTTAAATTCAATACTTCCATAATATGAACCAACAAATGTGTGAGGGTAGTTTACAGTGAAATATAAACAATGAACAGGCTTAAAAGTATGGAAAAATTTACTGAAACTAGCAGTATCAGAAAATATCAGAAAGCTATTCGAAAACCTCATTTGAATCCAATACTCCCACATTAAACCCAAACCAAACATGTAACTAATCTAATATAGTTAAAATATCATAATTAGGATCTAAACAATAATTAATAACATGATTTAAAAGCTTTAAAAACAATTAAACACAAGAACACAATCAGCACACTGGACTACATAGTGCACTACACGTGCACAGGCCATATCGTGTCCGACACGACACAAGAGCTCGTGAAACTCGAGGAGCCTCGTGTCAGTCATGGACACGACACACGTGTCAAGTTTCATGGGTTGAAACTATGTGTGCACAGAGCAGTGCCACCCGAACAGCAGGGCAAGCTCCTTGCCCGCACGCGTGTGTGCACGTCCGCGTGTCCACGTGCTCGTGTTGACTCAACCCGACACGAACACGTGCTCAGTGTCCAAGGAATTCATAAGCGAGGTGAAAATAGATTTTCTTATTCAAACACAAATCACAAAATCGAACGAAATGCCCTTTGAGGCATTTCGTCGAACACGTTCCTATACACGTGGATACGTGTCCGATACGGACACGAAAAGGGTTCAAATTCTAGGGTTAGCCATCCTACTGTTAGGTTAGGGTTAGGGCATCCTAGAAATGAATTTTAACAGAATTTATATGGAGAAGAATGGATTATACCTATAGATGAACAATGGGTTAAAATCCCCAAATGAGAAGAGTTCCACAAGCCACCAAACTCCCTCAAATTGTGTCTTTCCTGAAAATACTCAACAATAACAGCAAGTAGACTAATATTAGGTCCTATTGCAATTTGTTTGGAGGAATTTGGAGTAAAAATGGATTTTCTAAGAATTTACAAAGATGGAGACTCACCTCTTCCAAATGGCAATGATTCCTAAAGAGGCAAGCACTAATTTCAAGGTGATATAAATAGGGAAGGGGGACACACTATGGCCGGCCAGATTTTTAGGGTTAGGGTTTGGTTCAAGGGGTGTGGGCCTATGGGCCATTAAGCCTTTAAGTCATAAAATGACTTGTGATTTCACAAGCCATTCATTAATCAATCTAGCTCCTAATTTTCCCAAACTAATTCCAATGAGTTAATCCTCACTAACTTAAGTCAACCTAAGGTTCCATATCCTAATCACATAGTCATGACCTAGGCTAGCCACTAGGTTTGTCTCCAAGGTCAACATAAGTCAAAGTCCGCTAGAACACCAGAATCAATTATACTAAAATCACTTAAAAGTCACATTAATTATAAATAATAATAATAATTCCAAATTAATTCCAAAATTTTGAAAATGACCAAAATACTCTCAAGCTAGAAAAGTGGTAGTGACATATAAAGCATGCAATAGAGTAAGGTACAGGAAACGCTGAAAGAATAATGTATATAAAAACAGCAGAGATTTGATAATGGGAAATATCTATATATGATAAGTAAGAACTGTAAGCAACATGTGATTTAGAGCACAATATGGTTATGTAAACGGGTTAGGTTATACAATAAAATGGGACTCCTTTGTACGTGGGTGTACAATGGACATATACAATTTCTTATACAATAGGATTGATCACATAACCGTTTCTACTCTCCCTCCCAAATCAAATACACAAGGATCCAATTCAGTTACGTTACCTTATACAATGGCTTGTACAATGGCTTGTACAATGGCTTGTACAATGTGATAATGAGAGTACAATATGCACAATGAGTGTACAATGATAGGGTATTCAATAAATACAATATGTAAGTGAAACGCACATCACAATATGTATTTAGTGAATATAAGGAGACAACATCTCAGAAGAAGATCCATATAGTACCAATCCGTGATAACGATCGTGTCAGCATCAAATACAGTAATCTAGAGCAAGAATGTAAATCCAGACAAGTATGAAACGGTCAGAGAATGTACTCGCCTCGTATCTGAATGTCTGAAGTAAATGTACTGTCCGAGATGAGGTACCTGACTCCTAGTTAGAGCAACACAAGTCAAGATGTATACAAGAGATGGTAAATGTAATCTACTATGCATCTGCATGCTGTCTAGGTCAAACAAGACTAAAGTCAACACTCGGTCAACTCTAGTCAACTAGACTAGTCAAACTAGGTCAACTAGGTCAAGTTCTAGCCCAAACAAGTCTGACAAGTCTCACTAGGCCTAACCAAGCCTAGTCTAGCAATCACACACCAATCACAAGGCTATACAAGCCAAACACAAGCCATCACATTCAACATTACACATAAGAGAAAGAAAGCTAGCATGTAAAGCTATGTGTGTGTGTGAACATAGAAGTGTACATGAAAAAAGAAATCGACACTAGTTACACTACACATGGTATATAGGTTAATCATTTACATACACATTGCCTTATATTACACATGCATCAATCTATATATTTATATAGCTATATATTAGAGGGAAAATGACATGCATAAAAGTGTATTCATCAAGACATGTGTGTGTGTGTGTTATATATGGACAGGAAGACAGTGATTAGAAACCTGTGTAAAATAAGGTTCACACATATACAAGCTTACACAAACACACACAAAGGCATAAGGGCTGATTTGTGGGCATGTTAAGGGCTGGTTGGGGGCTGTCCATGTGTGGGCTAACATGGATTGGTTTTGGACTGCCAATGGGCATGGTTAAGGACAGGTATTAAGAGCTAATGGTGGCTGATTTGTGCTGTCCATTAGGGACTGGTATGTGGGGAAAATAAGGACTGAAATGTAGGGTGGTCAAGGGGCATACCAAGGCTGTTATGGTGGTGGTTAAGGGCTGAATTAATAGGGCTGTAATGGGCTGCTCTAGGACTGATTTGGGACACTATGTGGTGGTTTAGGGGACTGGTTTAGGACAGCAATGTAGGGCTGAAATGTTGGCTTGCTAAGGACTGAACCAAGGGCAACTATGGGTATGTTATGTGGACAGTCAACACATGACAACAAGGGGCTATAGGGACTGTCATCTAGGCTTGTGTGTTAAGATCATGTGTGACTGTGTGTGTGTGTGTGTTGATCTCTGGTGACAGGAATGTATTCCTGTGTGTGTAGCAGTTATTAGTTAGATTAGGTGTGGGTGTGTGTCTGTGCAGGTTAATTGCTCCCAGGGTTAACCAAGTGGCAGTATCTTAGCTATCAGGAAACCAATTTTAGTGTTCAAGCTAAGTGACAGGGTCTATGTGTTTAGGACAGTATGGTGAACATGAGTGCTTATGTGTATGTATCAAGGTATTAAGTGGCATGAAAACACATGTGTCTCAGACATTCCACATATGACAGGAATGTGGGGGTTAACAAAATATAACAGGTAATGACATATGTGTGTAAACCTATCCTCAACATTTAATCACTATTAAAACAGATAACCAGCAAATCAAACTCAGAAAATACTATTATCTCAGGAAATTGACAGTGCAGTGAACATATGTCGATTTACAACAGTGGATTATGTCAAAACCATTTTAGTGACACATGGTGTCTGTGTGCAGGAAACATTGGTGTCTGTGGACAGGGAAATACATTGGTAAATGGGAAATCAGGAATCACATTTCAGTTTAATAGGGAGAATGCAAACTCAGGTTCATGCTAACAGGGAACACCATCTCAGGCATGGTCAGCTAGTAACAATGAATCTCAGGTTATTCATTGAAAATTCAATTAACTCAGTTCACAGTTTTAAGAAAAGGAATTGGAAATCAGTTCATAATCCAGAACAGTAAAACATTATTCAACATTCATTAATCTCAGTTCAAAAGGATGGGAGGAAAACCAATTTCAGTACATTTTTGAAAAGGGAAGGAATCAGTGAATACAACAGTAAAATGGAATCAAAACTCAGTTAAGTTCAACAAATCTTCAAATTCTGAAACTTTCCATTCTCAGTTCAAAACCAAATTCGAATGCAATGTTGCATTTAACCCAAATCAACAACTATGTGGGGATATTAAAATCAGTGAGGAACATCAACAACAATGAATTAAACGGTTAGGAATAATGAGAAATACAGATACCAGGAATGTATCAGAACCTGTGCTGTGTACATGCTTATTAACCCATTTGAATCCTCAATATTCACATCAAAACTTAAACCAACATGTAAACCTAATTAACCATAGATAATACATCATATTTAGAATCTAAACAACAATTAAAAACACAATTAAAAGCATTCAAATCGAAATAAAACAGAAAACACAAACTGACACACTGAACCATACAGTACAAATTCAGTACACAGGCAATATCGTGTCCGACACGACACGAGGGGTCGAACCACTTGGGGGACCCCGTGTCAGTCATGGACACAGTACGTGTGTCGAATCTTGTGGGTCGAAATGCTGTGTGCACAGAGCAGTGCCGCCCGAGTAGCAGGGCATGCCACCTGCCCGCGCGCGCGTGTGCACGACCGCGTGTACGTGTCCAAAAATTGACACGACACAACACGAAAACGTGTTCAGAACACAAGAAATGCACAAGCGAGATCAAATCCTAATTTCCTATTCAAACACAATCCTAAAATTAGGTCGAAATGTCCTTTGAGGTATTTCACCAAACACCTACACACATGGGTTGATATGTGTCCGATACGGACACGAAATGGACTCAAATTCTAGGGGTAGCTATTCCTATAGCTAGGTTAGGGCTAGGGCATCCTAGAAATGCAATTAAACAGAAATTACATGGAGTAGATTGAAATATACCTATTGATGAGCAAAGGGTCAAAATCTCCAAATGGAAAGGGTTCCTCAAGCCACCAAACTCCCACAAATTGTTTCTTTCCTGCAAATACTCATTACCAATAGCAAGTAGACTAAAATTAGGTCCTATTGCAATTGGTTTGGAGGAAAATGGAGTTGAAATGGATTTTCTATGATTTTAGAAAGATGGAGACTCACCTCTTCCAAAATAGCAAATAATTCCTAAGGAGGCTAGCCCTAATTTCTAGGAGCATTTAAATAGAGGGGAGGGGATCAATAGTGGCTGCCATGGGCTGATTAGGGTTAGGTTTGGTTCATGGTGTGGGCTTATGGGCTATTAAGCCTTAAGTCACAAGTCATGACTTGTGAAATCACAAGCCATTCCTTAAACAATTCAAATCCTATTTCCACCAAATTAATTCTATGGTTTAATTATCACTAACTTAAGTCAACCTAGGGTTCCATATCCTAATCACATAGTCATGACCTAGGTTAGCCACTAGGTTAGTCTCAAAAGTCAACATAAGTCAAAGTCAACTAAAACACCAAAATCAATTATACTAAAAATCTCTAAAAAAATCATATTAATTCTAATAAATCTAAATAATACATAATAATTCCAAATAATTCTCCAAATTACAAAAATGACTAAAATACCCCTCAATCTAGAAATAATAAATGAAATACCCTAATCACATGGCTAGGCTCTAGGGTTACACTAGCAAGACACCAAATCATAAGTCATGATTTAAAAATAGTTTTAAATGATTAAAAAAATCACCAAAAATTATAATATGAAATAAATATCAATAAATAATAATTATAATTAGAAAATTTCAAGATTAACCTCATCTGGAAAACTGGGTGTTACAAGTTCTGACTCTTCTTCAGCCACCCCCTGTGTAAATGAAGACTGAGAGGATGACTTGGGCAGCTTAATCATCAGGGGCTCCATGGGTGGAGCAGAACGTGGAGTCGTTGGCATGCTAGCCACCCCCAGTTTGGTGCTCGGTGCTAGGCGGGGAGTTGTTGGCTGGCTAGCAGTCCCCGGCTTAGCGCTCGGCTGCCGATTTATTCTGGGAAGACGAATCGTCATCGGCTTGACAGAGGGATTGAGCTCCTCTGTTTGTTGCTGGCTAGCTATAGGCAGCCTGATTGTCAGTGGCTCTGTCGTGGGTCTTGGCGCCTGGCCAGTCCTTAGTAGTCGGATTATCATCTGCTCCTCCTATGTAGAGAGGCTGATTGCGTCCTTACGCAGAGTGGACGTAAGGGGTGCAGTTTTGCCAGGTTTGCGGGCTTGGAGATGGATTGTCAGCGGTTCTTCTGATCCAACTGCCACCTCAATTTGAGCTTGAGTATCTCCTTCGGCAAGGTGATTTTTTGACTTCTCGTACAAGCATAAATCTGAGTAGTAGGATTCGACCCCTTTAAAGGGATCGATGTCGGCAAATTTTGTCCTCACGAAGTCGTGCTTGTCGACGTACTTGAAGCACTGGTGCAGTGTGGAGGGCACGATCATGTAATCGTGTATCCAAGGATGCCCTAGGATAATATTGTAGGAAGTGTCCGCATCTATGACATAACAGGTAACTTCTGACTGAAGGTCACCGATTTGGCACTTCAAGCGAATCTTCCCGATTCGATAGCTTCTGCCTGAATTGAAACCGCTGATGGCGGTGCTTGTCGGCATCAGGCGATGCATTGGGATGCGCAGATGATGTAGTAAGCTCTTTGGGATGATGCTTATGGAGGAACCGGGGTCAATATGCATCCGATCCACCTTGATATCGCCAATGTACCCAGTATAATACAGAGGGCGATCGTGCAGGTTGGTCTTGATAAGCATATCTTGCGGAGTGAAGACGATGTTAGGCATTGTGCATGTGCAAGCAATGTCCAGGAGATCAGCAGGCGAGCTTTCCCCAGTGAGATTAGACTGAGCCTGTAAAACCCCTAAATTTCTACTATATTTTTTTTATTTAAAATTTGTACTGATTTAAAATTTTGTATTGTACGTCACGTAGTCGTATTGTACGTCGTGTGCGAAGGTTCGTCTTTCGTAATTGCTCGACGAATGCGAATATATGCGAGCGTACATATTTTTGAAAAACATTATTTTTATTATTTTTATAGTTTCAAAAAATATAGACAATAATTATTTCTAGCTATTATTTTCAAGTTTACGATTTTATTTATGAAAGGCTTTTCGTTTATAGCAGTTATTAATAATAAATAATATTCTTAGGCATACATATATTTCCTAAATATTTTGCTAGTTTATTTTAAATAAAAATGTAATTTTCGAGATTTATTAATATTAATATTTTATTATTCGAAAAGATATTTAAAAATATTTATTATTTTCGAAATTATTATTATTGGTATTTTGAAAAATATATTTGGAAGTTATTGTGGCCATTTAAATCTTGATTTAATTTTTGGATTATTTAAATAGATTAAATTAGTAACTATATTTGAAATTTGATTTATTGGAATTGATTTTAAACTAGAAGGATATGATTTAAAATTTGATTTGTATTTGGAATTGGGTTTTGATTTAAACTGGATTGTATTTAGATTGGATTTGATTTTAAATTAAATTAGGAAATATCTAAATTGGGTTTAAAGGAATCCTAATTCTTATCTAATTGGGAATTTCCACATCCTATAAAAGGCAGGTACTCCTCCAAATTTCTATTATTCCACAAATATTTTCTCCACAAATCTACGTGCATCGTGTCTGTGTCCATCCAAATACTTATTCTATATATTTTACATCTAAATCAAATCCTCTCTCCCGTGTCGACAATCCCGACACGACAAAAATCCTAACTTTAAACCTAACCCTAACCGCGTCCAGCCCGATCCGCCTCCCGTCCATAACCCGACTTCCTGCCATAGCCACCCCCGTCTCCACCGTCATCACCATCGATACCACCAGCCATCCCGACTCCCCTCGGCCACCCGATCCGCCCTGACTACTACAGGTTCACCACCACCATAACCGTCACCACCACCGCAGCCCTCACCAATCCATCACCAACCCGTCATCGTCACCCCTACAGTCGCCCAACCCTCGGCCACCGCCACCAGTGGCCAACTCCGGCCAACCACCCAAACCATCACCACCCAAGAAACCAAAAAGGGAAAGAAAAACCTTAAAAATTAAACCAGACCCTAACCTCACCTCGCCGAGCTATGCGCCGTCGATCCGCTACAGTGCCCTCTCCGGCCAGCACCAGCGCTGGGTTCGAACCGACCTCCTCCCCATAGATCCCAGGCCACCGATCGACGACTACCCCCGCCAAGTCGTGCCAGCCATGTCGAGCTGCCCGACCATGACCCCGTGCTGTGAGCATCTCACTCGTCGAAACCCTAGGCCGGTGAGCCCCACGCTGGCCCAGCCTTGAGTCCTTTCCGTCGAACTCCCTTCCTCCGCGACCCTTTCTCTCTTTCCGCCGCGTACGTCTCCCCGACCGCGCGAAGACCCCGCCGCCGCCCTGCGTCAGCCCGTCCCGCGTGACCACCACCAATGCCACAGCCGCTCGCGTGTCCTCAGCCCTCTCTTCCGCCGAAACCCCATGCCTCTTCCACCTATCGCCGGCCTTCCACTCCGTCGCCGGCCGAGAGCTCCCTCCGCCCACCCCCTCTTCCTGAAAACCCTCCGAGCACTCCGCTCCGCCCCCTTCCTCTCACCACCCCGAGATCCGCCTGCCCCTCACGCCGGAGCGCCGTGCCGACCCATCATCTTCCACTCCTCTCGCCCTCTCTCTCTTTCCTTTCTCTCTCTTCCCCCTCACTCCTTTCTTTCCTCACTCTTCCCCTCCCTCTTTTCCTGTGTCCCCACGAAAGATGCATGCTGCTCACCTTTTGTTTTTTTGTTTATTTTTTTTATTTCTTTCTCTTGATTTTTTGTTTGCTTTTAGAGAATTGTGCTGACAGCTGACCTCTCGTGAAACGAGAGAAGGAAGAACAGTCGAATTATTATTATTATTATTATTATCATTGTTTTTATTATTATTATTATTATTATTATTATTATTATTATTATTATTATTATTACTATCATTTTTATTATTAGTATTATTATTATTATTGTTATTATTATTTTTATTATTATTATTTTAGGCATAATTTTATAGATATATTTTGCTTCCATATTGGGTTACAAATATCCAAATGTTTACAAAATCTAGTTTCCTAGGATATGGAGAATGAGTTTTTCTACCTAAATTATTTTCTATTTTATTAGTAAAAGGTATAGTTTAAATAGCTATAAATATATTTTGATTTTTCAATTAGTCAATAAAAGTATAGATTTTATCAAGATATTATTTTTACAAAACATGTTTCTTAGCCTTAAATAAATTTTCTAATATTATTTAGTTTCGCTTAAAATATTTTTGTCTAAAATATTATTTGACAAAACTTACAGTTTGCCTTAAATCGACTTTTGATTTTTGGATATTTATTTGTAAGCATATTTTGACTAATAAATATTATATTTCAAGTATTATAAATTATTTTTCTAAAATCATATAATTATTATTCTTTTCTTTTGAATCTCCTCATGCCCATTACCAATCCCATTATTCATGTTCTCTCTCAAATTCAAGCCTACCTTATGTCCACCCTAACAAATTTGACCATTCTGGACCCAATGGAACTGTCCGTGCCACTATCCGAGGTCCCCTTGTACAACTATTGCACCAAAGTCACAGTTTGTGCCACATTGATCATCGCAGCACACCAGGCGTCCTACCAGGCAAGACACCTTGCCATTTGCTGTTTAATTATTTTAGCTCATATTTCATGCATTATTTATTTTTTTATGCAAAATAAACTGTGATACATGGCATAACCTGTTAGAACTTGCTGTTCAATTATAGTCCCTGTTATGTATTATTTTTCTTACACATTAAACCTAGATTTAAGGGACCACCTTGTGTGTTGCATTCATTGGCCTTGACACGTTGTAACACGAAATTGTGTGTCACATGTAGAATACGGACATGCGTGACTGGCTGGCTACCGGTGCGTATAAGCCGTGCGATAGGAATAACCGCTAATAGAAATTGCATGCTTAGTTTGACTTAGCGGTTATAGAGGTTTACTGTTGTGGATACAACATGGTAGGCATTGGGTAGGAAGAACATCTCCTTTATGTATGGGTCATATATGCACTGCCCTGATTGTCGGTTATCTCCAGTGGAAGGTACGGTCCTGATAGCCGGTTACCTTCAGTGGAAGGTACGGTCCTGATTGCCGGTTATCTTCAGTGGGAGATACGGTCATGATTCCTGATTTTCCTGATCCGGCCCATGCGTCAAAGGTTTGTTCTTTATTGCATATTCACCATAGTACGGTTAGGTACCCTATTACATATCTATTTGAGCAATATTTATTCAGTTTATATGGCATGATATTATGTGTCTTGTTACGTCCCTCTGAGGACCTGGTTATCTCTCCAGGTGTGTGCTATTGTCTTTCGCAGGTGTTCTAGCTCTAGCCGTGTTCATCGCTATTTCTTCGAGGATGATTGCATTTGGATCGTCTTCGCTTCGCTCGCCAAATTCATTTATTTACTCATGTATTCTTTCTTTACTTGTTGGTAGTGGATTTGTCTCCGCCCAACATATTGTATCAAGACAATTCATTATCTCTATATGATGTCTTTTATTCATTTATTTGTGTGGATGAGATTAGTTATGGTTCTACTGTATTTTACAGCTTATGTATTCATACGAGGCTTCCATATATTGGAGTATACTTCGTATGAGTACAGCTGGCATGTCTACGTTCCTAGTCCTACGTATTTTGGGACTAGGGTGTTACATATTTTTGTGGTGGCCCATGCAGGTCAAGCTAAATTGTTTGGTTACTTTACCGTACCTAGCAAGCCTACGTATAGGATTAGAAGTCTAGGATCTCATCCACATACTTGACCTCTTTCCTTGATTTTATCTACCGTTTGACTCATCAATTACATCTTGCATGCTTCCTTCCATCCCTATTCTTATCTTCCCTTCGTGCTTGCTAGAGATTGACCCTACTAGTTAGTTGTCCCAAAACACCATTAGTTTAATTCTTTAAGTTGGGTAGAATACCTTATGAACTAGCAAACCCTTTACCTAGTGACCTATATTAGCAAGCTTATTTAGATCCTAGAATCTATAGGACCTAATCCGTCTAGCCAACCAAGGACTTGGACAAGAAGACTATAGGACGACTGTACGAATTAGAATCATTCTACCTTCTTTAAAATCTTAATCTCTCGTACCTATGTATTTACCATTTTGACTAATGATGCTAATATAGCCTAGTTTTTGCAAGCTTATTCTTTATCGAGTTTGTTCATGACATATGCTATTGAGCGCTCACTAGCCTATTGTCTAATCAGAACCGGTGCATAATGGTCTGATCAACCAAGTGCACTTTGGTTCGCTTTTGTCTATTATTCTACGTGAATGGAACATAATTAAGCTCGGCCTTTAGAATCCCATCCACGACTGCCTTGGCAACTCCTTTTGAATTATTCGGTCGCCTTTGGACCACGTATTCGTATTCGATAACGCCTCCTTCGAAGTCCATATTGCTTTCGCCTTCACCTATTTTAGGCGGACGAAAGCGTTATACTAGAACTTCCTCCAGCCATCCTATCGATTACGACCATATCGTATTATTTTCCTATGATCTAGATCGCAATTTCTTACGGTATGATTTTGTTATTGATTGTTCCTCATCGATACCCCTTGTGTCTTCTCACCCCCTACGAATTCTTAATTTCGAGGACGAAATTCTTTTAAGTTGGGTAGGATGTAAAACCCCTAAATTTCTACAATATTTTTTTTATTTAAAATTTGTACTGATATAAAATTTTGTATTGTACGTCACGTAGTCGTATTGTACGTCGTGTGCGAAGGCTCGTCTTTCGTAATTGCTCGACGAATGCGAATATGTGCGAGCGTAAATATTTTTGAAAAACATTATTTTTATTATTTTTATAGTTTCAAAAAAATATAGACAAAAATTATTTCTAGCTATTATTTTCAAGTTTACGATTTTATTTATGAAAGGCTTTTCGTTTATAGCAGTTATTAATAATAAATAATATTCTTAGGCATACATATATTTCCTAAATATTTTGCTAGTTTATTTTAAATAAAAATGTAATTTTCGAGATTTATTAATATTAATATTTTATTATTCGAAAAGATATTTAAAAATATTTATTATTTTTGAAATTATTATTATTGGTATTTTGAAAAATATATTTGGAAGTTATTGTGGCCATTTAAATCTTGATTTAATTTTTGGATTATTTAAATAGATTAAATTAGTAACTATATTTGAAATTTGATTTATTGGAATTGATTTTAAACTAGAGGGATATGATTTAAAATTTGATTTGTATTTGGAATTAGGTTTTGATTTAAATTGGATTGTATTTAGATTGGATTTGATTTTAAATTAAATTAGGAAATATCTAAATTGGGTTTAAAGGAATCCTAATTCTTATCTAATTGGGAATTTCCACATCCTATAAAAGGCAGGTACTCCTCCAAATTTCTATTATTCCACAAATATTTTCTCTACAAATCTACGTGCATCGTGTCTGTGTCTATCCAAACTCTTATTCCATATATTTTATATCTACATCAAATCCTCTCTCCCGTGTCGACAATTCCGACACGACAAAAATCCTAACTTTAAACCTAACCCTAACCGCGTCCAGCCCAATCCGCCACCCGTCCATAACCCGACTTCCTGCCATAGCCACCCCCGTCTCCACCGTCATCACCATCGACACCACCAGCCATCCCGACTCCCCTCGGCCACCCGATCCGCCCCGACTACTACAGGCTCACTACCACCATAACCGTCACCACCACTGCAGCCCTCACCAATCCATCACCAACCCGTCATCGTCACCCCGGCAGTCGCCCAACCCTCGGCCACCGCCACTAGTGGCCAACTCCGGCCAACCACCCAAACCATCACCACCCAAGAAACCAAAAAGGGAAACAAAAACCCTAAAAATTAAACCAGACCCTAACCTCACCTCACCGAGCTGTGCGCCGTCGATCCGCCGTGCCCTCTCCGGCAAGCACCAGCGCTGGGTTCGAACCGACCTCCTCCCCATAGATCCTAGGCCACCGATCGACGACTACCCCCGCCAAGTCGTGCCAGCCTTGTCGAGCTGCCTGACCCTGACCCCGTGCCGCGAACATCTCACTCGCCGGAACCCTAGGCCGGTGAGCCCCGCGCTGGCCCAGCCTTGAGTCCTTTCCGTCGAACTCCCTTCCTCCGCGACCCTTTCTCTCTCTCCGCCGCGTGCATCTCCCCGACCGCGCGAAGACCCCGCCACCGTCCTGCGTCAGCCCGTCCCGCGTGACCTCCACCAACACCACAGCCGCTCGCGTGTCCTCAGCCCTCTCTTCCGTCGGAAACCCATACCTCTTCAGTCTATCGCCGGCCTTCCACTCCGTCGCCGGCCGAGAGCTCCCTCCGCTCACCCCCTCTTCCTGAAACCCCTCCGAGCATTCCGCTCCGCCCCCTTCCTCTCACCACCCCGAGATCCGCCTGCCCCTAACGCCGGAGCGCCGTGCCGACCCAGCATCTTCCACTCCTCTCGCTCTCTCTCTCTCTCTCTCTCTCTCTCTCTCTCTTCCCTTCCTCTCTCTTCCCCCTCACTCCTCTCTTTCCTCACTCTTCCCCTCCCTCTTATCCTGTGTCCCCACGAAAGATGTATGCTGCTCACCTTTTGTTTTTTTTGTTTTTTTTGTTTCTTTCTTTTGATTTTTTGTTTGCTTTTAGAGAATTGTGCTGACAGCTGACCTCTCGTGAAACGAGAGAAGGCAGAACTATCGAATTATTATTATTATTATTATCATTGTTTTTATTATTATTATTATTATTATTATTATTATTATTATTATTACTATTACTATCATTTTTATTATTAGTATTATTATTATTATTGTTATTATTATTTTTATTATTATTATTTTAGGCATAATTTTATAGATATATTTTGCTTCCATATTGGGTTACAAATATCCAAACGTTTACAAAATCTAGTTTCCTAGGATATGGAGAATGAGTTTTTCTACCTAAATTATTTTCTATTTTATTAGTAAAAGGTATAGTTTAAATAGCTATAAATATATTTCGATTTTTCAATTAGTCAATAAAAGTATAGATTTTATCAAGATATTATTTTTACAAAACATGTTTCTTAGCCTTAAATAAATTTTCTAATATTATTTAGTTTCACTTAAAATATTTTTGTCTAAAATATTATTTGACAAAACTTACAGTTTGCCTTAAATCGACTTTTGATTTTTGGATATTTATTTGTAAGCATATTTTGACTAATAAATATTATATTTCAAGTATTATAAATTATTTTTCTAAAATCATATAATTATTATTCTTTTCTTTTGAATCTTCTCATGCCCATAACCAATCCCATTATTCATGTTCTCTCTCAAATTCAAGCCTACCTTTTGTCCACCCTAACAAATTTGACCATTCTGGACCCAATGGAACTGTCCGTGCCACTATCCGAGGTCCCCTTGTACAACTATTGCACCAAAGTCACAGTTTGTGCCACATTGATCATCGCAGCACACCAGGCGTCCTACCAGGCAAGACACCTTGCCATTTGCTGTTTAATTATTTTAGCTCATATTTTATGCATTATTTATTTTCTTTATGCAAAATAAACTGTGATACATGGCATAACCTATTAGAACTTGCTGTTCAATTATAGTCCCTGCTATGTATTATTTTTTTTACACATTAAACCTAGATTTAAGGGACCACCTTGTGTGTTGCATTTATTGACCTTGACACGTTGTAACACGAAATTGTGTATCACATGTAGAACACGGACATGCGTGACTGGCTGGCCACCGGTGCGTATAAGTCGTGCGATAGGAATAACCGCTAATAGAAATTGCATGCTTAGTTTGACTTAGCGGTTAGTTTGACTTAGCGGTTATAGAGGTTTACTGTTGTGGATACAACATGGTAGGCATTGGGTGGAAAGAACATCTCCTTTATGTATGGGTCATATATGCACTGCCCTGATTATCGGTTATCTCCAGTGGGAGGTACGGTCCTGATAGCCGGTTACCTTCAATGGGAGGTACGGTCCTGATTGTCGGTTATCTTCAGTGGGAGATACGGTCCTGATTCCTTATTTTCCTGATCCGGCCCATGCGTCAAAGGTTTGTTCTTTATTACATATTCACCATAGTACGGTTAGGTACCCTATTACATATCTATTTGAGTAATATTTATTCAGTTTATATGGCATGATATTATGTGTCTTGTTACGTCCCTCTGAGGACCTGGTTATCTCTCCAGGTGTGTGCTATTGTCTTTCGCAGGTGTTCTAGCTCTAGCCGTGTTCATCGCTATTTCTTTGAGGATGATTACATTTGGATCGTCTTTGCTTCGCTCGCCAAATTCATTTATTTACTCATGTATTCTTCCTTTACTTGTTGGTAGTGAATTTGTCTCCGTCCAACATATTGTATCAAGACAATTCATTATCTCTATATGATGTCTTTTATTCATTTATTTGTGTGGATGAGATTAGTTATGGTTCTACTGCATTTTACAGCTTATGTATTCATACGAGGCTTCCATATATTGGAGTATACTTCGTATGAGTACAGCTGGCATGTCTACGTTCCTAGTCCTACATATTTTGGGACTGGGGCATTACAGAGCCAGATATGCGTCGACATTCTGGAGTGCCTCGCTTAGTGCGACGCGGACATCCTTGGAGAGTCTCAGGAGCTCGTATAGCGACAATTTGGCTGGTGTGTTGGCCAATTGCGCCAAGATGTCGAAGTTGTAGGGCCTTTCCAACCCATGAGGCGTCTCTCTTCGGAGCGGCTTGTCGAAGCGAGTCTCCTTCGGCCTAGGCTTGTCGGTCATCGAAGGCTGCGAGGGTCCTGGAGCGTCAGCAGCTGTCGGCTGATGATCTTCAGCCGAGTTACCCGGTGTAGGTTGGGATTGTGCACCCGACCGGGTGACAACAGCCGTAGCCTCCTCGACCTCTATCGAGATTATGCGGCATGACTTGACTTTTCTACTCTTTTTCTTGTTGGTAGAGGGAGGTGCGGACTGAGTTACTTCAGGTACAAGGTCCGGATGGAACCACATGACCTTCCCTCGTGATATGGTAAGGGGCACTAGACCAGCAGCCTGGTTTTAGGAAGGTGGAAGGTTAGCGACCTCCATCCTTGCTCTGTGGACGGGCACTACTCCATCTTGAGTATTTGTCGGAGGGAAGTTGTCGAATTGTACTGACACCATGTTGGCTGCTACGGTCACCTCTTCGAAATCAATAGCCAAGGCCTTAGAGTCGATGAGATGCTGTATGTATCGCTTCAGTTGGTAGCAGTCTTGTGTAGCATGGTGGACATAGCGATGGTAGTGGCAGTACTTGGGGCTCTCCATTTCTGCAGGACGAGGTTCACGCCTTAGAGGGGGGAGCTGAATTCGACCTCCTTGTATGAGCATATCCAAGATAGGCTTGACATGGCCGTCCTCGAAGGAATTGGTCATCTGAGGCCACTGCTTCTCTGCCGGCTTCGGCTCAGGATTCGGGGCTGTGTCAGCCACCATAGCTTGTTTGCCCTTGTTGTCTCGATTGTTGGAGGGGTTACCACCATTGTTGTTGTTGGTATTAGGGCGTTTGCCCTTGTCCTCTCCTTTCGATACGTGCAATCCCAGTTGGCGAGCTTTCTTCAATTTGTCTTCTGCGCTAGTGGCGCTGATAATGAAAGTCTTACAATCCTTATAACAGTATACTTTAAAATATAACAGTACTTAATGTGCCATTAAATAGTATACAAAATGTATACAGTATACTACTAATGTACACCTAATCCTCTGTCAAACAAAGATTAACTTGCTAACTGGCCCTAAGTGG
This sequence comes from Iris pallida, assembly GCA_029216955.1. NCBI lineage: Eukaryota > Viridiplantae > Streptophyta > Magnoliopsida > Asparagales > Iridaceae > Iris > Iris pallida. The sequence continues at coordinate 18,518,962 of JANAVB010004800.1, forward strand.
CCCTTCATTTCACGAAGGGTCAAGTGGCCCTTGATCTCAGTTGGCCACGTAAGGTGGTTCCTTGGAAACCTAAGGTTAACAACCACTATTTGGATCCTCGATTTTAGAAGAACACTCACTGATATCAAAGTCAGTAAGAGAGAGAGAAAGCTCATTCTCCTCAACTCCTCAGAAAGTTTCAAGGAGGAGGTCAAGTAACTAAAGACAGAAGGAGAGAGAGAAATAGCATTTAAAATAGAATCACTCTCTCTCTCTCTTTAGTACTCAAGGAAGAAGAGAAGAATGGACTTAAGCTTCAGAGGAAAGTGGAAGGCAAGTAAAAGAAGAGGAAGGGTCGAGCGAGAAAGAATGGGAGGCTATCACGACCCGCACCCGCTTTTTGGATACAAGACGTGTCCAAGTCCAGCCTACGCCGCAGTGTCGGCAGTAGAACGCTATATAATATACACAAGTCACGACAATCTATTTGTCACGTCCGGTGGACACAAATCCACTACTAATAGACGGAAAGAGAAAAATACACGAAATATACTATCTGAATACAACCTGCTAATCAAGGCAATCTCAACTGCAAAGCACTGCGGTCTGATGCTGACTCAACCCTCTCGTCTGGTCCTGAATCAAACTCGGCTAAACCTGAAGAAATCATCAGGTTCTCAGATGACTAGCAAGATACATAAAAATGAGCCTTTCTAATAGTTTATCATGCATGGAGAAAACCCAGAATAAATAAGTAATACTAAGCAGTGATAAAACATGAATCTGTGCACTGACTACGCATAAATGAACTGCTGAACAAGGATGAGAGAACTCATATCAAGATGTCAACGGATAACCAAATCGAATACTCAAACCTTCGCCCCTAGTGTGGACTCGCAAGTTTGATCAACTACTAACCCTCATCCCTAGTGTGGACTCGCAGGTTAGCTTCAAGAATAACCCTCGCCCCTAATGTGGACTCGCAGGTGTGGACCAATAACTACTAACCCTCGCCCCTAATGTGGATTTGCAGGTTAGATTCAAGATTTCAAGACAAGGAGGTATAACAGTTCAGTTTATGACTTCTCGACCAATGACACAACTCAATCAAGGCACACGTGAACACGTCTAATAAGACACCAAGCTAATTGTGAACCTGGCCTATATAGCAATGATAAAATATACAAGCAGGATATGAAAAGTACATGTCAACAATAATGAGAAAAACTGAATAATGAAAGACAGTGCATGTAAATAAAGCTGTAAGAAAGGCAAGGTATACTTGCCTGTGGTCCCGAGCTGTTGGTACGGGTCAAGTGCTGAGTCGAAGTCCAAATAACCTATTTATACATTTATAATGTCAATAAGCGAATCAAAGTAAGATAATCCTATCTACTTACTTTCTAAGTCATTTGCTATCTTGCTTTATATCAATAGGCCTATCATTCTCATTATTCCCTCTATCAATTACAGCTTACCTAAGACATATTGACTAATAACCTATATTTGCTGCCTTTCTTAGCCTATATAGCCCACACAAGCCAACATTACACTTGTACCAGTTTCTACCTATTGTCCTATCATCCTACTGCACCCCTACTTGTATTGCCTAGTTAGTATATTAATGGATCAAATGTACACTGGATAATAAAATCACCTGTCACAGGGAAAAACACTATATTTGTTGCACATACCCTTACTTACATATCCTGGACACCCCAACTGGACCTCTCATACTGGGTTTTGGCTTATGGGTTGTAGCACTACTGTTTCATACACCTAGGTATCCCCATTGCTTAAACCCTTTTATTGTAATGAGCAGCAACTGCTACTGTTGCCTTTTTATGCCTCTGCATCTGTCCTGTAGTGGGCATATAGCAAGTTTGCAGGTTGCTACCACCATGACCAAGGTGTACTCGGACACTTAACCCTAAACCTTGCCAATCACAGGTTTTGCACCTGACTCAGGGATGCATATGAGTGTTGTCATGTTGTTGGTAGGACATCTATAGAGCAAATATTACTCACACACACCCTGGGCACCACTGATCACTCATGTCATTCCCTTTGATATGGAGAACAGAACATTGGCACTCCTCACATTAAGTCCTTTAATGTTAACATAAGCTCAAATAAGGCTATAATAATATCTTAAACCAAATGTGCCAAATTACAAACATTAAACCAGATTCAGAATAATTGATTCTCTTTTATTTCCATCACAGTTGGCACCCCTGTGTCCGGAGACTATAAATACTCAAGGTCCTAGGATGTACTCTGGAAATATAGTGGTACCTACCAAGTATGGCATTAGATGTCATAGGCATATGTTTCCTGTAGGCCTTGCTTCTGTGCATATGGGTTGACACCCTGTGGTACGGCTGTCAATTTTCATTTATCCCTGTTGCAGTAGGTGAAAGTAGGGACAACTAACTACTGTTCTTCCCATTTCCCCCAAAATTGGACACTCGAACCCATGACACCTAAATCTATGTTACTACTGACAGCAGCACATCTATTCCCCTATATCTACTGTTCACTTGGTATCCACCTAGATCAATAGAGATCAAGTCTCATTGTACCTCTGATACTTACCTATCCCAAAACTTTATGTTCGTACCTATAGCCTCCTCCTTAAGCACAACCTCTGATACTGATACCCAACTCATGAAACAGAAGATTGAAATCTTACAACCAGAATATATATTGATTTACTGAGAAATTTTTTTGTAAGTGATCTTTGGTAGGATGGCAACACCAAGGATATGGAGCTAAGGATAATCAAGTATCTTGAGGAAAATGTTGAATGATACCAAGGACATGATTTGCTCTGTTTCCTGCTGCAGTCTCAGACTTATGGCATGAGTGATGCTATGCAGGACACAACTCGATCCTCTGATACCACCTTAATACTTGGTATCCGTGGCTGCCTATATACCTTATTCTTATTCAAACATGATTGAGTTAACTAGGCTATAAGGAATCAATAGCCATGGTGGGTTAACTGATATTTCATAGCAAAGATTGACCTAATGACTGATGCAATTTCAGTCTATAGACTGAAACTAAATCAAATGGGGATTGATACTTGGTGTGGCATATCTAAGACTGAACATTACATTGGGCTAACTCGAGCCTCTATTCCCCTCTCAACCGATACCTGATACAACGGTACTGACTCGGATACTCTGGTATCCTAACTGACTCTTGATACTAAGACTTATGAACACAGATGGTTCACTCCACATCTATGTACCCCCTGTATATGTATATACGTATAGAAATACTAGTACACAAGGACACACATGGGTAGACTCTTAGGACAGTGTCATATGCTTCCTATTGTCAGTAACCTACTCCTACCATAGGCACTCATCTGTATCAGTTTTGATGGAGTATATGATGCACATTGGTTCCACAGATACAGGAGTATGATCCACTACAACAAATTTTTACCGATACAAGGTACATGGTTTTGGTCTTTATTGGATTTCTCGGTTGCCATTGGCTTGGGATACCTACGGATTACAACCTGCTGTTCTCAACACTCATTATCATTCAACCACAGTTTCATCTATTGCTCCTAACCATTAATACGACCACTTGTGCTATAGAAATTATTTGATTACAATAGTGACTCGGATGATCTAATTACAGAGATAGGAAAATACCTGTTCAAGGAGGTTCGAAAGCTCCTAGTCCGCTAATACTCGAAATTGATCCCGACTTGAAGGACCACAGGGGCGGCAGAGGGAAGATTAGGTTTTCTTCCAATCCGATCAAAAATAGGGAATGGCTGCTCTATATATATAATAGATGATAAGGGAAAGATTGGATTTGAATTCCTATATGATTTTACCAAAAGATTTGGGATAACCAAAATTGAGTGCAGTGCAAAATTCAAACACAGGGATCTTTAAACGGCCAAAGCTGTTATTTTTTAAAAGAGCTAAGTTTTGCAATTAAGCCCTTGAGAATTCTGTTATTCGCAAAAGGCCTAATTATTCCCTTGTTAACTAGGATGAGCAATTTCCCAAAATGAAACCCGAGAATTTATCTGAAATAAAACTCACTATCCTAGGTCAGGTATTCAGAAAAAAATAATTTGCTTTCATAATTCAGAACGGGAGTTTACATCCTACCCACCTTAAAATAATTTCGTCCTCGAAATTCAAATAAAGCCACGATCTATTAGAAAGAGTAGTCTACCCTTTGCTATAAAATCATTGCGAATACTCGCCAGTCACATTGAATATAGTACCTATTAACAATGCCACTACTATAATCTACTAAAAATTTCTGCCATTTGCTCCTTGTGGTGTCGCCGCATCCTCCGTGATCATAGCAAAAGCTTGCCCTCCTTGTGCGGCTGGTAGTAGTGGGGCGCTCGTATTTCTCTTCGGGCAACTTCGTGATATATGCTGGTTGGAACCACAAGTCCAACACAATCCTAGTCTGCCGCGACAATTTTCTTGAGTGTGGCCTTTCTTCGAGCAATACTGGCAGGTGGGAACATCTTGGACTTGACGTGGGGCTGCTTGTGGCTGCTGCTGTGCTGAGATCTTTCCTGAAATGTTAGGATGTTTTGCTAGTGCTGATTGGCTGTTTTCTCCTCCGAATGCGTCTCGATTCCTCTTCGGCTTGTGACTCAGCTCTTCTTCTACCGCTTGGGCGACCTCCAGAATCTCTTCGTTAGTGGTGGCTCGACTGGTGGCGATGGCGAGACGAATCTCGTGAGATAGTCCCTTCCTGAATCGTCGTACCTTGTCTTCAGGGGTGCTGACCAAGCTCTCCGCGAAGCGGTTGTGGCGAGAAAACTCTGATGTGTACTCGTCGACGGTGTGGTTGCCTTGCTCTAGGTGCTCGAACAGACTCACCAACGCCTCTCGTGCTATGTACGGATAGAATTTCTTCTTGAACAGTCGCTTGAATTCCTCCCAAGTTATGTCTAGAGCAAAAAATCGGGGCTCGTCTTGGTACCACGTTCGTGCGATATCGAAAAGTTGTCCACTAGCTGACTCGATCTTCAGATCTTCTGGGACTCAGGCCATCTTCAGGTATCGTTCAACGTTCTCCAACCACTCATCAGCGTAGAGAATCCCTTCTGTCCCATGGAATTCCCTGGGCCTGAGGTCCATGAAGTTCTTGGAAGTTCTAGGGCGCTGTCGGGGAGCCTCTCTAATCTGAAGAGCCTCTTTCAAAGTATCGCAAAACATTTTGGCTTGCTGCTGGAATATCTCGAGGAGTGTGACATTGTCCAGTACTGGTGGCAGAGGCAGAACAGGTGCTCGATACATCGTAGGGGCTGGATACATCGCCGTTGTTGGATGCATGAGGAAAGCTGGATACATCACTGGTGCGGGGTGTATGGCTGGTACTGGATGTGTAACACATGCTGGATACGGGGCTTGTGTTGGGGGTGGAATAGATGCTGGGGGCAGAATGGGTGCTAGTTGTGGAGTCTGCGGTGGAAACTGCGGGGGTGGTGGAATGTCGTCTCCACGGAATCTCGAGAGCTGCGGCTGTGGCGGATTGCCCATATGAGTGAGCTGGCCTCCTTGTGTTGGTGGGGTCATATATGTGAAGAAGCCTTCTGCGGTCGGTGGAGTGTTCAGGGAAGCGTTGTTCCTATCTTGAGAGTCCATCTTATCTGTAACATCAGAAAACACTTTAGCCATTGAAGAATTTCAAGCAGGATGCAAGTCAAGGATTTAATGAATGATCAAGAATAGAGATCAACAAGAAGTCAAGACATGTGGATGAGATCCTAAGTGCCAAATCCTATTCGCAGACTCACGTCGGTACAATGACGTAACCGAAGTGATTAACGTACACCTGCATGGGCCACCAAAGAGGCTCACCGCAGTTGCTGAGAACGATTGATCGGAAGTAGCACGAAGCAGACGGCGGCACACACACAAAGGAAAAGTTCGAGCGAAGGCGCTGCTCGATGGCACGGTCCAGAGTAGAAGCGGCGTCGAAAAATGAAGACTCGGTGGTCGGCGACTCAGATCCGGCACGACAAGGTAGAGATCGGACCGGACTTTGTTAGATCTGATAAATCGGACTACGACGGCGGTGGCATAGATAAAGTTTTGTTGAGAGGTGATGATATAGGAAGGATCGATGGAGACAAAGGGGGTTGGAGTGATGATGGGGTGGCTATGATGGTGCTGTAGGCGAGTGTGTAGTGGTCGATGTTTGGGGCTAGGGCTACTGGTGGTCGACAGTAGGGTTTAGACGGTGATGGGGTTCTGATCAGTGGGGGTGGCTGGTCAGTTGTGGTGGCATGGTGGTGGAGAAGGTCGGGTGAGGATGGTCGAAGCTCGGCCGAGCTTGGAGGACGGCGACGGATGTCAGCAGCAACAAGGATAGAGAGGTTGTATAGAGAGATAGGAGAGACAAATACTGTAGAGGGAAAGACTGATGTGATGGATGTAATAAAATAATATCTTAATATTTAAAGGATTAATTGTGTGTTCTCCAAGGCTAATGGCAGGACTGTAATATCTAGTAGATCTGGGGGTAAAATAATGGTTGTCCTAACTAATCCTAACTGATTTTGGCTGCTAGCTATTAATCTCTAACTAATCTGGTGATCAATAACTAATTAACAGTTAGGGCTAAGCTAACTAATAATTACTACTAAATATAATTTATTTAACCCAACCCAAATAGTCCACACCAGCCCAAATGCTTGGTAGCCTACAAAGCTAATAATTTTGAGAATAATAACTACTATTCAATAATAGTATTTAGAAATAAATCATCATTAATATATATGAAACATAACTAATTAATTAATTAACTTAATCTTAATAACCAGGAATTAAAGGTAATTCACAATAATTTGAAAAATTAATTTCTTATAAATAATAAAACTTCAATATTTATTTCAAAGTGGAAATTTAAAATCAGGTAGTTACAAGTCTACACACCTTAAAAAAATTTATCTTCGAAATTTAAAACATTCATTCAAACATTGTTCAAACAAAGGAAACATACAATCACTCAACAAAAAGACTAGGAAAATGCTCTCTTATTTCATCTTCGCTCTCCCAAGTCGACTCGTCCAGAGAGTGATGACTCTACGCCACTCGGACGAGAGAAATCGTCAAGTTACGTAGCACCTTCTCCCGACGGTCAATAATCCCAACATGCTCCTCTTGATATCTGAGGGTAGGATCCACTACGACCTCTGAATGGTCAATCACATGAGTTGGGTCAGAAATGTAGCGCCTCAACTACATGAAACGCCCCAATCCCAAAACACGTAGGAATAAGATACGTCTACATGCCAGCTACACATTGAGAGGACTCCAGCCCAGCTCGAATACGTATAAACTGTCTGGTTGTTCTAGAATCAACTACATCTCAATCCATTAAATATCGGTAACAATAACGAATCAAGTATAGTAAGGTTGATCAGACCGTAATATACTGATTCTAGGAATTGATAAATGTATTAGAGTGGATCTCCAATAACACATTTATCATGAACAAGCTAAAAGAAATAGAAGCTTGTAAAAGACTAGGCTAATAACAGCAAATATCATATACTGGACAAAATATATAAATAATAAAGAGATGATACTAACAACAACTAAATATACCTGAAGTCTTGGAGTAGCAACCATCATCCGTCAATGTACCATACCTTCATCTAATACCTGGAGAGATCACCAGGTCCTCAGGGGACTAGCAAGACATATAATATACAAGCCCACTTTAACAGTTTTAACATGCATGGAAATGCAGGAATAACGGGCACAAGAAAGTAAAGACTGAAGGAAGTAAAAGAAATAAAATATAAAAGAAAATGGCATGCCTTGAGAATCATGCTAATAAACGTGACTAAAAGAAAATTGAGGTAAACCACAGCCCGATGGTTGCTAACGATTAAGAGTGGTCAGGTATAGTCACGTCTATAACAAGGTCCTCACCTAAAACTACAACTCAATCAAGTCAAGTCAAACAGATCAAATCCAACTCAAGTCCAGGTAAAACATTTCAAGGGAACACGACAGAGACTAAGTAATGTTATCACTAGGCATGAACAAGATAGAAAAATATAGTAAGTAATGTGAGAAAAGAAAGAGTAACAATCTACGTGCACGAAAAACTAGAAAATAACCATGACATGAATCAGGATAAACATGGAATCAAGTATGACAGAAAAGAATAGCAACCTAGAAATGCATATAAATACTGTAAAGTTTGGCAATGTGCACTTGTCTGATGTAGCGCGTAGAACCAACAATAATTATCCAATCAATGAGCCACAAAAGTCCAACTCTCACAACAGTCTCTGGGGGCTGAAACAAATATTAAAAACGTGTTTAAAATAGTCAAATTAGTTAGAATAGCCTACCCATAAGTCCAATTCTGGATACAGAGACAAAACGATAATTTTGGGTCAAAATGGTGTCCGCCATCGGACCCACTTTGCACCGAAAAGCATGCCAACACCTACGGTCTCTAAAGTTGTCAAACTATATGTCTATGGGTCTGGTTTGATGATACAAATCCAACCGTATGTCCAAATTTGGATTCTGGTGGGCCGTGCACAAATTTGCTTATTGAGTCAGGTTGCGGGCCCGCCAAAATAGCGTTCCAGTCGACCTTCTCAGAATCAGACAAAACTTGGCTCACAGGACCAGAAAAATTATACGGTCCTAATGGTGTAAGTTTTGCCTCGAGTTGACGAACATGCAAAAAGTAATTAGAGTTTTTGCAAAGAGGCCGACACGGAAAAATTTGACGGATACGTCCCAAATTCGTCGCGCACGCGCAACCAATTCGAGTTTCGTCAAAGCCGACACATGCACGAAGTTCATACGTACCTTTCGATGCAAGTGTTTCAGACTAAGTCGTCTGGATTGTCAGGACGGACTCTGTATCGGGAAATTTTAGTTTCTAAAAATATGATATTTAGGCAACTTGTAACAGGTTTTATTCGATGAATACATCGACTTAATTAAAACTAAAAGAAAGGTTTTTCAGCCCTATAGGTTATCAATAAATTCCTTCAAATTGATTTTTAAAATCGTGCATGGTTTGGAAAGAAACTGGGTACAAAGTAGGATAGCTGGACTATTTTTAAACTGTTAGAGAATAGTTTTTCTCGTCAAGTTCACATCGATTTATCGGACAACCTAGGGCATCTAAATATAAAGTAATTGAAGGGATTCAAAGTTCTATAGATTGACTACATACCGGAGAAAACGGTTTGAGAAAAGATTGATCGAGCGTCGTGTAATCTCGATGTGTAACGCCTTCACGAAGCATTGCTGCTGCTCGTTCCTGCTATGTCTACTGCTGCAACTGTCGTAGCCATTGTCGACAATGCTCGTTCAGCCGACGGCTCGACTGTGCTAGCAATCGATCAGAAGATAACGAGTGCATCTGCTGGCGTAGAGCGCTCGGAGATCGACGGTCATACGGCGTGTCGCTGGACTGGGTTGGGCGTCAGCGCGCATGTTGCTAACTCGAAGTTGTTCATCATTTGGAAAAGGTGCAGCCTCTGCGTGCGGCCGCACACGCACGAGTCCGACGACCAGGGCGGTCCCTGTCCAAGGTGGCGCGAGGTTGGACGGCTATCGCAGTTATTGCTGTTGCTGCGACACGCGCGGGTGACGGTGATAGCGGTGTGGGTTTGGTTACTTTTGGTTATATAAGGAAACAGAGAGGATGAGCTCTCCTATAGATATATTTTTATATATAGGTATAGGGATAGGGGCTAAGAATTTTAGGTCTTTGATATGACTTAGATTTATTTGCATCTGAAGTCAAATTCCCATGAGACAATTATAGAAAGAAGGTTCTAATTGTGACACGTGTGTCTATTTGGGTCATTCATAGGGATTATGATAGTAGTCAAAAGATTCACTTTTTTATAATAATTCTATTTACATGGATATCTATAATTACTCAATTCATAATTAATAATTTTCTTATTACTATATATATATATATATATATATATATATATATATATATATATATATATATATATATATATATATATATATATATATATATATATATTCTAACAATCACTATAAAAAATTCGAGTTTTCGTGACAAATAATTTGTGACAAGTACAAAACTTGTCACTAAAAGGAATATTGTTGTGACAAATAATATCTATTGTCACTAATAATTTGATTTTGTGACAATTGTCGTGTATCGTCACAAAATTAAATCATTCAGTGACTTTGTTTTAATTGGTTGTGTCACTCCCCGATCCTGGAATACGTATTTTAATATGTGAAATCAATAATTGTATTTACCTTGTATTTATACCATATTTATTATGCTGTATTTCTTCATGCATTTCCCAAAAATATTTGACAAAATATTATTTCCTAATTTATTTTCTGCATTTGGGCCTACAGTTTTGGCTCATTTGGGTAACCCATTCTTGGTTCACCAATGGTTCATCATGAACCCTTTGGTTCATCATGAACCCATGGGTCCAAGATCTTTATATATATAACTCATCTCATTCTCTCTCCTCTCATTTACTTCCTCCACCAACCAAATATTTCCTCCATCAACCAAGGCAAGTACCAACTTGCTCAAGAGATGGATCAATAATTTTGTCAATGATTTTTTACAAAACTATTTGTCAAAACATGTTCTTCTCCTCAATCTATACTAGTTTAGAACTTGGAAATTTCCATTTTGAAGCTTTGATTTTTGTAGATCTAGGTTTTAATCATTTTCGGATTTTGCATGGTTTGATCTACTTTAGTTGGATTTTATGGGGTTTTGATGCTTCCATGTGGAAGAGCATTCAGTTTCACCCAAGTTGGAACTTTGGAAATCTGGATTTGGAGTTCGGATGGCCAAGTTATGATGCTTTGAAGTTTGGGTTCAGTCATGGTGTTCTTGCTGTTTGGAGAAGACAGTGAACAGTGTGCTCCTGTTTGAGCACGCTTCCTGTTGGAAGCGTGTCTCTCCTTGAGCCTGCGTGACTTTTCACGCAGCTCTCTCTCCTTGAGCTTGCGTGACTTTTCACGCAGCTCTCTCCTTGAGCTTGCGTGACTTTTTACGCAGCTCTCTCCTTGAGCCTGCGTGACTTTTCACGTAGCTCTCTCTCCTTGAGCTTGCATGACTTTTCACGCATCTCTCTCTCTCCTTGAGCCTGCGTGACTTTTCACGCAGCTCTTCCCTTGAGTCTGCGTGACTTTTCATGCAGCTCTTCCCTTGAGTCTGCGTGACTTTTCACGCATGCTGCCTTGAGTGAGCCTGAGTGAGCCTGCGTGACTTTTTACCCCTTGAGCGTGCGTGCTTTTGTGCGTACGCTTTTGATATTTTATTAGATATTATATGCCCATTTTATATCCTTACACCTTTTGTCCCGAGCATGATATGAGCACTAATGTGACCCCGGAGAACAAAGTGTTCCTTCCTGATATATGTACCTGAATGTCCCAGTTCTTGTTCATGCTCGACAATTGACTCGTAACTCCACGTGGCGTATTTGCAATGATGCATTACACTAAGGAGGGTAGAACATGTTGACATACTGATTGACATGGATCCTCTTTGGGGTACTCGTACTAAAGTACGACTTTAGGAGGATAATCATGCAGGCCACAGCATGTAAGTCCAAAATTTCACCTAGGGTTAAATTAGGCAACTAAGTGTACTAGATGTATGGGGAGGGCAAAATTCCGAGATCGTGTTACACCAGCCGCCTTGAGATACTGTCTTGACGCGCCGGCTGGTCTCCACGGATACTGTATCATCTGCAACGAGTGGATGACTGTATCCGATTAATTCCTGCTATATAATATATGTTTTGGCAAGGTGGCCTTACGAGGGACCTGCGCTCAATAACACCTGTCTACGCGAACCCCTGGGTTGGCTAGCCTTGCTGGAAAGATACGATCTGAGGATTTCCTATTAACATGATGCGAGGATAACCTCGTCCCACTAGAAACTCGTAGACTTGATTGGCCGTAAAAATGACTTGCTTGTGTCCTATTACCTTCCGTGAATAACTGAGGGAAGCGGACTGTCATGGTACGTGATCCAACCCATGTTCTTGTTTGATTGTTGGGTTGGTTATCGTACTATGATAGGTTGTGGACCGAAGTTATGAACGGAAGACTATTTCTGGTTGTGAAGTGCTACTTCTGTGAATGACTGAGGAACATGGTCTATCATGGTACATGATCCAACCCATGTTCTTGTTTGATTGTTGGGTTGGTTATTGTGCTGCGATAGGCTATCGACCGAAGTCACGATCAGGAGATTTTATTGTTTATACCTTTTAACTTATGTGAAAGTTATAGAGTACGACACGTCCCGACTCCATGCGGCACCTTTTGTCCTTGTTTGGTTGTAAGGGTGCCATATGGGTTCGAGGATATTGCGCTACCCTATAATAGTAGCATAAGTATTACTATTATCAATCATTCTATTTAACTGGGTTTTTAATCTTAACTCTTGTGCCCCTTTGGCGGTACTTGCTATTCGGGGCTGACTCCGCTGGTTTTGTTTGGCCAGATCCCGTAGCAGAGTCAGAGGATACGATCTTCCTCCCTGACATCCATGGTGCATACTAGGAGCATGGTGGTTCGGGGACTCGAATGGGTTTCTTCTCCACCACTCATGCTTATACTTTTGTGGCGTTTAGCCACCGGCACCTGTTAGCCGAATTACTTGATATTTTGTGTCAGTACATCATTGTAATCAAACAGACTGCAGCTGTGTATAATTTTGTACTCCTGACTCTCTGAGATAGCTAAATTATAAAGCTAGTCTCTCATGACCATTTTGATGAAGCGTCGGGGACGCCTTATTGCTTTATCTTTAATGTTCATTTAATTGCTGATGTGATTTGATTGATTGAGACATAGAACTCTGTGGGACCATAGGAGACTTGATTGTAGCATGTACCCCCTAGTCTCTCGATAGCCACGATCGCCGTATGACGTTACGTACCTCATATGGAGTAGCTGGCCTAGTCCGTCTCCGTATTTCGGTACTGGGGCGTGACAAGGTTTTAGTGGTGGCCCATGCAGGTCTGATTTTCAGACTTGTAGGGTATTGCGAATTATTAGGAGTCTCAATCAAAAACTTGTTCCCCTTGAAATTCCGTTTCAAATTCTCTGTCCTTGCCTTGATCTCTAACCTGACTTGCATCCTCGAAATCTTCCTCGTCCGAACTTGATAATCTTATATTCTTCTCTATAGGGGTGCTTCATTCTCAGTAGCGGGTGAGGCCCATGAGGAAGAGCAGCAAGAGCATGGCTCGACTGGATAGCAACAGAGGAGAGAACCTTCTCCAGTGCAGGCACGAACAGAAATGGAACCAGAGGCAGTACAGCCGCAGGTTATTGAAACCCCTGCAGCACCCGCAGCGACGGCAGTACCAGACGTCGTAGCACTCCTGGAGATCATCCGGGGGTTTCTTGTCACTAACCAACAGCAACAGACTCGACAGCAGGAGCAGAACGTGTTGCTGAACCAAGGGATTCAGTTAGCTCTTGAGAGGAGTGTCGGGGCTGACTCGGGAGCATCAGGAAGGTTTCGTCGCTTGAACCCGAGGTATTTTGATGGCACGGAGGATGCCATCACTGCGGATGCCTGGATTCAAGACATCGAAGCCATTCTTGTGGCAGCCAAGGTTCCAGATGATGAGAAGGTTGATCAGGTCAAACTGGTACTTCAGGATCTTGCCCGCGACTGGTGGGCATCAGAAGAAGTTGGTGCAAGACGCCCTGTTCGTTGGACCACCTTCAGTGACAGATTCAAGGCCAAGTATTTTGGCGTAGTAGCTCGATATGAGCTCCAGCAGAAGTTTATCAGTCTCAAGCAAGCAGGCAAGACCGTAGATGGGTATGCAGCAGAGTTCTGCAGATTGTGCCGTTTCGTACCAGCAATGGTGGCAACGGAGCCAGAGAAAGCTATGAGGTTCCAGCAGGGACTTCATTTGGAACTATTACAGCTTGTGGAAGGACACGACTACCAGACGTTTGACGCTGTTTTGACGGCCGCTCGGAGGCACGAGCTTACCCAGCAGAGGTTGGCATCGAGGACAGGAGGTCAGAAGAGATCTCATTCCCAGGATGGAGAAGGAGCAATACAGCGAACATCGGCACCAGCACCCGGTGTACGTATTCATGATGCATGAGCACCGCGGAGGACGGCCGTGTCAACTAATACAGCGCCAGTTCGGCATCCGCAGCCGAGGAACCAACAACAGCGTCTGGGAGCACCCCAGGGCTGTACATTCTGTGGGAAGGTAGGGCACACGAGGGAGGTGTGCCGGTCAGCGAATGGCTTATGCTTGAGGTGTGGTAGTTCAGACCACCGTATCTCCACTTGTCCTGTGATGCAGAGGCCAGGAGGGCCAGCTCAGCAGTTTCCAGCATTGCCAGCTCCGGTGGCAACCCCGAGTGGAGGGCTAGTATTAGCAGTAAGGCCCCTAGCCCAGCGTCTACCAACGCAGGCTCAGATGTTCCGCCAAGTACAGGAAGCCGAAGGCCCTCAGAGGCAGCAACAGCATGGTCGAAGAAGGCCTTAACAAAGGACTCCGTGGGGCCAGGCTCTCACATTGACCTTGGGAGAGGCTCTAGCGTCTAGTGATGTGGTGGCAGGTAAAATTCTCGTCACCTCATTTTCCGCTGTAGCATTATTTGATTCAGGCGCTACTCATTCATTCATCTCTGCACAATATGCTACACGGATTGGATTAGAGTTTGAGGCATTGCCGGAGAGGATGGATATACTCACCGACAATGGGCTCGTAGAAGTTAGCAGAGTGCACTTTTCATATCCGGTAGAGGTGTGTGGGCATTTACTGCCCGCATCATTGATTGAATTCCCTGTGGGGAATTTTGATGTCGTTCTTGGCATGGACTGGTTGAGAGACAGTCATGCGACAATTGATTGTAGAGGAGGTAGGGTCATATTCAGCGTTCCTGGGATGGAGCAGTTCATCTTTACTCGAACCTTGAAGAATCAGGCCGGAGGCGTCATCTCAGCAGCAGTGTCAGAGCCAGGACAGATTCCGAGAGTGGTCGAAGGTTTTCTTGACGTCTTCCCTGATGAGCTCCCAGGGATACCCCCAGTCAGAGAGGTAGAATTTAGTATTGAGTTGAACCCTGGAACGAGGCCTATTGCAGACAGAGTTTACAGAATGTCGCCGTCAGAACAGGATAAATTGTATCATCATGAAGAAGAGTTAAAGTCTAAGGGATTCATCCGAGACAGTAAATCGCCCTGGGCCGCGCCAGTGATTCTAGTTCCCAAGAAGGATGGGTCGACGAGGATGTGCATCGACTACCGCAAGCTGAATGCAGTAACAGTGAAGAATAAGTACCCGCTACCAAGGATTGATGACCTGTTTGACCAGTTGAGCAAGGCCAGCATCTTTTCCAAGATCGATCTTCGGTCGGGATACTACCAAGTAAGAGTCCGGGAGCAAGACATACCGAAGACAGCATTCAGATCTAGATATGGGCATTATGAGTTTTTAGTAATGCCCTTTGGACTAACCAACGCCTCCGCAGTATTCATGGATTTAATGAACCGCATCTTTCTGCCGTATTTGGATAAATTTGTGGTGGTGTTCATAGATGACATTCTTGTCTATTCCAGCAGTGAGGAGGAGTATGAGAAACATCTTAGGACTGTCTTACAGACATTGAGGGAGCATCAACTTTATGCGAAGCTCGACAAGTGTGAATTCTGGTTAGATCACATTTCGTTCCTGGGGCATGTAATTTCTGGGGCAGGAGTGTCAGTGGATCCGAAGAAGATTGAGGCCGTAGAGCATTGGCCAGTCCCGAGAACGGTTGCAGAAGTGCGAAGTTTCTTAGGATTAGCTGGTTACTACAGAAGGTTCGTGGAAGACTTTGTCAAGATCTCTGCGCCCTTAACGCGTTTGACGCACAAGGACGTAGAGTTTGTTTGGTCAGCTAGCTGTCAGGCATCATTTGAAGAATTGAAGAAGAGGTTGATCTCAGCCCCGATCTTGACGCTTCCAGTAGGAGCGGGAGGCTTTACATTATATTGTGACGCATCTGGGAAGGGTCTTGGATGTGTATTGATGCAGCACAGAAAGGTGATAGCATATGCGTCTCGGCAGCTTCGAGACCATGAGAAGAATTACCCGACTCACGATTTGGAGTTAGCAGCTGTGGTGTTTTCACTCAAGTTGTGGAGGCATTATTTATACGGAGATCGGGTAGAGATCTATACTGATCATAAGAGTTTGAAATACGTATTCACGCAGCGAGATTTGAACATGAGCCAAAGAAGATGGTTAGAACTGCTGAAGGATTTTGACTTAGATCTTCAGTATTATCCAGGCAAGGCGAATATAGTTGCAGATGCACTGAATAGGAGAGACAGTACCTTTATCTTGACCTCGCAGAAGCATATTTTAGAAGACCTTCAGAGTATGGAAATCGAAGTAGTTTTGCCAAGGGATATAGGAAGAATGACCAGTATGCAGATTCAGTCAACCTTAGTAGAGAGGATAAGGGCAGGACAAGCAGGAGATCCACAGATTCAGAAGTTGCGGTCGGAGTGTGAATCAGGCCGTAGGAAGGAGTTAGTGATTCATGAAGATGGTACGCTCAGGTTTGGAAACAGACTCTGTGTACCGAGTGGAGACCTTCGGCAAGAAGTTATGTCCGAAGCTCGTAGTTCTATTTACTCCATTCATCCAGGAGGAACGAAGATGTATCGAGATATCAGGTAGTACTTTTGGTGGAATGGCATGAAAAGAGAGATAGCGAGATTTGTATCCAAGTGTCTGGTATGTCAGCAGGTGAAGGCCGAGCAGCAGAGACCAGCAGGGTTGCTACAGCCACTTCCTATCCCAGAATGGAAATGGGAGCACATCACGATAGATTTTGTGACCGGTTTACCTAGATCCCCGACTGGTAAGAATGCAGTCTGGGTAATAGTAGATCGACTCACGAAGGTCGCTCATTTCCTTCCCTTCCGAGTTGGACAGACTACTGAGCAGTTAGCAGAAATGTACATGAAGCAGATAGTAAGGCAGCACGGTGTTCCAGTTAGCATAGTATCAGATCGGAATACGCGGTTTACTTCCCATTTTTGGCGGAGCTTACACCAAAGTTTGGGAACCAAGTTAAGATTCAGTACTGCTTATCATCCACAAACCGACGGGCAATCAGAAAGAACCATTCAGACATTAGAAGATATGCTACGGGCGTGTACCTTGGATTTTGGCGGATCTTGGGAGGATCACCTTCATCTAGTGGAGTTCTCCTATAACAACAGCTATCAGGCTAGCATTCAGATGGCCCCGTTCGAAGCATTGTACGGAAGGAAGTGCAGGTCCCCTTTGGCATGGGACGACGTCGGAGAACGGAAGTTGTTGGGACCAGAGATGATCACGCAGACTGTGGAGATAGTTAAGTTGGTCAGAGAGCGCCTTCGAGTTGCACAGGATCGACATCGTCATTGGGCAGATCAGCATCGTAGGCCTCTGGAGTTCAGAGTTGGCGACCAAGTGTTTCTACGGATTTCGCCTACTCGGGGTATCATCAGATTTGGAACCCGAGGAAAGCTTAGTCCAAGATACGTTGGTCCTTTTAAGATTCTCGCTCGGGTAGGCGATGTGGCTTATCGACTTGCCCTTCCGCCTTCGTTAACTGGCATACATGATGTGTTTCATATGTCCCAATTACGTGGGTATGTCCCGGATCCGAGTCATATCCTCGATCATTCTGAGTTAGTCGTTGGTACCGACCTAACTTATGAGGAACAACCCGTATCTATTTTAGATCGGCGAGAGAAGGTACTCAAGAATCGGACGATAAGCCTTGTCCGTGTTTCTTGGAACCATCACTCTTCGGGCGAGTCAACCTGGGAGCGCGACGACGAGATCAGATCTCGGTATCCGCATTTGTTTGACTAATAAGGTATATTTTTGCACCTTATTGACACGATTCCATGCTTATCTGCACCTGCTTATTTTGCACTTTGTGATGTACGATAATAACTGCTATGATAGTTAACTTGTATATGATTGAGCCTTGCTTGCCCTGATTTCACTATCCTATCTTGGCTGGAATTTCGAGGACGGAATTTTTCTAAGAAGGGTAGAGATGTCACTCCCCGATCCTGGAATACGTATTTTAATATGTGAAATCAATAATTGTATTTACCTTGTATTTATACCATATTTATTATGCTGTATTTCTTCATGCATTTTCCAAAAATATTTGACAAAATATTATTTCCTAATTTATTTTCTGCATTTGGGCCTACAGTTTTGGCTCATTTGGGTAACCCATTCTTGGTTCACCAATGGTTCATCATGAACCCTTTGGTTCATCATGAACCCATGGGTCCAAGATCTTTATATATATAACTCATCTCATTCTCTCTCCTCTCATTTACTTCCTCCACCAACCAAATATTTCCTCCATCAACCAAGGCAAGTACCAACTTGCTCAAGAGATGGATCAATAATTTTGTCAATGATTTCTTACAAAACTATTTGCCAAAACATGTTCTTCTCCTCAATCTATACTAGTTTAGAACTTGGAAATTTCCATTTTGAAGCTTTAATTTTTGTAGATCTAGGTTTTAATCATTTTCGTATTTTGTATGGTTTGATCTACTTTAGTTGGATTTTATGGGTTTTTGATGCTTCCATGTGGAAGAGCATTCAGTTTCACCCAAGTTGAAACTTTGGAAATCTGGATTTGGAGTTCGGATGGCCAAGTTATGATGCTTTGAAGTTTGGGTTCAGCCATGGTGTTCTTGCTGTTTGGAGAAGACAGTGAACAGTGTGCTCCTGTTTGAGCACGCTTCCTGTTGGAAGCGTGTCTCTCCTTGAGCCAGCGTGACTTTTCACGCAGCTCTCTCCTTGAGCCTGCGTGACTTTTTACGCAGCTCTCTCTCCTTGAGCTTGCGTGACTTTTCACGCAGCTCTCTCCTTTAGCTTGCGTGACTTTTTACGCAGCTCTCTCCTT
This sequence comes from Iris pallida, assembly GCA_029216955.1. Classification (NCBI taxonomy): domain Eukaryota; kingdom Viridiplantae; phylum Streptophyta; class Magnoliopsida; order Asparagales; family Iridaceae; genus Iris; species Iris pallida. Next base: position 18,537,918 of record JANAVB010004800.1, read on the forward strand.
GAGCCTGCGTGACTTTTCACGCAGCTCTCTCCTTGAGCCTGCGTGACTTTTCACGCAGCTCTCTCTCCTTGAGCTTGCGTGACTTTTCACGCAGCTCTCTCTCCTTGAGCCTGCGTGACTTTTCACGCAGCTCTTTCCTTGAGTCTGCGTGACTTTTCACGCAGCTCTTTCCTTGAGTCTGCGTGACTTTTCACGCACGCTGCCTTGAGTGAGCCTGCGTGACTTTTCACCCCTTGAGCGTGCGTGCTTTTGTGCGTACGCTTTTGATATTTTATTAGATATTATATGTCCATTTTATATCCTTACGCCTTTTGTCCCGAGCATGATATGAGCACTAATGTGACCCCGGAGAACAAAGTGTTCCTTCCTGATACATGTACCTGAATGTCCCAGTTCTTGTTCATGCTCGACAATTGACTCGTAACTCCACGTGGCGTATTTGCAATGATGCATTACACTAAGGAGGGTAGAACATGTTGACATACTGATTGACATGGATCCTCTTTGGGGTACTCGTATTAAAGTACGACTTTAGGAGGATAATCATGCAGGCCACAGCATGTAAGTCCAAGATTTCACCTAGGATTAAATTAGGCAACTAAATGTACTAGATGTATGGGGAGGGCAAAATCCCGAGATCGTGTTACACCAGCCGCCTTGAGATACTGTCTTGACGCGCCGGCTGGTCTCCACGGATACTGTGTCATCTGCAACGAGTGGATGACTGTATCCGATTAATTCCTGCTATATAATATATGTTTTGGCAAGGTGGCCTTACGAGGGACCTGCGCTCAATAACACCTGTCTACGCGAACCCCTGGGTTGGCTAGCCTTGCTGGAAAGATACGATCTGAGGATTTTCTATTAACATGATGCGAGGATAACCTCGTCCCACTAGAAACTCGTAGACTTGATTGGCCGTGAAAACGACTTGCTTGTGTCCTATTACCTTCCGTGAATAACTGAGGGAAGCGGACTGTCATGGTACGTGATCCAACCCATGTTCTTGTTTGATTGTTGGGTTGGTTATCGTACTATGATAGGCTGTGGACCGAAGTTATGAACGGAAGACTATTTCTGGTTATGAAGTGCTACTTCTGTGAATGACTGAGGAACATGGTCTATTATGGTACATGATCCAACCCATGTTCTTGTTTGATTGTTGGGTTGGTTATTGTGCTGCGATAGGCTATCGACCGAAGTCACGATCAGGAGATTTTATTGTTTATACCTTTTAACTTATGTGAAAGTTATAGAGAACGACACGTCCCGACTCCATGCGGCACCTTTTGTCCTTGTTTGGTTGTAAGGGTGCCATATGGGTTCGAGGATATTGCGCTACCCTATAATAGTAGCATAAGTATTACTATTATCAATCATTCTATTTAACTGGGTTTTTAATCTTAACTCTTGTGCCCCTTTGGCGGTACTTGCTATTCGGGGCTGACCCCGCTGGTTTTGTTTGGCCAGATCCCGTAGCAGAGCCAGAGGACACGATCTTCCTCCCTGACATCCATGGTGCATACTAGGAGCATGGCGGTTCGGGGACTCGAGTGGGTTTCTTCTCCACCACTCCTGCTTATACTTTTGTGGCGTTTAGCCACCGGCACCTGTTAGCCGGATTACTTGATATTTTGTGTCAGTACATCATTGTAATTAAACAGATTGCAGCTGTGTATAATTTTGTACTCCTGACTCTCTGAGATGGCTAAATTATAAAGCTAGTCTCTCATGACCATTTTGATGAAGCGTCGGGGACGCCTTACTGCTTTATCTTTAATGTTCATTTAATTGCTGATGTGATTTAATTGATTGAGACATAGAACTCTGTGGGACCATAGGAGACTTGATTGTAGCATGTACCCCCTAGTCTCTCGACAGCCACGATCGCCGTATGACGTTACGTACCTCATATGGAGTAGCTGGCCTAGTCCGTCTCCGTATTTCGGTACTGGGGCGTGACAGGTTGTCATTCAATGCTGTCACAAACATAAATTTTAAATCTTGACTCAGGTTATGGGTGACAAGTGAAAATACTTGTCACTTAAAGTTTTCTTTTAGTTACAAAAAAAAAAATAACATCACATAAAAGTATTAGTCACAAGATAGAAAATTTTGCCTTGTCACTTAAGGTTTTCTTTTAGTTACCAACCAATTTTCCTTCACAGAAACGTATTAGATACAATTTTTCCCTTGTAACTAAAAAACAATTAATTAAAAAATATAAATAAACAAAATATTTTGATTGCATTTGGCAGAAAATTTGAGTATAAAATTTTTTTAGTATAAAATTTTGATTGTATTGCATTGCATAGCAGGATCCTTTTAATATAAATAAAGTCAAATATTCTGATTACATTGCATCGCAGGATTTGAGTATAATATTTTTTTGTCAAATATTGACCTAGTCCTTACTGTTAATTAAGAATAGCAAAATTTTAGGTCAATACTTACCAAGTCCTAACAGGATTTGAAAACAAAATTCTCCATAAATACAATCTCCCCCAACCCCTTTCCCATAGAAATAAAACACCCGATATGAGCCCTCCCCCTTTCTCCACGAAATCAACAGCGCGCCGTACTCTTAAAACCAAAATGCATATCCCCCCTTTCCACGAAAAAAACTGATTCCCCCCTTTTTTCACACGAAGAACCGCGCGCCTTGCTCTTAAAAGTAGCAATGTCCCCAAAAAAAATCTTATCCCCCCAAAAAATCCGATTGAAGAAGAAGGTATGGCTTCTCCCTCAATTCTATTTTTTCTATGGTGTTCAGAGGTTATTTCCTGAAAGTAGGATATGCTATACACTTAAAGCTTATCTCATCATGGCTTTCTTAAATTGTGAAAGTGCTTCGCAAATAGGGGAAGGAAAATGTTTTCGGTGTCGGGATTTTCATGTATTTGTAAGGCTCAGTTCATAGTATGGACCTTTTGACATGCTTGAATAACTGAACGAGCTATCCTCATAGTTTGGGGGATCTAGACTTCATTAAAAAGATCATAAAATATTGCTTCTGTGTTAAGAAGACCATTTGCATAATAATAGATTCAATGAGAAGGATGTAGAAGCATGCATGTATGCTGTGCTTATACCCTCCGAGTAGCTAATTAATAAACATATATAAGTTATTGGATTTACTTTACTCCGGATCTGCTTGCATACTTATCTTATAGTGATGCTTTCCAACCATTATAGGGTTTTCTACCAGTTAGTGTAGTAGTATCATTGATGGCTCGTATTGAAAGCAATGAACTTATAAATCCAGACTCACCTGATCACACTAGATTAAAGTTAACCTTCTTCAAATTTCGCGTCCATATATAATTTTATGTGGTGCTAATTGTTAAAATAAAGCATATAGTAGTCGGTCATTATAGTATTCGTAATGAAATCTTTCATAAGAGACGCAATACACACAACCCTCTTAAACGAACCACGATCCAGACAACACTTCGTTGGACCAGCTATTATCATGCTTGGAGACAAATATGCAAAGCCTCTTTATGAATTTTCTATTTCCCCTGGTTATCCATATTCTTGCTTAGTTTAGGAGGTCTTTTTTTCCCTTGAACTTTCTCTTTACTCCACATGATCAACAAATACATGCCGACATGCCTTGTCTGTTGTTAAAGACCTACCATTACACAAGAATATCTATGGAAATTATTTAACATATTTTTAAATAAATATCATTTGAACAACGAATAATATTCATATCTATATTCTATATATAACAATTACTTAGAAAAATATATTTATTTGATCATTAAAATAAATTACACAAAATACATCGACACGATCGTCTTTGGACACACCGCATGACTACATGGGCTTGGGTTTGGTTCGGGATCTAGCTTGACTAATTAGCACAACAGGGTCTTCCTAAAAAGTCGTATTCTTAATAAATAACTTGTCATGACCCGCACCCAATGTAGGGGTACGAGAAGTGGGTACGTCCAGCCTACGTCGCAGTGTCGGCGGCAGAACATTGTCCTAGGTCATATACATATAACATAGTATAACTGTAACTGCACAAGATATACTCTCCAATCGGAGGACAATACAGAAGGTATATCTCAATCACAATTCTAAGGTAGAAGTAGCACGATATGATAGATATGAAATCTCAAATAGAGAACATACAAATAGAAGAAAATAAGTCTAAGTGTCTATACGACACAACATCTCCACATCCAGAAATAGTAAAACTCAGAATGTCAATATAAAGACAAGACAACAAATAAGATAACAGTCTAGCTAACTAGCCTAGACTACAGAAGTAATATCCTCAGCTGCAGATGGATCCTGCTGAGGGTTCAGGTCACAGGTGTCATCTAAGCCTGCTCCATAAAAAGTAGTGCAGAAGTCCTCCTCATCCTCTGTAATATTTTCAACAAGTCCAGTCAGGACAGGAACGAGCACATAATCTCAAACAGTTCATATCATGGCAGGAAATGTAAAGCATGCAATAGAGTAAGATATATGAAATGCTGTAAAAAATATACATTAAAAGTAAGAGAGGTATCTGTAACTGGAAATATCTACTATAAGTTATGAACTGTAAGTGACTAGTGATTTAGAGCACAAGATGGTTATGTAAACAGCTTGAAATTTGCACATGAATAAGCTACAGAGTTGCACATGAATACCTACTTTGGAATTGATCACATAACCACTTCTACTCCCTCGTACCCCAATCAATACACAAGGATCTTATCACGCCCCAGAACCAGAATACTGGAGGGCGGGGGCAGACATAGCCAGCTACGTATATTGAAATGGAAACCACCTCGATATACGGTCACGGCTGTCTAGATATGTGAGGGTTTTCTACAAGCCAACAGTCTCTTATGGTCATGAACAAGCCTAGTGTCTCAATCACCACAAGTAAGTAAAGTCGCAAGATGTATGATCATTAAATATACAATAATAAGGCGTCCTAAATATTACATATTCAGCTGATCATGAAGCTAGTCGTTACAAAATGTTAGGACTAGCAAGAGTTTAGTCATACATGATCAACCCTAGGATTTGTCAATCATGTTTACAGCCCGTAGGCAGACAGTAAGTAAAAGTGCATCGAGCTAACAGGTGCTCGTCGGCTAAACGCCTCAAAAGAATAATTTTTACAATAGAGTGAGCGAAACAAAATAGAAAATCCACTCTTGGCCCGGGTTCTGTCTAGTTGTCACCATTGGGCTGGAAGCTTGGTAGATCCTCGGGAGCTGCTCCGAAATCTGGCCACACAAAACCAGCTGGGTCAACCCCAGAAAGAGCAAGTACCACAAGGGGGCCACGAAATAAGAACAAAAGCCAGCAAATAGCACAAGAAATCCAGTATTAAACTAAAATTACGAAAACATGTCAGGATGATATACGACGAGATAACCATGGAACTATTCCGATAGCCAGGTTACAACCCGTAAACCAAACAAGGACCGGGGTTGTAACCCTTCATCTGAACAGAGCTTGGTTTCCCACCATTTATCGGCGAGATAAGTAATGTAAGTAATCACGACAGGAAGCAATCTTGTACTGGATCAAGACATGACTAGACTGGTTATACCTCATTCAATCAATCACGGCCAAGCAGATACTACAGCTTACTACTTCAACTAACTAGGGTTATCACAGGCCTATTTACTAACAAGATGCAGTGAGATTGTTCCACAGCCACAAGCCCTGCAGACCATCCAGGCTACCCAGGACGAAAGATTAGGGTTGAATTCAGGTGGGTACATCGCCCGGGAGACAAATGTACCCTTAGGTGACTTAGAGGGTGCAACACTTGACGGTGCGCTGGAAATGTGCCCTACTCGACGGCAGGCTACAGATCCCAAGAGCGCCCAGGTAACGGGATTGCCTGTAGCTGTGTCAATCTTTTCATGACTACTGTGTTATTCTAGTTATTAACCTTAATCCATTTTAGTAGGTACTCCTGACCGTGGTACTCAGGAGTTCCATCCTAGACATGATGCAAGACTGGACAAGTGGATTAACAAGCAAGCAAGAAAGAACCACCCACGGTGTCAAGACAGGTCAGTTTAGGTTATCAAGTCATGTCAAGTCAGGAGTGTGCCGCCACGGGCCACTATCAAGTCAGGTTGGTCATATCAGGAGTGCACCACTACGGGTCACTGTCGTGTTATGCTAGTTCTTTGCCATACCAAGCCATGTACAATAGTCATTCCAAACATATTAAGTAAAATCAAGTTCATGACAAAAAGGCGTAAGGATATAAAATGGGCATGAAATATCTAATAAAATATCAAAATACGAGTCAGGGAATGCGTACGCACAAAAGCACGCACGCAGGGGGAATGCATACGCAATATAACACGCACGCAGGAGGGCAGCGTATGTGAAAGTCACGCACGCTCAAGGGGCGGCGTATGTGAAAAGTCACGCACGCTCAAGGGGCAGCGTATGTGAAAGTCACGCACGCTCAAGGGAGCAGTGTGTGAAAGTCACGTACGCTACAGGGAACAGTGTACGTGAAAGTCACGCACGCTACAGAGAGCAGAGTACGTGAAAGTCATGCACGCTAAAGGGAGCAGTGTACGTGAAAGTCACGCACGCTCAAGGGAGCAGTGTACGTGAAAGTCAGGCACGCTCAAGGGAGCAGTGTGTGAAAGTCACGCACGCTACAGGGAGCAGTGTGTGAAAGTCACGCATGCTCAAGGGAGCAGTGTGTGAAAGTCACGCACGCTACAGGGAGCAGTGTGTAAAAGTCACGCACGCTCAAGGAGACACGCTTCCAACAGGAAGCGTACTCAAGCCTGCGTACGCAGCGCTAAAGAGCGCGCGTAGCTCAGTGTGCGTAGCTAAACAG